>CM077265.1:3265299-3742799 GCA_039654775.1 Spinibarbus caldwelli
TCCAAACCAGCAGGAGTGTTTTGTTTTGGTTTGGTTTATTCAGATATAATAGTCACTTTTGTAGTCACTTTTTTCATTTCTAATAATTATGAATTATATATTTTATAATTTAATTATAATTTAATGTAGGACTGTGATCTTTATAATAATGTTTTTTTTTTTTTTTTGGTCTTATGAAGTATTCTAATTTGTTGAGATTAGTGAGATAGTGGTGGGTTTTTGTTAAATGTGAGCCAAAATCATCACAATTAAAAGAACCAAAGACTTAAACTACTTCAGTCTGTGTGCATTGAATTTATTTAATACATGAGTTTCACAATTTGAGTTTAATTACTGAAATAAACGACATTCTAATTCATTGAGATGCACCTGTATATATGTGTGTGTGTGTATGTGTGTGTATATATATATATATATATATATATATATACACATGTATGTATGTATGTATGTATGTATGTATGTATGTATGTGTGTGTGTGTGTATTTAAAAATTATTTAATTGTTTCCAAACCAGGGGTGGTTTGGTTTGGTTTACTCAGATATAATAGTCACTTTTGTAGTCACTTTTTTCATTTCTAATAATTATGAATTATATATTTTATAATTTAATTATAATTTAATGTGGGACTGTGGTTTTTATAATAATAATAATAATAATAATTATTAATAATAATTATTATTATTATTATTGTTATTATTATTATTATTTTGTCATGTTTTTTCCTCAGTTTTTCAATTTCTGTAAATAGATATTTAAAAAAAAAATACTTAATTGTTTCTAAACCAGCAGGATTATTTTAATTTAATTATTATTTTATTTTTTATTTTTTTGTCTGTGTGGTTTTAGAATAAATTAATGAATCATGATTTCTATATGAAAATTAAATTTTAAAAGTCTTTTTGGTGCTACTAGTTTATGATTAGCCGCGTTTCCACTGTCGGGCCAAAAGCGGGCGTGCTAGTGCGTGCCAAGGCCAGTCGCGTTTCCACTGTCACTTCCAGGGCTTGATCGTACCTCGTCGGTGCTTCGTCGGGGCCAATGGCCCGGGTTTTTTGGCCCGGGTTTTTTGGCCCGACGAAAACCTTGGGCCAAAGTGGGCCAGCTGGGGCTAGAGGAGTGGTTATGAACAAAGGCGGAGTTTCTGCGCGTCTGGAGAGCCGCGGATCATTTCATAAAGTAAACGGCTATAACAGCAGCATTAAAGCTTTTAAAATAATTTTATCTCAAAACTCACTTTCAGACAGCAGCGAGTGTTTGAAATAACTTCTGTTTGAGATCCGATGTGGATTATGATCACCATACAAGGCAGAAATATTAATAAGCGATGCAAAAGATGCACGCTAGCCATTAACGTTACCATAGTAAACATGGTAAATACGACCGCTTGAAGAAATCAGACGTCAGCTTCTCATTCTCTATCACAATCATGTATTTATTTAGTAACATATTTTATCTGTCATAAGTCTCGTCTCGAGACTTTAGCTCCACGTATGTCATAAAAATATAATGCTTTTTGTTCGGGAGCTCCCTCTGCTACTCGGGTCGTATTTTTGATGGGAAAAAAAAAAAATAGAAATGATCATATAATGTGATGTAGGCTATACTGTGACTACAAATAAACAGAAACAGACTCGACTGAATAAGCAGGCTATGTGTCCTCTTTCTTCCAAGTAGTTGTGACATAACGGTTCATACCGCTTTTTTTCTGTGACTAATTTTCAATCCAGATAAATTAATTCATTACGATCAATGTATCACTTATTATTGTAAAACATAGAAGCTTTTTTGCGCTAGTTCCAGTGACTTATTTCTTATTAGTTTCTGGTAACTTCTCTTTGTTGTGGAAATGATGGGGTTGCGTGACGTTGTTCCAGAGAGGCATGTTAAGGGTGGGTTTTAGTGAAGCGCTACGGAGCTTCTGCCCCGACGGTGGAAACACTTCGTGATTTTGGGCTTGGTGCTACAGGTCCGAGGCTATTAGCCCCACCCGGCCCATTTAAAGCACTGGCTCGCACTGACCCAACAGTGGAAAAGCGGCTATTGTGTTGCGGTGCAGCTACAGTGTTTAATGTTGTGCTGATGGCTACATACCCATGAAGGGCCCTAGAGATGGCAAATCCCCAATTGTATCACCAACTCGAGCGTCATTGTGTTTCCTTTCATGCTCATCTTTGCGCCACTCATGTGTATTCCCACAGTGCAACAGTTTGTCAAACCGAAGCTTGTCATGGTCCGTTAGAAAGAGGAAGGAAATAGTATGTGACATTTTAACTGATTTCCTTGATTTTGTATCTCCGCCGCTTTTCCTTCCCAGCCGTTCTAGGCCACTTCTCGTTCTCTTTCAGTCTTTGTATGTGTCAGTATCTCTCTCTTCCCCTCTCATTCACTAGTGTGCCATTTCCCTGGAGAGCCCTTGCCCCTTTCTGAGAGGTCTCGCCGACTGAGGCGGTTTTGAAGTGGGTTTTCCTCAAAGTGTGCAGAGTAAGGCTAACAGCTTATACTTATCAACCCAGCAGCCTCATTTTCTGGCTGTCTCAGGGCTTCTGGGTCAAGGATGCATCACTGTTGCCCTCCAACAGCAATTCTGGACTTCATCCGATTACTCACAGCCAGCCCGTGACAAACATCCAAAGCCACAAACAGCGACGCGTTTGGCCACGTTAGTCCAAATGTTTCCCAGCTGGCTCCACTATAATTAGCGTGCAACTGTGGCTTTCCTATGCATTGCATGGTCTCTTTTTAGATTCAGAAATGCAAGTACACAAGTTTGCATGTCAAGATTTTTCAGTTTTAATGGTTTTCCACTTTCCACAGTGACTCTAATTCCTTGTTTTTCTAAACTTGTGTTAAAGCTCCTCTCTCATCTTTAGTCCATTGAGTCAATAAAGGAATTATATGGTTACTAGCTAATCTGTGAATGCTTTATGACATAAATGTAATTGAGCTTTTTGCATCGGTTTCTCAGGTAAAAACATTTTTAGGACCAAATTAGCTTGCGTGACAAGCAAGCGGTGAACATATTAGCTTCTGTCTTTGTGTCGAACACGAAAAGCTTGTCATTTCCTACGTAATTAAAGTACGAAGCAGCTTGCTAGATATGTTATGCAAAGTCTTGCCGTAATTGTTTTTCGCACAACACCACTGGTGCAGATAATTGGCCATTAGTGCTGTCTGGACGATGCGGGTTGGTGGCTGAACGCTGTTATGTTTTTTAATTATACGTCACTATAAACGTCAGGCAATTATGTCAGTTTATAACTTTTCCCAGAAGTATTTTGCTTAGCCGTTTCACAGTGGAAAGGTGAGGGACTCTAACCTATGAATGTTTCAGAATGAAAATCACTTAGCCAACAAAAGAACATAATGAAAGCTGTAATCTTGTGTTTTTGAGAGTATCATTTTACGTTTTATGGTTTTTATTTTGTTGCATGCAACTAATGTTTCTTAAAGACCCAGATATAATTTGGACATCAGATGTCCATAAAGGGATAGTTCACCCAAAAATGAAAAGTTTTGCATCATTTACACACACACACACTCATGTTGTTCCAACCCCATTAGACTTTGAAACACAAATTAAGATGTTTTTAATACAACCTAAAAGAGGTTTCTGTCTTTCCATTGAAAGTCATAAAGTGATTGTATCTCTTCACAAGACTTGGATTAAACCGCTCAGTTCATATGGTTTTGTTTTACAAAGCCTTCATGGATCTTTTGGTTACCTGGACTTAGGGCTGGGCAATATGGCAAAAAAAATAAAATGCAGAACGTTTGACCGATTCTCGATTTTTACGATTTTTTTTCTAGTCAACTTGAAAATGTAACTACAACATAATTCAAGTAACTTTTTCTTTATTAACCCCTTAGTTAAAGAAAATTCTATTCTAAGTGCACCACATGAAGTTGTCAACATGATTTAAATGTTAAACAATTCACTTGTTAAATATCTTTGCAGAAAAGATGCATGAACTACAACTACATCTTGTACAAACTTGTCTTATATGTTCAGAAATAATACAAGGAAAATGCTTTTAAAAATTCTCAAAAGTAAAGGTAATTCAAAATGACTGAAGGTATAACACCAGAAGACAATTATTAACTATAAATGTTCTGTAAAAACAATGAACAGCAGCTTTCAGCCTGTCACCATGATGCAAACATGAAATATCAGACATGCAGTAGTAGTTATTAACAGGTTTTTTATTTGATTGCGCTGCTTTTTCATTGTTTTTTCTATGTAAACATGCGTTTGACTGTTGCGCTCAAATCTCTTGCATGAAGAGATTTGAAAAACGCATGAAACGGCTTTCTAAACACACGGCACTCAAGTTAAAAGAAGTTCAATTCCCATCTTCTTGCATTTTTTCATATACCACTGCCCACGTCACATCTTTGTCAACACAAAAGCGCATTCTGTGTGAATAACGCCTAATATATTCTACTTATGGTCCTTAAGTGTGTGTGTTCACTGCTGTGTGTGTGCACTTTGGATGGGTTAATTGCAGAGCACAAATTCCGAGTATGGGTCACCATACTTGGCCACGTCACGTCACTTCACTTCACTTCACTTCACTTCACTTCACTTAACAGAGCGCATCACACGTGAACGGTTAATCACATGCGCCGACATGCGACATCATTCTTTTCTCTTTACTGTTATCATTGACATATTGTCAAAGTGTCTAATTCTAACGTTTGGTAATATTTCTATTCAAAATCGTGATTCCCCAATTTATAAAAAATAAAATCGTGGCAAAACATTAAATTCGAATTAATCGATAAAATCTGAAAAATCACCCAGCCCTACCTAGACTTTCAATGGAGAGACAGAAACCTCTTGGGTTTCATTCAGTGTTAATTTTGACAGGCATTTTTGAGTTAGTCTTAGTCTTTATCTTGAGAGGAAAATGCTTAATAGTCTTAGTCACATTTTAGTCATTTGAGTCTTTCGTAGTTTTAGTCGACGAAAAGTCATTGCATTTTCGTTTAGCCAAACAGTTACAAACATTTATTTTGGTAGCTATTTTATATGTAATCTTCAAACAAAAATAGTCATTAATTCTTCTTCTTTAGACCAAATCAATTAAGTTTATGAGAAATTTGAATGAAGTATTGAATTTGGAAAAGCTGGAATAAATGATGGCAATTTTCATTTTTGGGTAGAGATACAAATTAATCTAATTTTTTAGAGACAGTAGGTTTACTTAACATGTATATATTTATTTAACATCTTTTGTTGGTTAACATTAATGACTAATGACACACATAGGAATTTAATTAGGAATGCTGTCCATTTAAGACGGAAGGCATGCATGTAATATTGACACACATTCAGTTTTCACCCACCTGTTTACGTTCACTTAAGCCATAACGACTGTATTTACGTGAGAGAGCCTACTCTACACGATGGACATTTGGACTGCTGTGTGTGTATTTGAGCACTGAGAACTGATCTCGCACTGTGTGAGAACTGAAGAAGTGGAGCATGCGCGTGAGAGAGTATTTCTATCAGCGTGATTCCGCCTCTCCTGCCTTCACTAACTTAAGTTAATCGACAACGAATTGTGACTTCCGGGAAAAATGGGACTTTTGGTCAGCCTATCTCTAACCTGAGGCCATTGTTTCAGACCACTAGTTCGCGTTTTGGTAGCCTGATCCATCCATTGCGGCTGCCATACTGAGACTAGATATGCAAACGCCCCTCATCCGATCGCAATCCAATGACAGGGACGCACATTTTAAAATACAAGACAGTTAACTTAGCCTATAGGATGTATTTTGAATGTCCGGTAGTCCTCAAATAACATTCTAGTCCTGTCTCGTCTTGTTAACGAAGACGCGGCATTAATTTCGTCATAGTTTTTCAGATATTAGTTTTAGCTCGTCAACGTCTCTCTTAGTCACAGAAAAAATGTTTGTTAAGGAATATTTTTCGGCATCGTCTTCGTTGACGAAATTAACACTGGTTTCATTAAAAATACTTTAATTTGCATTTTGGAGGCTAACCAATGCTAAAATGCATCTCATGCATCGAATAGTCTGTAAATCCTCTAACACGTTCTTCTCTTTGTCTTCAGGTTCTGGCATTCGAGGTTTTACCCCGTTCAGGTTCTCGGTTGAACCCGTTGACATGTTGGCCGTACGCGGCCTCCCCGCGGTCCTGAACTGTTCAGCCGCTAGCGACGCTCCGGTGAGGGTGGAATGGAAGAAGGACGGGACGTTCCTGAACCTGGTGGCGGACGACCGGAAGCGGCAGCTAGCGGACGGCTCTTTGCTCATCAGTACGGTTGTCCACTCCAAACACAATAAGCCTGATGAGGGGGTGTACCAGTGCGTGGCCACCATTGACAATCTGGGCACCATCAGCAGCCGAACCGCACGACTCACAGTGGCAGGTATGAAAGCCAAACAAAGCCTTGGATGTTTGTGAATTGCGTACTGTATAAAACTTGATACACAAAATTCTAAACTGGATTAATCAAAACTAGTAGTAGTAGTGATAGTTTATACTTTTTTGACAAGTAAAAGGCCTTTAAGTGTGATTGTAAAAATGTTCACCTTCAGGTTGTCGTTCATGTCATTTTGCTGTGAAATACATAAAGTAAACATAATAACTTTTATATTGTTATTAATATTTTAAGATGTTTACCTACTAGACTGAAGCAACTTGGATGTACTTGACTATCCACACAGTTGTTTTAGAAAAATCATGTTCAAATGTTAGTATCAGTATGATCATCAAGCTTTTGAGGAATGTTTGTTTGGTCATTTCTTAGTCATTATTGTATTGCATTGCATTGAATTATATGTTTTCAAACTATAGCGCTTTGATCATAAAACTAAGCATTTAAAAATCATCTGACTAAGACATTATTAGAAGATATAGAGTGACAACTGATATTTACACAATTTTATGTAAGTGTCTGCTATACTTTCATAAAGATTGCATTGATTTAAATTACAAGCATCAGAATTTCATCTTACTTTTTGGCCATATTAATGTCAGCATCTGCACAAAATTGCATATTTTTGCTCAATTTGGGCCTCTGAATAAAATTGGGGTGTTTTTTCCTCCATATTCTCACTATATTATACTATATAAGCCATAAAATCCTGATGTATCAAATATGATACTCAACAAAAAACACATGCAAACTTTTTTCTTCAGATTTTTTTTCCTACATTTTGTCTAATATATATATATATATATATATATATGAATAAACTTTTAGACAAAATGTAAAAAAAAATAAAAATGTGTTTTTTGCATGCGTGTTTTTTGCTGAGTATATATATATATATATATATATATATATATATATATATATATATATATATACACACACACACACATATACACAGTGGGTACGGAAAGTATTCAGACCCCCTTAAATTTTTCACTCTTTGTTATATTGCAGCCATTTGCTAAAATCATTTAAGTTCATTTTTTTTCCTCATTAATGTACACACAGCACCCCATATTGACATGCACTGTGCACCCCACAGTGCATGTCTACACACAGCACCCCATTTGCTCTGACATGCACTGTGAGCTGTAAGGTCTTATATAGACAGGTGTGTGGCTTTCCTAATCAAGTCCAATCAGTATAATCAAACACAGCTGGACTCAAATGAAGGTGTAGAACCATCTCAAGGATGATCAGAAGAAATGGACAGCACCTGAGTTAAATATATGAGTGTCACAGCAAAGGGTCTGAATACTTAGGACCATGTGATATTTCAGTTTTTCTTTTTTAATAAATCTGCAAAAATGTCAACAATTCTGTGTTTTTCTGTCAATATGGGGTGCTGTGTGTACATTAATGAGGAAAAAAATGAACAAATGATTTTAGCAAATGGCTGCAATATAACAAAGAGTGAAAAATTTAACGGGGTCTGAATACTTTCCGTACCCACAGTGTGTGTGTGTATGTATGTATATATATATATATATATATATATATATATATATATATATATATATATATATATATATATATTTGTTTTATATGTCAGGCTTTACAGGGTTAATTCATCATTTTTAAATTCTAAAAGGTATTTTTATAGAGTTATTCTAGTCTGAAGCTCAAACATCGTGCTGTCTGACCATCTTGTGCACACAAAAATGACAAACTCTTTCTCAAAATTCTCATTTTTCTGAGTCAGGCGGAATGGATTTCTATCAGTCCATTGGGAGCACATCATTCTGTCAGAGTTCAGAGTGCTGATCTGGGATCAGTTTTCCTCTGCAGAACACGGGTCAGCGCGCTGTAGTCGAGCTTCACACTATGATATGAATCTAACAGCAGGATTAGTGTGTGCTTGAACAGCAGGGTTAGATATCAGCCAGGCCTTCACAGTTTGCTCTGACTGGAGCCTCCGTTTCCTTTAAAGACGCCCAGCAGAGTTTTCTCACTATTTGCTAGTTTTATTTCTTGAGTAAACTCAGTTGTACTGAGAAATTCCTACAGGAAGAACCATAATTAATGTAATATGTTTGTGTAGCATCCCAAAAGATGGCTTTAGAGCTCAGAGGTTGCTGTTTTAGAGCTCAGTGCCCGGTTGCATAAAGCACCTTAAGTTTTTCCCTTAAGTATGACACTTAAGGCGTGATTTCCCCTTAACTAAGGGAATGACTTAAGTGTGTTGCATACAATCCCTTAAACCATTCCCTTAGTTAAAGGAAACCGTTAAGTATTTCACGACAGCGACCCAGGTTTTGCGGTTAAAAAAATACTGTTGCCATGGACACGTTATTTGTTAATGCCGATAGCGGTGTAAGTTTTCACAGAAACATAACATTTTCAGGGACTAATGTGAATAAATCTATATTTAAATGCAAAGAGACAAGATAGTAATTTTATTCGTATCCAAAACGAGGCGATGTGAACATTATGAAGTGCTAAACACTCCAGTGTGTGTTCATTCATACTCTAAGCCGGAGGGTGCTGTCGCGCTGAAAGTCCAATCCGGACTCATAGAAGTATCTTATGATGGAATACTGCAGCCAAGCTGAATAAAAAGGCATAAATGTAAACACATACGATTACAACAATATATGGTTTATGCGTGTTTTTTTCACGTCATCTCCAGGTAATATGTAAGAAAATACAGGAATAAAATGTTATAGAATATAATTGTGTTCTCGCATGATGCACTCACGTTTGAGCTATTAACGTTAGCTGTATGTAATTTGATTAATGTGAATAAATGCCTAAATTAAAATCTGTTATAAATGGCCGATTGTGTCTTGTAGAAGACTAGGATGGAATCTGCTCGCTGTGTAACACTTAAGGTGACATTTTCCATACCTTATGTCATACTTGGGAAAATAACAGTTAAGGG
The DNA here is from genome assembly GCA_039654775.1 of Spinibarbus caldwelli. NCBI lineage: Eukaryota > Metazoa > Chordata > Actinopteri > Cypriniformes > Cyprinidae > Spinibarbus > Spinibarbus caldwelli. The sequence continues at coordinate 3,274,649 of CM077265.1, forward strand.
GCTTTATGCAACACTTAATGGGCTTTAAGGGATACTTAAGAGAAATTCTAAGGGTTTATGACGTTTCACCTAAAGAAACCCTTAAGTGTCATTTAAGGGATATTTTATGCAACACCCTTAATTGTAAGGGAAACTTAAGGGCGATCTTAAGGGAAAATTACACTTAAGGTGCTTTATGCAACCGGGCACTGGAGATTTAAATGGTTCATTTAAGTACCAACTTTGCCTTGGATGTTTCTCCTGAAGTTCCTCAGAAGAAAAAAATGGCAACAGTTGTCATACAGTAAGAGTACAGAGCTGTAAAATTGTCTATATAAGCTCAGATCAGTCAGTGTTTTAAGAATTTGATGAGAAATATTGACGTTTTTATTGAAATATCTGACTTTTGATTGCAGACTTGTTCAAATGCTAGAGGAGACACTTCAGTTTAACTGGAAAGCAACAGACTTTAGCAGCATTATTGAAACTCATTGCTGTCTGTGAGAAATAATTGAGGTGTTTGTGATTTATTTTTAGTAGGGTAAATGGTGTGTGCTCTTGCTCTTTTTGTACTGTGTGTGAATCTAATTTACAGGCTATAAACTTCATATGATTCTGCAGTTCTGTGCCGTATTGATCTGTACTGTAGTGTAATGTATTGATCTGTGCGCATGTTGGCAGTTCTCTACCAGTGGAATCTGCAGACCTTAAAAAGCTGTAAAACTTTGCAAACACGATAAAATAAGAAATGTTACAGGATTACAGTATATTATTGTGCTGAGTACAGCAGTTTTGATTAATGGAAGCTTCTGATTGGTTTTGTGTTCACTGGGGCGTGGCCAAAGATAACATCATTAGTATTAAACCTAAGTATGAATATAAAACAGAAAATATATGTAAATATAAAGTATATGTATAATAAATATCTATTTATGCACGATATTCAATGAGAGGAAAATAAATAATTTAGATGTATAATTCAGAAGGCCTATATATAGATAGAGAGGTGTTATTTCTGTATCATTGAGATACTATTATAGTTTTGAATATTTTGAATCAGTTTTTATATGTTTTAATTTTAATATTTTTTGGGCTTTTTTTTTTTTACATATTAAATGTGTGTGTGTGTGTGTATATAGGATATTTAGTAAGAGGAAAAAAACATTTATATATATATATATATATATATATATATCCTTTTTCCCTCAGATATATCTTATTTTATTCATGTTGATCCAAACTTGTCATTTTTCTTTCTTCCATGTTTTGAAAAAGGACGTTTTGAAAAATGTTTTTGAAGCTCCAAAATGGCAAAAAAAAAAAAATGCCACTTCAGCAACTTAGTATCATTATTTGCTCATAATCTTGCTCTGTATGGGTTTGAAACAACATGAAGGTCACTGTTTGCAATTTTTAGGAGGAATTTTCCATTTAAGTTGCCATTTTACTCTGTTAAATGTGTACTTTGTTAAATGTGATTTCTGTCCTCCTCTTCCACATGTATGTACCATTACATGTTTTTTCACTCCGAAATATGAGCCACTGAAAAAAATCTGACAGAAACAGGGAGTTTTACTTCAGGTTTTTGGAGGGAAATGTTCTGCCTGGTCTCTTAACTCTGTATAAAGCATTGTAGTTCACACATTTGATAGTTCCTCACCTTTTCCGCCTGTCTCTCCAGCCTTCAGGGAAAATTCACCTTAAAACACAAGCGTTCTTTCTTTTATTCTCAAACAAAACTCTGTCTCTTTTCATTTCTCCAGTCGTCAGGTGCTTTCTCAGTGAAATCTCTCAGAGATCTGGCCTCTGAAGCTGTATCAGTGCTCCATATGCTGCCGGCAGAAATAAAGGATGCTTTTCTGAGCTCGGGATGAGGAATGACGTGTTCAGGCTTTCAGAGGAAGAGAATTAGCATCAGTGCATTATACTACAATGCATTATAAGACTCGGAAGAGCTTTTCTATTTCCTTTTGTGTTTGGGTTTTAATGCCTGTCAGTTGTGTGTTTGTGCTGAAGCTGTGCGCAGCGAATGTGACCCCTGACAGCAAGAACAAATTACTGGATTTTACAGTTTTCTGAAGAAAATGAGAGTGCTGCTTGCCTGTGTGAAACTTACTGCTGTTAATGCTGTGCTTGCTAGGGATTGTTTTAGGTGCTTTTTTGCACATTTTATGTGGTTGCTAGGGTGTTCTGGGTGTTTTTTAAGCATATTACCATGCAGCTGCTAGGGGAATATTTTGATAGGGTGTTCTGACTGTTTTATTGCATCACTATGCAGTTTTGTGGATGATTTCTGTAAGGTCTTACTGATAATCTGCTCTTCATTGTGCATACATGGGAATTTTTTTCTGTTGAAAAATTGTGCATGTATCCTCAAAAAGACACATGACTTGAGGAATCATTAGTTACACTTCAGGATTTAATATTCAGAGTTAGTGATCTTAATAAACTACTGATTTCAAGTATGAGTTGTACTTATGATGCTTAACTTGATGAAGCCTTATTAACCTATCAGCTCAACCAACAAAGATGTATTTGGGCTCTTAGAGGTAAGACATTATTGTACTTCTATTTTTCATAGGAAGCATCACTAATGCTGTAGCAGAGCACACACACACACAAGCATGCATTTAAGTGCCTTGTCCATGTTTTCAGATCAAGCCGGCGATGCACGGCAAGGAGACTTGAGGAATCCCTGGGGTCGTTACACTGAAAGTTCAGGGCAGGCTGAATGAGGAACACACGCAGTATTTCAATTCAACGCTTTTCACAGTTCACAGGAGATCATTTAAAACACGACGGTGCTCGTTCTGACAGTTTGCCAACATTTATTTCATATGTTAATGGACGTTTCATTCAGTCACTCATTGCGCAAGGAACAAGTGTGACACTCCAATGCCATCTGAGCGTCTCTCTTCTCTTTACACACACATAACGGTCTTTCTCTTGTTTTTTCCTTTAAAGACAGAACAATGACAGTCACTTCAGGTTCATTCTGCCAACACAATCTATGAATATACACTAAACAGAGGCATTTTTATGCAAAAATGAAGCAAAGAGTTGGAGTCCAACAGGTAAACTGGCTAAATTAACAACAGAAAATAATAATAACAATAAAGATTTTGGTTACATTTTACATTTATGCATTTAGCAGACACTGTTATCCAAAATGACTTATATTAATAATAATAATTAGAATTTTATTAAATTAAAAAATAATTATTATTAATATTAAGTGTGTATATAATTTAATTTGAATGGATTTTAATATTTATATTATTTACATTTATATTTCTTACATTAAGTTGTATTATAATTATACTTTTATATTATTATTATTATTATTATTATTATTATTATTATTTATTTTTATTATTTTTGGAATTTAAAAAAAAAAAAAATATATATATATATATATATATATATATATATATATATACACACACGTACATACATACAAACATACACACACATACGTACATACATACATACATTTTGCTGACGATTTACGAAGTAAATTTTCTTTAGCGCCGGTTAGTCCAACTTACAGCTCTGTGCCCCTAAAACTTCCCTAAAAACTACAGAAGGGCTGTTTCCTAAACATAACTGCTCTGTTGCGCTTTCGTAAACATGATTCCTTTGGTGAGGGTTGGAAAGTTGATTATTCATATCCGCAGGTGCTTGGCCTGGTGAACGACTGTTGGATTATTTCTGCTGTTTTATATGGAAAGCTTAGCTATATAGAGAGAGCAGAATATAACAAAGAATTGAGCTGAGACTATTTGTGACTGGCCATTTAAGCATGAATCCAGATATATAGAAAATAAAGGAAAAGTTTCAAATCTGTCTGAACTGCTTTCTTCTGTTGAACACAAAAGAAGCTGTAGGATATGGGTAAACAAACAGTTCCTGGTAACCATTGACTTCTATAGTATAGTGAAAAAAAATACTATGGAAATCAATGGCTACCAGCAACTGTTTGACCCAGATTTTTCAGAACGACATCTTTTGTGTTCAACACAAAAAAGAAACTCATACTGTTTTGGAATGACTTGAGACTGAGCAAATGATGACAGAATTTTAATTTTTAGGTGAACTATCCCTTTAATTATACAATTTAGCGTCATTTTAAAAATATTTGACCTCACAATTCCACAACTGACCAATCAAAATCAAATATTCCATAGTCGTGCAAAAACAACAACAAAAAATAGCCAACTTTTTGAGAAAACGAATTACTGACACGTTTTTCAGCTGAAATATATAAAAGTCATCAAACAAGATGCATTTAATTGAGAAGCAGCACTGCATAAGATATTAAGATTTATTATCATTGTGTCATTGAGTGTATTTTCTCTCACTGAAATGAGATTTGGGTGATTTTTTTTTTTTTTTTTTTTTTTTTTTTTTTTTTAATGGATAACACTTTAGTATAGAGACCAATTTTTACTATTAACTAGGGGTGGGACAATAAATCGATATGGCGATATATCGTGATCCTTCTCCATGCGATACGATAATCGATATCTGGCGCCAAATATCGATATTTTAATTAATACAATAAGCTGCTCTAAATACATTTTCCTGCTCCCAGCGTCTAAAAATGCGTGGAAATCGCGGCCGCGCCATTTCCACATTCTTTCCAAGAGCGCTCAGAGCAACTATGAAGCGCGTTCTCTATGAAGATGGGGAAGCACGAGGAACCGAATGATAAACAGATTTTCAGCCACTGTATTAGCTCTACTGCTATATATACACGTTTATGGAGATGAAAACTAAAAAACTGACCCGTTATTATTGCAGAGCGCATATTCAGTTCATGAGTAGCCTAACCTCTCCACTCGGATCGCAGGTGGATTTCCCTCACTATATGAGAGAGAGAGAGCGCCGCCGGTGCGTCCAGTTTTATGTGAACAAAACTGGATGCTCTCCCTCTCTCTCAGATATTACAAGTGCGCGTTATGCAGTGTGAACAGTGGGCACCGACCAGCAGAAACATAAATCTGCACCTATGGCATGGAGGACGAGACAAAACACTGTCAGAGCCGTAATGCGGCGCAGAAGTGTGCAGTGTGTGTGCGCTTGCCGCGCGTCTACATTTGAAATAACCAACCTGAGCGCGCAAAAGACGCGATGTGAACGGCTATTTTTCCGTGCGGGGCTCCGTTTTTATGATGAGAGGAGCAGAAAGGTTGAGAAAGCACTCCAGGTAAATTTTGAAATGTACCAGGTTTATATATATATATATATATATATATATATATATATATATATATATATATATATATATATATATATATATATATATTACATGGAGAGAGAGAGAGAGGCTATATAAGTTAAGCAGTTAAATGTGTTTGTTTACAAAGAAAAGTGTAAGCTTTTAATAAGTCCAAGAATAAAATTATTAATTTACTCAACATGTTAAAATTGATTTACAGAACTTTTTTGCTGTTTTCTAACAGTTTGGACTTGAATAAAGAAAGAAAACTTGCACTTAACCTTTTCACAGGCATTTTGTTTAGACAGATATCGCGATATATCATTATAGGATTTTCTAGAAATATATCGATTATCGCAGAATCGCTGTATCATGATAGTATCGTTATCGTGAGCCATGTATCGTGATTATATCGTATTGTGAGGTACCCTGCGATTCCCACCCCTACTATTAACTTGTTGGTTATTAGCATGCCTACTATTAACATATAGGCTGTTTATTAGTACATATAAAGCACATTCTGTATGACCATATTCTATATCCCTAATCTTACCCAATATCTAAACTTAACAACTACCTTACTATTAATAAGCAGCAAATTAGGAGCTTATTGAGGCAAAAGTCGTAGTTAATAGTTTGTTAATGGGGATAATTGGACCTTAAAATAAAGTGTGACCTTTTTATGTGTTGCTGGGTTTTTCGGAGTATGTTTATTTTTATTTATTTTTTTCATAAACAGGTAGCGGTATGGTTTCCAGTCTGTTCTGAATGGTTTTTAATGTGTTTCTATGTGGCTGCCAGGTGGAGTGTCTGACAGAGCACGATCTTGGGGTTCTGAGGGTGTTTTGAGTTCGACAAGCCAAGAAACAATGAAGAAACATCTTGAGGGAGTTTCATACTCGGATACGGTGATCATCTTTGTCAGGCCATGAGAAATGTTTTCTCTTATTACGACGTGTCTCTTATTCACACACACACACAGTGCAGCTCTAATGTATGCCCATATTTATCCTCCTCCCATAAAGTTCCTCTCTCTCTCCTTTCATTAAGTTCTACAGCTTCACATCAAAGTCTTGCAAACGCTCAGTAAGTCACGTCTGACTGCACTCAACGTTTTACTGGGAATTCAATCAAACCTAACGTTTCTCGTTTATGTGATTTACGAGTGGACTCAAATTAGTTGCGAACGATCCAGGTTCCTCCACATCTTTCTGATGTGTATTTTTAGATGGATTCTGTTCTTCTGTAAAAGCAAGCATCAGTTTGAGGGTATCTGCGTGTGGGTTTGTTTTCATGTGTGTCAAGCACACATCTATGATTCCTCACACAGCGTCTCTGCGCTTATGGGCCGTTTGTAGTGCGTAGGTTCTCCAGCAACCTATCCCAGAAACATCTGATGTTGTCATCCTCCTATAGAGTGTAGTCATTGACGGCATATTCAATTTGATGTGAAAACTAGACTGTGAGGGACTAAAGTCCATATTGTGGGAGATATTGTGTTTTGTAACCCATGTTCCCATTTTTTTTCCCTAGAATACACAAAAAAAAGTTTGGAATTACATTGAAATAAGGATATTTTATTGAGCAAACATTTATAAATGGTCCAAGATCTCATTTCCACCCTATACACCTACAGTCAAACCTAAATTTATTCAGACACCTTCAACATTTCTCACATTATCACAGTTTATTCACTATAGTTTAGAAAATGGTAATAAAATATGACAGGAACTCAGAGTTAAACTGTGTCAGAACAAATTCATCTTGATAATGTCAGATAACTTTGGTAGAAAGGTATGTAACAAAACATGGTCAGGTCAAAGTGTCAAATCAAATTTTTGGTCCCAAATTTTTATCAATTTTACTGGTAGTCCACTGTATGAAGAATTTTTATATGTCACATTTTACTTTATTTTGTTATCCTCACTTACATAAATGAACCATAGTAGTGTCCTGCACACACTAGTAAAAAAAAAAAAATCAAAAATTAAATCTGGTGTCAGAATAATTTTTACTTTGACTGTATACTAGGGCTGTCAATCGATTAAAATAATTAATCGTGATTAATTGCATGACTGTCATGAGTTAAATCGTGATTAATCACAATTTAATTGCACTTTTTTTATCTGTTCTAAATGTACCTTAAATTAATACTTTAAGTTTTTAATGCTTTAATTGACATGGGCATGGACAAATATGGATACTTTATGCAACATGTATTATTAGTGAAACCATAGTTAATCTAGAGCATGAAGACTGGACATGTTTCAAAGGTCATAGATGTTTTTCAAAGAACTTGTTCATGTCTATTACACACATGAAAAAAGAACATAGAAATACCAGGTTCCCATTACTTCTCTTTATTTGCACTGAGCAATTGACTTAGACAAGCCTGTTTTTACATTTTCACACTACAGGGCAGATCACTTCTTCTGAACATGCTAAATGTACATTTATTATTTATTATTACATTTGTTTGCCTCTCTATGCCCACATACTGTATTTGATGCAGGTAAATTCTCAATAAAACTGTTTTCATTGATATGTTTTTTTCATAGATATATTTTCTGCTTTCAGACAGTGGAGTGAATATGAAATAGTGACTAAAACGCAAACCATTAAGACTACATAACCAGCTCTACCTTCCAATATGTTAATCTGCACAAAAATCCTGATAATCGAGCCGTCGTCTGATGAAATCAAATAGCCTAAACATAAGATAAAGACAATAGCTGTTATGTGATTTCGGCTATACTTGCATGTAAAATTAGAGAAGCAACATAATATCGGTTTTAAAGCAGCACTATGTAACTTTTGGTGCTCTAACGGTTAATAAACAGAACCGCACGCATCCTGCGGAAGAACACTCTAACCGGAGCTACTTCTCTAAGTTTATGTCTATGGCAATTCACGCAGGTATGTGTTACTCCGCAGCGGTGACAACCCGACCCGGCTACAATAGTCCAGAAATAAGCACTTATTATAAGTGTACCGTAGTGATTCGGGGTAAGACAAAAACGCAGTTTGGAAGATGAATTCATGATATACTCGCTCATTATATGCATTTTGCAAATTCTGAACACAGAAAAAGTTACATGCTGAACAGAGCAGAGAGAGAGGTGTGTGCACAGCGGGAAAGAGAGACCTCGCGCTTGTGCGATGTACAGTACCGGCTAGTCTCAGAAACTAAATAAGGTTTGGGCAAAACTAAAAATTGGTCGCTAGGCTCTTTTTGAAAAAAATAAATAAATAAGTAAATAAAAAAGTTGCTAAAGGGGTCTGAAAAGTCACTAAGTTGTAAACACTGACAGCATCTCCATCCATTTCTCTAGCCATGGGTTAGGCCACGGCTTAAACAGAAAATGCGTGCTGCGTTAATCGCGCGTTAATAAAATTAGTGCCGTTAAAATGAATTTGCGTTAACGCGTTAACTTTGACAGCACTAATATATACAATTTATAGTGCTGTCAGAATTAGTGCGTTAACACAAGCAATTATTTTTTTTTCAATCTAACGCATTAAAAATATTTAACACAGTTAAAGCTGGGGTGGAGCTAGGATTGGCCACTCCACTCACAACTGCTGCTTCTGTCTCTTTTATTTTTTTTGTCTCTTTTTTTCTTGACAAGAATTGTTTATTTAGATGCAGAACGTCATTACGACCACATCAAACCGGAGACGTTTTCACACACACACTCCACTTCGTCTCAGCACTAATTTTTTGTGTGTGTGTGTTGGGTTTTCATAAAAACTGAACAATCAACATATTGAACTTCTTTCCCTCACAGTTACTGTCTCGTATCAAATTAAATATGCCGTCAACTCCAGCTAAGGTCTTTTTCCTTATTTCTCTGACCTTTGACCTTTCCCAAGCCGTTTAAAACAGTGTACCTGCTTTTTTTTTCACCTCCCACACAGGTATGAGAAGATTGAGGTCATAAATGAACACGGCTAATGTCATAAGGTTGAGGAACATCGATCGTTTCCTGATTGGTGGGATTTGACTGGTCCCTGATGCGTGATTGGTGCAGAAGCGTCGTTCGTGGAGGTGTTTTTACCGAGCCCGTTCGGCTCAATAAACCTCTACTCCTTTAAACCTGAATAAATGAGTTTGGCCTGATTGTTTATCGAGAACTATCGGTCCGGCTGCTGGAATTCCTGTGGGTGTTGAGCTCACAGCGATGTGCTCCAGAGGAGGGAGGCAAATTGAGTCAGGAAAACTCAGACTACTCGAGGTAATTGTGTTCCATAAAGTGTGCTTAACGGTTTGATGGTTTTAGATGCTCTCTAGTCTTAGATGAGCCACCTACAGATTCTAACTCGTATACTATCAAGCAAAATCTTGAATTGGCTGCTTTTGCTCAACTGAAGGTGGACAGGTTGCCTTGTTCCATCAGTCTGGACCCCTTAATGATAATTTTTTATTTTATTTTATTTTATTTTAGTGTTAATATTATGTATTTACTATTAAATTGATTTATTATTTTATTCAGAGCTTGTTTTTTTTTCATTTTATTTTAAGTTATAATCTTTATTTTATTTTGTATTTATTTAATCTGATTTAAATTTAATGTAATGTTTTATCAATTGTATTTTAGATTTTTTTTAAACCGCTTGTTTTGTGTTATTTCATTTATTTCATAGTTTTTATTTAATTTTGTACTTTATTTTTTTTATTCAATTAATTATATTTTGGGTTTTTTTCAAACATTGCCACATAAAATGCTTTTTTAAATTATTTATTTCATTTTATTTAATAATATTTTTAGTTTATTTATTTTAGTTATTTTCTGTATGCTATTTATGTATTTTGCATTTTATAATTTTAACATAATTTATCAATTTTATTATTATCATTAATTATTTATTTATTTTAACAGCTTGGTTTTTTTGTGCTATTTCATTTGTATTTTAGAATCTTTTTCATGAATTTTATTTTTCTTTTTAAATTCATGTTATTTCATTTTATTTTATAATCTTTTATCTATTTTGTATTTTATTCTTATTTTATTAAAAAAATAATTCTAATAATTTTTTATATTCTTTTTCTTTTCTTTTTTTTTTTCTTTTGGTATTTGGTCACTACCTTGATAAATTCAGTTTCACCAATCCTGATTCTCAGCCTCATCGGTCAGATTCTCCACCAGCTCAATCATCAATCATTTGTAAGTAGAATGACTGATCCTGAAACAGGAATACATTAACTTCCGGTTGAAATGGACACATTTGACCTTTATCATTCGTGGTCTCGTCTCACCTCACGTCTGTCAGAGCTGAATACAAGCTCATGCCCGCTGCTCCCGCAGACACTCCGATCTCGCATCAGTCTGCACATCTCTACAGCGATCTGAGTGACCTGTGTGCAGTCGTCTGGAGATGATCGCTGACCTTTTGTAAGATCTGGCCTGTCAGCGGCCTCCATCATGGAGTTTAATGATGACTGGATGATCTCTCCACCTTGTGTTCTCCATCGTCCTTGACTTCCTGCTGTGTCTCCACTTTAATGAGTTCACCTTCAGACCTGCAAGTATTATGCATCTTGTCGGTCTGGTTCTGGCTCGTCCTATTTATTTTGCTGTTATTGAGGATATGAAGAGACTAAAAGCTGTTCTTTTAGTATGTAGCATGTAACAGACTTTAAACGTTGTTTTTTCATTTTTATTTTATAATCTTTCATTTTATTTTGTATTTTATTTATATATATATATATATATATATATATATATATATATATATATATATATAATATGTATATATGTGTATGTATGTGTGTGTGTGTGTGTATATATATGAGGGCTATCAATCAATTAAAATATTTAATCGTGATTAATCGCACGACTATGAGTTATCTCGCGATTAATCACAATTTAATCACACTTTTTTATCTGTTCTAAATGTGCCTTAAATTAATACTTTTCAAGTTTTTAATACTCTAATTGACATGGGCATGGACAAATATGGATGCTTTATGCAATATATGTTTATTATTAGTGAAACCATAGTTAATCTAGAGCATGAAGCCTGGACATGTTTCAAAGGTCATAGATGTTTTTGAAAGAACTTGTTCATGTCTATTACACACATGAAAAAAAGAACATAGAAATACCAGGTTCCCATTACTTCTCTTTATTTGCACTGAGCAATTGACAAGCCTGTTTACATTTTCACACTACAGGGCAGCTCACTTCTTCTGAACATGCTAAATGTACATTTATTATTTAGTATTACATTTGTTTGCCTCTCTGTGCCCACATATAAAATTCTCAATAAAACTGTTTTCATTGATATATTTTTTACATAGATATATTTTCTGTTGACAGATAATGGAATGAATATGAAATAGTGACTAAAACGCGACCCATTAAGACTACATAACCAGCTGTACCTTCCAATATGTTAATCTGCACAAAAATCCTGATTTATAATCGAGCCGTCGTCTGATGAAATCAAATAGCCTAAACATAAGATAAAGACAATAGCTGTTATGTGATTTCGGCTATACTTGCATGTAAAATTAGAGATCAACATAATATCGGTTTTAAAGCAGCACTATGTAACTTTTGGTGCTCTAACGGTTAATAAACAGAACTGCACGCATCCTGCGGAAGAACATTCTAACCGGAGCTGCTTCTCTTAAGTTTATGTCTGTGGCGATTCACGCAGGTATGTGTTACTCCGCAGCGGTGAAGACCCGACCCGGCTACAATAGTCCAAAAGTAAGCACTTATTATAAGTGTACCATAGTGATTCGGGATAAGATTAAAACGTGGTTTGGAAGATGAATTCATGATGTACTCGCTCATATGCATTTTGCAAATTCTGAACACAGAAAAAGTTACATGCTGAACAGAGCAGAGAGAGAGGTGTGTGCACAGCGGGAAAGAGAGACCTCCCGCTTGTGCGATGTACAGTACCGGCCAGTCTCAGAAACTAAATAAGGTTTGGGCAAAAACTAAAGATTGGTCGCCAGGCTCTTTTTGAAATAAAAAGAAATAAAATAAAATGTGAGCCTATTGAGATAATGCTGTAAATAAGAATCTGAAAAGAAAGAAGCTTTAAATAAATATTTTAACGTGCGTGAATAAATCTAACCACCCCTATAGATTTAAATTTCACTTTCCATAATCCGTGACCAACAGAGCAGCATCTTGGCGGCAGGGATTTAAATCTTTAACCAGACTCAAACTGACACCGGCAGAGTGAAAGACTGGATTTTTTCGATCAGGTAGGGTACAAGTGATTTCAAAACATTTCAGCTGGTTTATATACAGGTGCATCTCAATAAATTAGAATGTCGTGGAAAAGGTCATTTATTTCAGTAATTCAACTCAAATTGTGAAACTCGTGTATTAAATAAATTCAATGCACACAGACTGAAGTAGTTTAAGTCTTTGGTTCTTTTAATTGTGATGTGATGATTTTGGCTCACATTTAACAAAAACCCACCAATTCACTATCTCAACAAATTAGAATACTTCATAAGACCAATAAAAAAAACATTTTTAGTGAATTGTTGGCCTTCTGGAAAGTATGTTCATTTACTGTATATGTACTGGTAGGGGCTCCTTTTGCTTTAATTACTGCCTCAATTCGGCGTGGCATGGAGGTGATCAGTTTGTGGCACTGCTGAGGTGGTATGGAAGCCCAAGTTTCTTTGACCGTGGCCTTCAGCTCATCTGCATTTTTTGGTCTCTTGTTTCTCATTTTCCTCTTGACAATACCCCATAGATTCTCTATGGGGTTCAGGTCTGGTGAGTTTGCTGGCCAGTCAAGCACACCAACACCATGGTCATTTAACCAACTTTTGGTGCTTTTGGCAGTGTGGGCAGGTGCCAAATCCTGCTGGAAAATGAAATCAGCATCTTTAAAAAGCTGGTCAGCAGAAGGAAGCACGAAGTGCTCCAAAATTTCTTGGTAAACTGGTGCAGTGACTTTGGTTTTCAAAAAGCACAATGGACCAACACCAGCAGATGACATTACACCCCAAATCATCACAGACTGTGGAAACTTAACACTGGACTTCAAGCAACTTGGGCTATGAGCTTCTCCACCCTTCCTCCAGACTCTAGGACCTTGGTTTCCAAATGAAATACAAAACTTGCTCTCATCTGAAAAGAGGACTTTGGACCACTGGGCAACAGTCCAGTTCTTCTTCTCCTTAGCCCAGGTAAGACGCCTCTGACGTTGTCTGTGGTTCAGGAGTGGCTTAACAAGAGGAATACGACAACTGTAGCCAAATTCCTTGACGCGTCTGTGTGTGGTGCCTCTTGATGCCTTGACCCCAGCCTCAGTCCATTCCTTGTGAAGTTCACCCAAATTCTTGAATCGATTTTGCTTGACAATCCTCATAAGGCTGCGGTTCTCTCGGTTGGTTTTGCATCTTTTTCTTCCACACTTTTTCCTTCCACTCAACTTTCTGTTAACATGCTTGGATACAGCACTCTGTGAACAGCCAGCTTCTTTGGCAATGAATGTTTGTGGCTTGCCCTCCTTGTGAAGGGTGTCAATGATTGTCTTCTGGACAATCAGATCAGCATTCCTTCCCCATGATTGTGTAGCCTAGTGAACCAAACTGAGAGACCATTTTGAAGGCTCAGGAAACCTTTGCCGGTGTTTTGAGTTGATTAGCTCATTGACGTCACCATATTCTAATTTGTTCACTTGACATTAAAAGTGAAACACACAACACTATTGTAAATTATTTATTCAACACACATACTTATTTTTTCATTTCAGATTTGCACATATTAGACCTGTACACCATAATTGTCTATATTATATATTGTGTTTTTGCTATTTGTACATTGCCTATTTGTATATTATTCTTTTATTATCTGTGTCCTGTCCTGTTGCTGTCTTTCTGTTGCACTGTAGAGCTTCTGTCACAAAAACAAATTCCTCGTATGTGTAAGCATACCTGGCCAATAAAGCTCATTCTGATTCTGATTCTGATTCTTTGTTGAGATAGTGAATTGGTGGGTTTTTTGTTAAATCTGAGCCAAAATCATCACAATTAAAAGAACCAAAGACTTAAACTACTTCAGTCTGTGTGCATTGAATTTATTTAATACACGAGTTTCACAATTTGAGTTGAATTACTGAAATAAATGAACTTTTCCACGACATTCTAATTTATTGAGATGCACCTGTATACAGTGCAAAGCATAAATGAGTACACCCCCTCTGAATAAATATAAAAGATGTATTTTCTTAATGATCACTAATATAATTCATGGAAAGATGGCAAAATTGAAATGTATTAAACATACTTAATAAAAACAACAAAATATATGCCAATATTCTCTGTAAGATAAGTAAATTAGCCAGTTTTGTTTAAATGAAGAATTGCAGAAATGAGTACACCCTAGATTTAATTCAGCAACTGTATAATATTCTAGTACTTAGTATGTCCTCCTGGTAGAATCCTGATAGAGTCCTGGTAGAATGTATATCTTCATTGTCATGCTGAAAAAATGCCCAATAATGCAGGGAATGAGGGGAGGGTAGCATCTTCTGTTTGAAGTTTTTGTATTACATCACACAGTAGTGTGTGAATTCATGACAGTATTGATAAAGCACAACTCCCTCACACCTTCAGCACTCATTCATCCCTATATAAGAGCTTTACTACCACTGAACGTCACTGTGGGTACCAAGCACTTCTCACGGTACTCCTCCTCTAGCAACACCAGAACATTTTGGATGCTTTTGGATCTGAAATGATTGACTTGGTCTCTTGAGACCAGAGTATGGATTCCCAGAAGTCTCTATTTTGTAAATATGGGTCTTGGAAGAGGTTAAATGAGTTTATTTTGCTTTGGCTACTGTAGGTAATTCTAGTGGTGACAACAACCATGCATGTCACTTCTGCAGGCTGCGTCATACTTAGTGAGATAAAGTGTCACTCTTTCATAGCTTTTTCCGGCTCTGAGACACTTGCATGTTATTTCTCCTGCTCTTTTTCTAGCAAAAATTCACTCATCACTAAATGAAAACTTAAAGTGAAGACCTGATTATTTCAGGAGCCTTGTCACAAGTCCATTGTTTTTGAATGTCGGTGCTACTTCTGCTATATTTTCACACTTAAAACAATAATTTGGTATTCCTCTTGTACCATTGTCCTCTTTTATGCTAAGAAATAAGTCACCTGGCAGTTCTCTCCCAAGTGGTTCCACTGCTGCCAGCATTAAGTCTGAGTATGATTCAGTGGGCTATATAACACTTTTAATTGTCAGGAAATTACTTGTCTTTAAAAGTTTTGGTTCAATATACTTACTTGTTGATCAAAAATAGCCTTAAACTTATACACTTTTTTTTTTTTTTTTTTTTAGTTTTATTTAGTAACTTTCAGGAGGGTGTACTCATTTTTGCAACACAACATTTTATCACTTTGGTGAGAAAATCTTATTTTGCTGAATAATTTTGACATTCTTCTTTGGTAATTGATCAAACAGGCTTGTTGGAACATTATATCTACAAAGAACCCTAACATGTCATCTTAGTAAAGAGTAATTGCTGAATTTGTTAACTTTTAGAGTGGGTGTACTCATTTATGCTGTGCACTATATATATTGTTATATTATTATTATTATTATTTTTATAGATTTTATATTTTTAAAAACATTATTAACAGTGCATTTATTCTGTTTTATTTTTATTTTATTTAAATTTATTTATTTGATTTATTTAATGTTTAATTTTTTTACAAGTTTTCTGTCATAATTAAAATAATTATATTTTTTATTTTAATATTTAATTAAATTTTTATTTTATTTTTTTAATTTTATTTATTTATTTTAATTTAATGCTGCTGTACCTTTAAGACTTTCTTTAATGGCCTTTAAATTGACACATTTTTACTTACTGACTTTCATCAAAGTAGAAAAATTACTGAATTGTGGTCTGGTTGGACTGGACAGGGAGTTTTGCCATTCAAAGTATGTCTAGCTAGTACATCAGACTGAAAGTTGAAAGAAAATTCATTATGAAATGAAATGACCCCTTTGACGTCTAGTCTTTCTGCATTCATTAAGGCACTGTGCTTTTCAGTGAAAGCTGTTGCAGACCCGAACTCATCCTGAGTGCCTACAGCTACACCGTATACTTCATCTGGTTTCAGCTAATGCATCTGGACCTTTTTAAAACGAACACCACTCTGCTTTCTGTATTAACAGCATTCGCTGCTTTCCCCATTAACACTGGAAGTGAATTAATGCCATGGCCGACTCTGTGACTCCATTAACGCCTTCAGTAAACACAGTATATATGTCATTACTCTGCGGTCATTACGCAATTGCTAAAATATTCAAGATTAACACAGTCACGTTATGCCGGAGATCGTCGCGTCTCATGAGTGAAACTTTGCAGCTCATGGTTCATTTGCCTTCAGGAGTTATTTACAGAAGGCCAAGGGTAATTTCACATGCATATATTTACATCTTTGAACATTTCTGTCCTATTTTAGAGGAACGAGTTGCAGTAAGGCAGAATTGTTTTGTGCTCTGGTTTTAAGGTCTGTGTGTGTCCTTAAACACAGAGCATTGGTGAGAGTTTTAGACTGCCGTAGTTCTTTTCACTCCCGGATAATAAGCCTGAGTATTAAAAGCAGAAAGAGAGCAACGTGAGGGAAGATGCTTTGAAACCGAACCATGCCAGGCTACTTATCATTTAAAGTAGGCAAACTATAATCACACTTCTCTTCTGAAAGAAATAGTGTAGTACACTATATATTTTTAATCAGAGTGCCATTTTTCTGGGTCACAAACAATGAGGAGTTATGAATGAATCAGTTCACTGATTCAAGAGCATTTTACTTCTTTAAAGCAAAAATATATAGTTAAATCTGCTGTGCATCACTGTTATTTTCAGCTGATATATTTTGGTTCTTTTGTGTTTACCTATTTGCTTAACTTTAAATTTAGTTCTTGAATGAATTATGGTTTTGAATGAATCCTTTTAGTGAATGGTTCAGTGATCCGTTCTTGTTTTGAGTCACTTGTTTTGTACCTGAACAAATCAGTATTTTTGAACGAACAGATTCAGTGAACAATTTGATTCATTCACAAAAGATGTTTTGTTCCCAAAATAAATCAGTGTTTTTGAGTGAATTGACTCCGTGAGCAACTCAGTGATTTATTCACAAAGAATCACGTCTAGTTCTTGAATAAATCAGTTTTTTTGAGCAAATCCATTCAGTGAACAGTTCAGTGACTCATTCACAAAGAGTCACATGTTTGTTCCTGAATAAATCATTGCTTTTGAGCAAATCGATTCAGTGAACGATTGAGTGACTTCACAAAGAGTGACTTGTTTAGTTTCTAAATCATTATTTTTGAGCAGATCGAGTCAATGAACAATTCATTGACTCGTTTACAAAGTCACGTTTTGTTTCTGAATAAATCAGTGTTTTTGAGCAAATTGACTGAGTGAACAATTCAGTGACTCATTGACAAAGAGTCTTGTTTAGTTCCTGAATAAATCAGTGTTTTTGAGCAAATCGATTCAGTGAACATTTCAATGACTCGTTTACAGAGTCACATGTTTAGTTCCTGAATAAATCAGTGTTTTTGAGCAAATCAATTCAGTGAACAGTTCAATGATTCGTTCACAATGAGTCACATGTTTAGTTCCAGAATAAATCAGTGTTTTTGAGCAAATCGATTCAGTGAACAATTCAGTGACTCGTTTACAGAGAGTCACATGTTGAGTTCCTGAATAAATAACTGTTTTTGAGCAAATCAATTCACTAAACAGTTCAATGACTCGTTCACAAAGAGTCACATGTTTAGTTCCAGAATAAATCAGTGTTTTTGAGCAAATCGATTCAGTGAACAATTCAGTGACTCGTTTACAGAGAGTCACATGTTGAGTTCCTGAATAAATTACTGTTTTTGAGCAAATCAATTCAGTGAACAGTTCAATGACTCGTTCACAAAGTCACATGTTTAGTTCCAGAATAAATCAGTGTTTTTGACCAAATCGATTCAGTGAGGAATTCATTGACTCATTCAGTCAAATGTTTTGCTCCTGAATAAATCAGTGTTTTTGAGCAAATCGATTCAGTGAACAATTCATTGACTCATTCAGTCAAATGTTTTATTCCTGAATAAATCAGTTTTTGAGCAAATCAATTCAGTGAACATTTCGACTCATTCACAAAGAGTCTTGTTTAGTCCCTGAATAAATCATATAATTATAGTACTCTTTTATTTATATATTAATTATGCTATTTATGCATTTATCCATTTGTCATGTATGTGCAAAATGCCTTTGAATTAGTGAATCTTCAGTATTTTGAAGAAAGCTGAGCTACTGTCAGCTGTCAAGCTGCTGAGTGTAGTTAGGTTAGTAGCATCAGTGTTTGTTTACTTACTCCAAATACAAAGAAACCAACATATTTGAGACATTCTCCTCCAGTCCCAGAGATGTAAATGAAAGCACACTGTGTGTGTTTGCATTTAAATGCATCAAATGTTGAATCATTTTCGCACACATGTTCTCCAGATGTTTGTGTTGCCATAGTGACAGCTGTCGCAGTGGCACAATCATTTATATTCAAGCGTTTCCTCCGCCAACAGTGGCAGCTCCTCTTTGTTTCAGTGTTGAGGGCTCTCACTTCCTCTCCTTCTCTCCTGTGATTGATTTTACATTAGTGAAGCACACGTATCGAATTTGAGCTGCTCGTTTGTCTGTCCTTGGACTCATTACGCTCCTGCAGTCCGTCTCTAACGCTTTTCACACCTTTCAGTGCGGTTTTAGCTTTAGGGCTTTAAAATATTTCTGTTACTGCCATGGTTATTGTTTCACATCTCTCGTGTGAAGTTTAGCATCTGACTGCATTACTAAGTCTCAAATTTACTCTTAATTTAAGATCAGAAATTCAAGAGAGCTCGAATGAATGAAAATCCTGTCACTTACTCACCTTGACCTGTGAAGATGATAATGACCAGGAGCTGACAATATAGTTCATTTGTAATATTCCAAGACATCTGAAGGCATTCATTTAATGTTACTTTCCGTTTCTTTGTAACTCTTTGTGAAATTTACTAGCAATTTCTGAGTGAAAATTGTTTCTACACCAAATTTTTGTTCAGTGCGATAATTCAGTTTACATTTTTGCAACGATGTAACCAATCATGCACCTGAGATTTACTAGATAGTATATATTGATTTACATGAGTATTGTTGTATGACTTTAGAAAAATTGAAAGATGATACTTCTGGCATATGAACTACTTTCATGCTGCTCTTTTGTCCACTGAAGCTTCATAGCATTGGGTCACTTGACAGATTTTCAGAAAAAAAAAAAAAATTAATCAAAATCTCCTGTTGCTCAGATGAAAGGTACTGATAGAATTTTTAAAAAATGTCAATTTTAATCCTAATTAAATTTTGGTCACTTTACAGATTCTTCAAGGCATCTCCTTTTGTGTTTCTTGGAAGAAAGAAAATCTGGAAGTACATTTTTAAAAAGAAAATCTTAATAAAATTGTAAACAAAAAAAAAAAGTTAATGTAGTCTATTTATAATCTATGTTGTTGTTTTATATAAATTTTTAGATTTAAATTTATATATTAAAATTTTTAAAAGATTTTGTCCATTTCAATTTAGTCATTGAAAAGAATATTTTAGTTGAAAATAGATTAATGAAAAATTATATATTTATATTAAAGCTGCAGTCCGTAACTTTTTTTTGGTTAAAATGATCCGAAATCAATATTTGAGGAAGTACATAACCAGCCAGTGTTCAAAACTATCGCCTTACTTTAGCCCGATTCACAACGGTTAGCTTATAATAATGTTTTCTAATTTGAGTGGTACAGGTAGGTTTTCGTGGGAGATTCGAGCATGGCACTGCGTCATTACATCATGTCTGTAAACATAAAGAAGTTGTCCTGGCTACTAGCTATCGCATGTGAGGATCCTGGAGGTGGCGGATCGTTTATAGCCTTTTCTTACAGCAGCTAGAATAATTAAATGTATTATTTTGATGGCAGATTGTGATCCAGAAAGGATTATGAGTTTATGAAACACGTGTGAATGAAATTAAATTATATTCCAGTTTTGTATTCTAAGGAAAACCAGTTCGAAGGGAGCATAGTTTGCTTTTGGGGTTAAAAGAATTTCTTAATATGAAATTCGAATGGCATGACAATTAGATATTAGACTGTATAGAAATTGAAATCTACACGCTAATACACACTATACCCATAGTCACGCAATGCTGATGTTGTTAACATTAATAATTTGAGAATAAACTATAACAATAATAATAATTTGCACGGTGTGATGTGATATGAGCTGACCGATCATTAGATTTAATCACCATTGGTAGCGCGATTTATGGTAATACTTTTTTCCTCAGTTGGCCAGAACAAACGTGGCAGACTTGTTACTTACTTGTTCAGATGGCAATATACGGTGAAAATTCTTATTTGGGTCATATATCCCAAGACGTAGGTTAGAATCTGTGATTAAATGTTTGATTCACACCGGTGCGTGACTGACAGCTACACATTCACCTCAAAACATTAGATTCAGCCGCGCTGAAGCCGTGCCAGAGTACAGCCCACGTAATAAAGATAATTCCGCACCTGGCTGCAATACTGGGTTTTCAACAGAGATGGCAACAAAGAAGCAAAACTTACGGACCGCAGCTTTAAATATAAATAAATTTCATATATTATCTAAAATCATCAATAACATTTTGGTCATCTTACAGATTCTTCAAGGCATCTCCTTTTGTATTGCTTGTAAGAAAGTCTGAAAATACATTTTAAAAAATGTCAGTTTTAATCTTAATTAAAATGTAGTATATTTAAAGTTAATTATTTTTAAAGTCAAATTTAATAATGTTTTTTTAATAATTTATAATTTAAAAATAGTCAATTTTGTCAATTTCAGTTAAGTCAATGAAAGTAGTATTTTAGTTAATGAGAAATTAATGCAGAATTATATATTTATATTAATTAAGTATAAATAAAATGCATAAATATTTTATATATTATCTAAAGAAATAAGATATAACATTTTGGTCACTTTACAGATTCTTCATCTACTTTTGTGTTGCCCGGAAGAAAGTAAGTTGAGTAAACACTGACATTTAAATGCTCAACCATCAGAAAATGACATTTTCATTTAAAATGAACTGGTCCTTTAAAAATACCGCCCTATTTTACATGTAAATCAGGTGTTGGGTCTTAATTTGTCCCTTCTATCAAAAGACACGCATCTTGGCTGTTGCAGTACCATCAGGCCAACTGCAACCGCCGTCCGTCACGCTGAAATCAGTTTGTGTGGCGGCTCTGAGGCACGTCGTGAATCTGACCCTGTGTGGTCTCAGGAGTGTCCTGTTAGCGCCTGCCCTGTTTATACTCCCCCCTGAGCGCGTGTGAGGTCTCATGTTGCTCTTGGAGCGCTCGGACACGCAGGGGAAGTGCGAGGGAACCGGAGGAGCAAATGTTTGTGGAGGGCAGATGAAATCCACGGATGAATGGAGGAGCTTTTTCTGTCCGTTTGCTCGGCGGTGGAATGTGAGGAGGGTACAGAGATACAGAGCAGGCTTCAATCCTCACCAATGCTTTGGAAAAAGGCTTTCTGGACTTTTTCGAGGGTGATATCTAGTGTGACAACATCTTAGTATTTCTCACACGTGCATGTGTCAGCTCTGGGAATCTGATCACATATGGAGAGAGCTGAGGAGGTGTTCAATGTGTTCATGTTCGCTCTTAAAAATAAAGGTTTTTTATTGGCATCTATAGTTCCATAAATAAACATCTATGGAATCTTTTCATTACACAAAAGATTCTTCAGTGGAAATGGTTTCTTTAGATTTTTTTATGGAAGCTTATTTCCATACATGGCAATTGTGACTTTTTATCTACATTCAGACTTTTTTCTTGCAGTTGTGAATTTATAGCTCACAATTCTTTTTAATTGTGAGATATAAACTCACAATATGAACTTTTTATCTCTGGATTCTGACTTTTTTCTCATAATTACGAATTTATATCTTGTAATTGCAAGTAATTAAATGCAAGATGAAAACGCAAAATGCAAGAAAAAAATCTAAATTGCAAAAAATATTATATATTTATTCCAGATTGGATTTGAATCTTAATCCATTTTAATCAGCTCCATTTTAATCTTAAATTGTAACATTTTTAAAATTTGTCTAATAGTCCATTTTTGTAATAAATGGTAAATTTTTGTTTAGTCTAAAAATAACATTTTAGATGATGAGAAATTAATGCAAATTATATATTTATATAAAATAAGTAAATAAACATTTTATATATTATAGGGCTGCAACAACTAATCGATAAAATCGATTATTATCGATAATGAAAATCATCGACAACGATTCTCATTATCGATTAGTCGGGTCTGCTCACAGTAGATGTCCAACTTCAGCCGGTCGTGTCAAATTACAGCACTGAATAACGCATTTCTATGTACGAAATGCATCTAAAAATAGTGGAGGAAACAGAATGAGATGCTGCGGGAGAAGTACGTGATCCAAGCTGCACACAACATGAGAATTATTTAGTTTAAGCTTTAAGCTATTACATTAGCGTAATGGCTTGGCTTGTCAGGCGCTTTGACAGATGCGTGTGCATCCTCAGAGCAAACACTTTCAGTTTATGGTCATATCCTTATCTGTAAATGTCACAAATTCATGCGAGCATTTCCATTTTTGCATAAAGTTCCGTCCTGACCGTCTGTGTTGAGTTTAAATCTTTACTGAATGAGCGCAAGCGCGTGAACGCGCGTCAGAGAGGGATTAATATTCAGCGCAAAAACATTCATTGTGCTGAAATAACTGTTGTTGAACGTTAAATTAAGGTTTACAAGTCAACATGTAGTGCACATATTTTATGAGAGTAGGAACTGTAAAGGGATAACAGCGTGTAATTGTCTGAATATAAATATCAGACGCTTCATAGCCGCCTTTTACAGGATAAAGTAATTACAGTAAACGTGACTGTGATCAAAAAGTGAACACGTGTTCCTGCAGAACATTACTCTTACCTGTTGGTTAACACTGAGTTTGTGTTTTTATTGTATCTTTATTATTATCTTAATTTTTGATGAAGAGATTTAAACTATAGGCCTATATACAGTGCTTAAAAATTTATTAAAACAAATTTATGTAAGGTTTATAAATTATGTAAGGTTTGTGCCACTGCTGCTCTAAACTAACAGTATTGGTGTTTACTAAAATCATTTTTTAGCTATCTGTATTTGTTAGTCCTCCAATATGCATAAGCTCTTTAGTAAGAGTAGGCTATTTCTAATGCTATAATATAATTATTGCTGTTATCTATGAAAGAATGAAAGATCTATGAAAGATTTTTTCAGAGACCCAATTACAGTCAAAAAGTAGCTAAACAATGCCAGCAAGAATGCATGCTGTTATGAAAGGCAGGAGGCTATTTTTTTTTATTATGTGAATAAATACTATTTAGTTGTTTCAGTTTGTTATTTGCCAAATAAATGACAATAACAGTTTTAGATTTAAACAATTCTTTGACAGATTCCTAAAATATTTGTGTTTTCTCTTTATTATGACAGGTGGTCTAATAAATTGTTAAGCACTGTATGTTTTCATAGCATTCAGTTGGCACGTTTATTTGAAAAACATTGGCCAGAATGTGGAAGTGTTTTTTGTCAATAAAATAAAAAAAGAAAATGTAGTTTTTTTTAAATCCGATTAATCGAAAAAATAATCGGCCAACTAATCGATTATCAAAATAATCGTTAGTTGCAGCCCTAATATATTATCTAAAAACAGAAATAACATTGTAATGCTAATAAAAATGGAATAACATTGATCATACGTTGTGACAGTATTTAAAACAATCTTATTTTCTAGATTTTTTTTTTTGTTTAAAAAAAGTGTACGTTGTTAGTTTTTTTCCTAATAATATTTTCACCAGAAGTTTAATTTAAAATCATTTAATTATCAGCACAATGGCAGTTTTTGTCATTATCATTGTCCAAAAAAAAAAAAACAAAAAAAAAAACTCTTCATTATAAAACGTTTCTGTCAGTAATTTTGTTGACAAAATTAACACCGGTTGCAGCAAAAATAATAATTAAAAAAAAAAAAAAAAAAAAAAAGTTTTAAAAATTAAAAATGTTTACTTGTATTTCAGGTGTAGCTATCTAGGTGACCTCATCTCATCTGCACTGAAATTGATATATCGCTTTATCACTAGCATAGCTGCTCTTAACACTGTGATGTGTTGTAAAGCTCATAGCACTTAGAAAGTCTAGGAAGTCCTTAAAAACACCAACTGTTCATTCATAACTCCGAGTGAAAGAACAGAACAGAATCACACATTCCAGTGAGAGAAATATGAACTGGCCTCAGAGCTGTTGTGTGTCTGTCTGTCGCATTCGTATATTTATTCGTGTGTGTGTGTGGATGGATTTGTCTGCCTTCAGGCTGTAGACGCTCCAAGCTGTGTTTAATGATTCCCCTCCGGTGTCTCTCCGTCACATCAGGGATGGATGCAGTGAGATCGGAGGCTGGATCTTTGCAGACGTGCGTTCAGAATGTGGATGGATCACACACGACATTATTTGCTGGAGCTGCACGCTTACACACACTGGTGTTTGCTTTCTATGTGGGCTGCAGGCAGATACACTGGCATCTTCACTCCTCCAGTGTGTGTGTGTGTGTGTGTGTGTGTGTGTGTGTGTGCGTGTGTGTGCGTGTCTGTGGTGTGCTGGGATTTTTATGTATTCCTTCTCAGAGTACCAGCAGGCTGACAGAGCAGCTGTTTGATGTTATGTCGCACAACTCAGAGCCACAGATTCTGTGTGAATCAATGAATGAATGAATGCACTAGAGGAACATGGGTACAAAACTAGCCAGCACAATGCTAGAGAGTTGTACATGTTGCTATGTGGTTGCAAAGGTGATCTGAAAGATTTTTTTGCACAATGCTGAAATTTTATACTTAGAGCCAGATTTACTAAACAGGGCAAATTAGCGTTAGAGCGCAATTCCATAAAAGTGCCGATGGGAGGGGAAAATTCTGCGTGTGATTTCCTGACAATGTGCACATTAAAGATCACGGACGCAGCGAGGTCATTTCCATAACGACCAGCGCAATCTACCAAGAACAGCACAAATTAGCACCTGCTTTAACCCTTTAACAGTCACACTAAGAAATACATTTGCCAAAAATTATTTATTGTTAAAATTGTGTTCCTGACACCACAGTGAGCAACTTTTCAGGGGTTTTTTTTTTTTCAGATGACCCATTCACTAAGCGGATATACAAGTCAACCAGCCGGTTGACTTGCCCATTTAGGGTAATTCTCTAAAGGGTGATGAACTAAAAAGTATAATGCATTAATGGAATTTTTCATTTGTGCAACTAAAGTTTAAGGTTTTTGTGTATAAAAACATTACAGACAGTAGAATATGTTAACAATACCCATAATTTACCCATAATTATATATTTTAAAAAACCTGTTCTTGTTATAACACAACAATCCACTGTAAAAAAAAAAAAAAAAAGAATTCAATGTTAAATGTAATAGAAATCTAATAAAGTAAATAAACAAATATATCAAAACAAAATAAAAAAATAAAAACAATAAACATAATAAAATAATTATTAAATTGCATTATAAATAATAAAAATAATAAAAAATAGATTAATGACAATCTGGATAAAATGTAAGGTAAAAGGCATATAGTCAATATATATAGATGTGTGTATAGTTAATATAACAAATGTAATATCACACCATATCATTTTAATAATTTGTTCTATGTAACAAAGCATTGGTTTTTGTTCAAACAAAGGAACTTCTTCATCTATGATCTTGTGCAGTGCTATATACTGAGTTATGATCGCTTTGCTGAGTATAGCTAGCGTTCAGTTCATTTTACCCTGACTGGGCAACTCAACCGAGCTGTTGAGCACTATTTCTAAAGTAAAAACAGAGAGACATTTTATCACCACATTTCTGCCATTCAACAAAATATACCGTTAGGAGGTCTAGAACATGAAATCCGATTCATTTTTTTAAAAATCTCAACTTTTAACGTCTTTTGCAGCTAGTGTTTGAAGGGAGGCGTCACATCAATACATTCTCGGTTTTGTCGCGGCTTTTCGGCAACAATATATTTTTGTTGCAGTGCCACCCAGTGGATATAATTGCAATAACACACTCTATTCAATGAGGGGTATAAGGACAAACAGCCAAAAATGGGGTTTGGCGAGTTTTAATTACCGTAATTTGATCGCAAAAAAAAGGTCAACCGTGCGGTTACAATGCACGTTAAAGGGTTAAGACATGCTTTTTTGGGCGTTAAATAATTGCTCAAATATCAGTAATTTGACGAGCGCAAACGTTAGTAAATCGCGTTGCGTGATTCATTTTAATTGTAGGGGAATTACAGTTAAAACCCAAGGACCAGGTATGATGAACTAAGACCAGGAGCCAGAGATGCGATAAATTAAAGAAAAATTTACTGAAGAACATAGTTTGCAGTTTCATCACCAGAAGTCAGCTTCAACACTCGCGATGGAGTTCGTAGGCCGCTCTGCGTACATGTTCTAGACACCAACAGTTATACTCTAACAGAGGTCACTAATTACGTCAATACATATGTAATTAATAGATTCTGGTTGGTAGATAAACTTAGAAAATATCCACACATGGACGTAAACCTCGAAGCATATCTTCTAGTGATTATTTTGGTGACAATTGATCAGAGGTCAGACACAATAGGTCTCTCCAGAGACGTATATCTGTTACCCTGGACATCAGGGTGATGGCAAATGACGATTTCCTCCTAGAGCTCTCTCTCTCCATCTAGCTGCAAAGATAGACATTCACACACATACGCAGAGAACACTTATCTGTACTTCAAGGTTGCCGGGCTCTGCCCTGAATCTTATCTAATGTGGTTAACTACACACACACAATGAGATCAGCTTCTTATAGCGTAAAAGGCAGACTAAAGCCATATTCATCTTATTTTCTAACATGCATAAATGTAACTGTGATAAATAATTATTCAAGAAATATTATAATTAACATTATTATGAGGGCCATTGTAGATCTGCAATCCACTCCTTCATAATACTCTCCTCCCATAAATTTTGCGTCTGAAAGGGAAACTACAAATGCATATTCAGTAAGGTCAGGCGCAAAAATAACTGTCCACGCCTTTTCAGCACTAATTCTTCACTGCGCGTCTTTAGTTAATCCTGACAGTACTATTTTAACGCCAAAAGACGGTTTGCGCTGGTGCAAGCTGTTAGTAAATCTGCCCTTTAGTGCCATTGGTTTGAACAACTGCCAACTGAAGATTAGTAGTAGTACTAGTGTTATTTTAATGGAGACCTATTATGCCCCTTTTTACAATATGTAATATAAGTCTTAGGTGTTCCCAGAATGTGCCTGTGAAGTTTCAGCTCAAAATATCGCATAGATCATTTATTATATAATTTTGAAAATGCCTTTTTTGAGTGGAAACAGAAACACGCTGTTTTCGTGCATGTCTCTTTAAATACAAATGACCTGTTGCTCCCCGCCCCCTTTTCCAGAATAGGGCTGTGCCTTTACAGCTTGTATCTCAGATATTCTGCCAAAAAACATCTGTTTGATTTTGATTATCATGTTTATCGCCCTGAAATCATGCGTTTTAAATAGTGCTGTCAAATGATTAATCGCATCCAAAATAAGTTTTTGTTTTCATAATTCATGTGTATGTACTGTGTATATTTATGTATATATTAATACACACACACACACACACACACACACATGCATGTATATATTTAATAAAAATGTTGTTTATATATTAACTATGTTTATATATTATATAAATTATACAAATATATACATGTAAATATTTTCAAAATATATACTGTATGTGTGTGTATTTATATATATATATATATATATATATATATATATATATATATATATATATATATATATATATATATATATATATATATATACACACAGCACACACACACATATATTATGTAAACAAAAACTTTTATTTTGGATGTGAATCATGCCATTAATCGCGATTAATCATTTGACAGCACTAGATTTAAACCATATTAGTTTAAACTTCTGATATTGGGTTTTCTGTGCACACACCTCCGAAGCACGCTCACAGAAAGCGGCTGTCACACAGCATGTGAGTACAAAACTAATATTCTCTTTCATGTCTTATTGCGCTTAAACTGTCAAAGACACACAAGTTTATGTTAAAAACACACATGAGTTACAAAAACAGTCAGTTATGTCTGTGAAGGTAAACAGCTGGGAAAGAAATGGCATGTTTATATTAGAACTGTGTGGCAGCAGCATAATATACAGTAAATAAATCAATAAATCCACTGCTCTCTTGTCTCCTTTGACGCTGAGACTCTCAACAGTGTTCTGTGCTCATCAGTGCAGCCACTTAAACACAGAAAGTTGGATTTTCATGATATGTCACCTTTAAGCAAATTAAGCAGTGTTGGAGTTTGTGTGTGTATATGCATATGAATGAATGCATGTATGTATTGGTTTTGTGTTGAGTTTGTCAGTGTGTGATTTGTGTGTTTATGATTGTCTTATCAGTACAAACGGAGTATTAGTGTTTGTCTAGTCTGAATGTATGTTTGCATATGTGAACAGCACGTTTACACATGGAGTTTCTCTCTGACAGGCTCAGTAAAGTGTTTACACACAGTGGCTCCGTCTGCCAACAACACATTGTTCTGTCCTTATTTGCCCTGCTTGAGTCCTGATGCAGTCGCACATCTTCACCGAAGCCGAACTGTTTGTGTGTCGTGTCTTCAGGCCTGTTGCGTCGGCACTCTGGGATTTTGTTAAAAGCACTATGTGTGTGTATGTCTGTGAATCGGTTCGTAGACTCAGTCTAATTTACAGACCTGTCAGCAGACCTTTCTCTCTCTCTCTCTCATACACACACACACCACTCTAGTGCTTCTAGACCACAAGAAGTCCTACATCAGCCAGGACACATAAATAGCCCAGGAGAGTGTTAGGATGTCAGAGACGCTCTGGGCTCTCATACATTGAGCTGTTAGAGAGAGTGCAGTCTGTACGTTGAATTATAAAGCTCTTCCACAAACTTCAGGAGCATCTTTGAACTTCTGCAGACTCGATAGTGTGAGATTAAAGACAAGAGAGAAATAACAATCTTCTTGGTGTTTGTGTTTGTGTGTAAGGATTCTCAGTGGTGTTCAAGATCTGTTTATTTGTGCTTCATCTTTTGATGAAGTTTCAAAGCAATTATGGCACAAAGAGTTTTATTTTTCCTTTTATATGAAATATTAAAAATTTAGCACACTCTTGTGCTAAATGAGTATTTGTTGATTAAATCTTTCTCTTCTCCAAACATTACTTACCTTTGTCATATTCACAACAAAGGAGAAAGGCTGGAAGTCAAAAACTCCTAATATTCAGGTGTGCCGAATTATTAGGCAGGTTTTCTTTTACAGATAAAATGAGCCAAAAAAAAGAGATTTAACTCCGACTAAAAGTCAAAAATTATTAAATGTCCATGAGAAGGATGCAATACTAATGCAATAATAGAATTTGAAAAGTTAGGGCATGACCATTGGGCAGCAAAATGCTCATTGGGTCAGCAGAGTCAGAAAAAAACAGGTGGAGAAGAAAAGACACTTGTTAACTGCAAAAGAATGAAGAATTAAGGTGAGGAATTAGGTGAGAAACCATCAGGAACCATTTAGTCTCCAGCGCCTTCATTTTCCAGAACTGCAACCTTCCTGGAGTCTCCAGAAGTGCAATGTGTCAGGTTCTCAGGGACTTTGCTTGGGTAAAAAATCCTAAAAAATGACCCTCACTTAATAAGAATAGCATGCTGAAGTGCTGTGAAATACATTAAGACTGATTTTTCATATAATGTTTCATATTTATAATGTTACAAAAGATTTCTGTTTCAGATAAATGCTGTTCTTCTGAACTTTCTATTCATCAAAGAAACCTGAAAAAATTCTACTCAGCTGTTTTCAAAAATAATAATAATAATAATAAAGTGTTTTTTGAGCAGCAAATCAGAATATTGATTGATTGATTTCTGATGGATCATATGACTGGAGTAATGATGCTAAAAATTCAGCTTTGATCACAGGAATAAATTCTATTAAAAATATATTCAAATTAGTGTTGTCACGGTACTAAAATGTCTGTATTCGGCACCAATACCAGTGACAATTTCGGTGCCAAAGCAAAACACAAAAACATGCTAATTAAAAAACACATTATTTTTATTAATAAAGTCAAAAATAAAATGTACAAAAATCAATGCCATTCTTTATAATTATTTAAAATTGTGTTTCAAGTTTTTTCCACAAGTAATAAAAGTATGAAAAAAAGTAAACAAGTTTCACCCAAAAGTTTTTGTCACATTCCTGCTGCCGCTGAAAAACAGCTGTAAACTGTTGTCTGTTTTAGGGTTTGCTGGTGTTTCATGATCTTCCTCAGCCTGCAGCTGTAAAAAGAAAATACAATATACTTAAGTAAAGCAATGGGCTGAGTCTGACCTAGGGCTGCACAATTAATCAAATTTCTTATCACGATTACGATTATGGATGCCACGATTACATAATCGTTCAAAGCCGCGATTACAAAAATAAATAAACAATTAAAAATGCCCACTTGCATTATTCTGTGTGCTTAAGAGGTGTTTGCAGCGCGGGGTTTAACAAACTCAAACACACTGGATAAAAGACATTTTTTCTAACTGATAGTCGTTGTCACTCTGTTGCGCATGATAGATATGTTAAACGCCAAACGTATTAAAAGCGGAACAAAATAGCAGTACTCATTTAAACTGCGCGCCACACGGACCTTTTATCCGCTCGCCTCAAAAGAAAACAGCACTGTGAAATCCAGTAAGAAGCACTCGAGTTCAGCGCAGAGTTCCCCAGTACAATTCACGTCTCTTTAATTTAAACTAGTTTAAAGCCAAACAAATCTGAGCTGTTATTCTCATCAACACTAGTGCAGGAAGCAGCAGAAACAGTGCAACAACGATCCAGTTAGAAGACGTTTCAATCCACAAATCACCCACATTTACCATAGTTTTACTGTAGTAACACTAACGGCAACAATGGTACTGTGGCAGAAAAGTAGGATATTCATATTGAGTATTATTATATTATTAATATACTAAATATGTTAAAGGAGTAATGGAATATAATTACATTATTTTGTTAATTATTCTATCAGTTGATGTGGATTTTTAATTGACTGAATGTCTTTAGGCTACTGTTTTTCAATGCAAACACCATAGAAACCAAATAGTTAGGCTACTTTTTTACAATGGCAATGAGGTGCTGTACTTTTGGTTATGACCTACAAATGTATAAAAGTTGAGGCTGTTACAGTTTTCACAATGGTACTGTTTTTGTTAATGAAAATAATTGTACATCTGCATCCCAACTCAAGCTCCTGCTACTCTGAACTCAAGCTCCTGTTCTAATGTGCATTTCTAAGAGACAAAACTTTTTTTTATTAATATAATAAATAATATTATTATTATTACATGTTCAGTGCTACCAAATCAGGTGCTGGTGCCACTGCTCTCGAATGTTAGTCTGGAGCCCTGATAATATAAATTGTACTGTAAAATGTTATTGTAATTTGAAATTTCATCTGTTTAATTGTAAATTAAATATAGCTTTAGTAAACCATTTTTTCTTTTTTTTTTCTTTTAGTTTTAGTATAACATTATTATACCATGCATAATTTGACTTTTTTTTTGTTTAAAGAAGAAACCAAACTAATGTATAGTTGACATTTGAGGCTCAATGCTATAGAAAAGCAATAAAAGTTCAGGAAGAGTGTTTTCAGCTTTTGTTTATATATATATATATATATATATATATATATATATATATATATATATATATATATATATATATATATATAAAATGTGGCATGCAGCTTCAAACAATGGCATAAATCTGTTCAAAATAATCGTTATTAATAATCGCAATTACAATTTCAACGGAATAATCGACAATTATGATTTTTGTCATAATCGTGCAGCCCTAGTCTGACCAAATGCAACATTAGATCATTGACTCCAGCCAAAATATAACATTTCAGTAAATAACAAACCTCAGCTTTTATAATAAATTTAGATAAGATTACATATATTTTAAGTCAAGTGTATATCAAATAGATGGAAACTGTAGTATTAAAAACACTTTACAATAAGATTCCATTTGTTTAGATAACATGACCTATCAATAAACAATAGTTACATAGCAATTATTCTTCTTAGGGTTAATTTCTGTTAAAATTATTTAATGGACAATGAACAAACATAAATGATCAAGTGGTTGTATTAAATAACATTCAAAAACATTAATGTTCACTCACTGTAAGTTGATGTTGGATAATAACATGAAGTCATGTTAATGAATGGTATCTTATTGTAAAGTCTATACAGGAGATAAAATTTGACTGTACTTTCATTTAATCCAAACTGTGTACATACTTAATTTTAAAGGGCATTTAAAACCTGCTAGAGTTATTCAGCCAAGAATAACAACTAGCTTAAAAACTAGCTAGAACTGCTTTTCTGACGGACTGATATGACATAAACATTAACCATTTGTAAATTCTCTAACACTCATATTTTAGATTCACAATTAATTTAAAAGCCTTTGGTGTGTAAAAATAGTAAATACCATCATGTCCTCCTGTTTTTTTTTTTTTTTTAAACCCTAATAGAAATTATAGGAGCATTAAATAATAAAGAAACTTCATTCTAATGCTCATTATATTAGTGTTAGCTGTGCTTATGGCTAACGATTAACTATGCTAACGACGATGTTTATTTCAATCCGACATTCAAATTAAAATATGGAATAATATTCATAGCAGAAGATCTAAATATTAAAAATTAAATTGAAACTTACCTGCTTGAACTCTTTCATTTGATCCGGCTGTCGGTCTTTAAAGTGTTTTGTTAGTTTGATGTTTTTTTTAATGAAGAGGATAGCTTTCAGATAGCGCATCAAGAACCGGGTTGACTGGGTTTTCTGTACCACCGGTACTTAAAAAACCTGGTACCGTAACTTTTTCATTTTTTTAGTACTGACTTGGTACCGAAGTACCGGGTCTTTTGACAACACTAATTCAAATCGAAAACGGTTATTTTAAATAGTAAAATATTTCAACATTTTACTGTTTGTGCTGTACTTTGGATCAAATAAATGCAGGCTTGGTGAGCAGAAGAGGCTTCTTTAAAAAACATCAAAAATCTTACTGTTCCAAAAACTTTTTGACTGGTAGTGTATATGTGTATTCTAAACTTTTTAGAATTTAGAATTGTTTTAAATATATAAGTGTGTTTTGAAAATGACAAACATATTTATTATTGAGTGTTTTTTTGTTTAATATTGTGTCAAATTAAACAAATCCGTTTCTCTACATTGATTGAGCCTCTTCAGTTAATTAGAATGCATTAATCAGTGTATTAATAAAATGAGTGGAATATGATCGTGAACAGACCCTCCGCTGTGCTGTTCATATATGCTTAATGGCTGCTTGTCTCCCAAGTTTATTTGCTAATTGGTTTGACAAGACCATTAGTGTTATTTACTTAATTTCTCCAGAGTTAGCAAAGCATCTAATCTCCATCTGTAGCTCCTCGGGGTTGGTTATTTGAATTGTTCTCGCTTAATTTCTTCATTCTGTCAGTGTAGAGATTAAATGAGCTTTACTGTAGGAATGTAACGCAGCTCATCCATTCTCGCAGGACTTCCGCGGTTCCTCAGTCAGCCGGAGGGCGTTTCTGTGCGCGCGGGCGGCACTGAGATGCTGAGCTGCGAGGTGACTGAGGAGCTGGTCCCGTTCACCCGCTGGGAGAGGGACGGCCGGCCCGTGGAGCTGGACAGCAGGGTCATACAGCTGCCCAGTGGAGCTCTGGTCATCAGCAACGCCTCCCAGAGCGACGCCGGACTCTACCGCTGCACCATAGACGGCCTGGGACCGGCCAAAAACACAGAGGAGGCAGAACTACAGGTGTCTGCAGGTACAGACAGACAAAACTAAGAGCTTCAAAACAAAGCTATTTAATAGATGTGTGACCCTGGACCACAAAAGCAGTCTTAAGTAGCACAGGTATATTTGTAGCAATAGCCAAAAATACATTGGGTCAAAATTATCGATTTTTTCTTTTATGCCCAAAATCATTAGGATATTAAGTAAAGATCATGTTCCATGAAGATATTTTGTAAATTTCCTACCGTGAATATATCAAACTTAATTTTTGATTAGTAATATGCATTGCTAAGAACTTCATTTGGACAACTTTAAAGGTGATTTTCTCAATATTTTGATTTCTTTGCACCCTCAGATTCCAGATTTTCAAATAGTTGTATCTCGGCCAAATATTGTCCTATCCTAACAAACCATACATCAATGGAAAGCTTATTTATTCACCTTATGACTGGTTTTGTAGTCCAGGGTCACATTTAAGGAAACCTGTAATAGAATGCCTGCCTACATTTTTGCAGAGTAATCATATTTCTGCATGTAGCTGCTTTTATCAGCACAGTTATATGCATAGAAATTTCGGTAACACTTTACAATGTGTCATTTATTAACATGAGTTAATGTATTAATTAACATAAACAAACAATGAACAATGCATTTATTACACTGTATTAATCTTTGTTAACGTTAGTTAATGAAAATACAGTTGTTAATTGTTTATTCATGTGAGTTCACAGTGCATTAACTAATGTTAACAAATACAACTTGTGATTTTAATAATGCATTAGTAAATGCTGAAATTAGCATTAACTAAGATTAATAAATGCTGTAGAAGTATTAGTCATTCTTAGTTCATGTTTACTAATGTTGTTAACTAATGAACCTTATTGTAAAGTGTTACTGAAATTTCTTGCATTTACCTTGAAATTCATATAGTGAGAGGTTGTTTGCCCAATAGACGGTCTTTACATTTATCAAATTTTATTTAGTTTTTTAAACCTTAAAATATTATAGCAGGGAAAATAATGGTAATAAAAAAAACATGTATTATCAAATTTTAGTTGTTGTTGTTTTTTTCTTTTAAACCTTAAAATATTATAGCAATGAAAATAATAATAATAATATATTTATTATTATTATTATTATAAAATATTATACAGTTAAAATAAATATTATTTTATCTTTATTTATTATCATTTTCTTATTGATTTATTGAAATATTGTTTATATATAAATATAAATGTTTGTGTGTATATATACTCACACATTATATACATTATTATTACTATTAAATATTGTAAAATAGAATATATAGAATAAGAATAATTATAATAATTATATAGATAAAATAGAATTATTATATAGAATAATTATAGAAATATAATTAGAATAAATCTTATTATAACATAAGGTAAAATAATAAATTATATCTATTATATTATAAAATATTAAGTAAAATAATAATAATAATAATAATAATAATTAATATTTTTATGTTTTTATTTTATTAATTTAATTGTGAATTTGCTTCATCAAATGTACATGAGATGGTTGTAAAATTATAGAGTTAAAATAAATATCATTATTTTATTTTTATTTATTATCATTTTCTTATTGATTTTTTGAAATATTGTTTAAAAATATATAAATATGAATATATATGTGTGTTTCTGTGTGTATATATACACACATTATATACATTATTACTATTATATATAATAGTAATATAAATATAAATATTGTAAAATAGAATATATAGAATAAGATAGAATTATGTAGATAAAATAGAATTATTATATAGAATAATAATAATTATATAGAATTATAATTAGAATAAATCTTATTATAACAAGGTAAAATAATAAATTATATATATTATATTATTATAAAATATTATAAAGTAAAATAGTAATTATTAATATTTTTATTTTCATTTTATTAATTTGATGAATTTTCTTCATCAAATGTTCATGAGATAGTTGTGTTTGAATTATATTTTTATACATTATACATTATATACATTCTTATAACATAAAAATAATATATATATAATTTTTTTTTTTTTTTTTTATGTAGTAGTGATATTTGTTTTTTTGTACAATCACATTTGTGTCTTTGTAGATTCGGGTGTTGAAGAAAAACTGGAGACTCTCCAGGGCCCAGTTGCTGTGGCGAAGGCTGTTGGAGAGAGCATGTTGTTGCCATGCGTTATGAAGGGATACCCCGTGCCAGTGATTCGCTGGACATTTAACGACCGGCCGATTGACGAGAGGTAAGCATATCAGAACTGTGTTTTTGCACAAACCCATGAGAAAAAACACCAATAAAACATGTTGGCACAGAAAATCCTACATTTTCCTGTCAGATTCTTGGCTGGATGCAAGAAATGCGTACAGGTATGAGATCAGAGCGCTGCGGTGGGACGGCAAACTCTCTCTTCCTCAGATCAGATCCACACTGGCAGCAGTCGCCTTTCCTCGGCGTGGTTTGGCATACTAAAGCAAACTTGTAATGGATCAGCGCCACAGAGCACACAAAAAGAATCCATTCAGTCGCTCTTAATCGCGCTATCGACTATTCAACGTCTGTCCAAATTCCTCAGCGTAAAATATCCGTATTATCCAGCGGAGGTAATTACTGACGCCTGTGTAAATGGATATTATAGAGCCACGCGCTATTCCCATGTGACCATTGTGTCATTTTGCATGTGCGTGGCATAGTTATGATGCTCTTATCTGGAACGCGGCTTCGGCTAAAGTCACACTAGCCATTTACATGTTGTAAATTGCCTTACATAGTTTACCCGATAGCCGTTGTCCTCTCTCCCGCTCGCTTTTCCAGAGGAGGGTTGGCTGTTGTCATGCGGTGGACGTGAATAATGTAGAAAGGACTGGATTGTAATGGCATGTAAATGGGCTGTCAGGGGTACAGCACTCTGTCATTCATTATTACGCTCTCTGTGGTGGTATATTTACCCTGATGTGATTTCAGCTGTGGGTTTGGCCATGTTTGCATTGTGGATGTGCAAAAGCGATTACATGCTTTTTATTGCCGCTTTGTCTCTTTTCATTTTCTAACCCTCTGCGTTTTATCCCCTTACACTCGGGTTATATTTCTGCATATACTGATCTACAACCTGCATCCAAATGCACTATAGTTGTCAAGGTCAACAGCAGTGTTATGTTGGTATTATCCATATACTGTTGTAGTATGTATTGATATTTTATTAATTAATTAGCTTATGTATTTTTTTTTATTTCAGTTTTTATTTTAATTTTATTTTAATTTTTAGTTACTTTGTATTTTTGTTTTCTTAAATATTTCTTTTTACCTTTCATTTATTTTTATTTCAGTTATGGTAATTTTTAACTACTTCAACTTCGTACAAGGCAACATTTCTAATAAAAAATTCAAATTGTGAAACTTGTGTATTAAATAAATTCAATGCACACAGACTGAAGTAGTTTAAGTCTTTGGTACTTTTAATTATGATGATTTTGGCTCACATTTAACAAAACCCACCAATTCACTCAACAAATTAGAATATGGTGACATGCCAATCAGCTAATCAACTCAAAACACCTGCAAAGGTTTCCTGAACATTCAAAATGGTTACACAATAGCCTATAAAACCATGGGGAAAACTGCTGATCTGACAGTTGTCCAGAAGACAATCATTGACACCCTCCACAAAGAGGGTAAGTCACAGAAGGTCATTACTGAATGGTTGGCTGTTCACAGAGTGCTGTATCAAAGCATATTAAGTGAAAAGTTGACTGGAAGGAAGAAATGGGGTAGGAAAAGGTGCACGAGCAACAGGGATGACCACAAGCTTGAGAATACTGTCAAACAAAGCTGATTCAAACACTTGGGAGAGCTTCACAAAGAGTGGACTGAAGCTGGAGTCAGTGATCAAGAGTCACCACGTTCAGACGTCTTCAGGAAAAGGGCTACCAAGCCACTTCTGAAACAGAAACAATGTCAGAAGCATCTTACCTGGGCTAAGGAGAAAAAAACTGGACTGTTGCTCAGTGGTCCAAAGTCCTCTTTTCAGATAAAAGTAAATTTTGCATTTCATTTGGAAATCAAGCTCCCAGAGTCTGGAGGAAGACTGGAGAGGCACAGAATCCAAGCTGCTTGAAGCCCAGTGTGAAGTTTCCACAGTCAGTGATGAATTGGGCTGCCATTTCATCTGCTGGTGTTGGTCCATTGTGTTTTCTGAAGTCCACAGTCAACGCAGCCATCTACCAGGACATTTTAGAGCACTTCATGCTTCCTTCTGCTGACAAGCTTTATGGAGATGCTGATTTCACTTCCCAGCAAGACTTGGCACCTGCCCACACTGTCAAAAACACCAAAAGTTGGTTAAATGACCATGGTGTTGGTGTGCTTGACTGGCCAGCAAACTCACCAGACCTGAACCTCATAGAGAATCTCCGGGGTATTGTCAAGAGGAAAATGAGAGACACCAGACCCAACAATGCAGATGAGCTGAAGGCCGCTGTCAAACAAA
The DNA here is from genome assembly GCA_039654775.1 of Spinibarbus caldwelli. Lineage (NCBI taxonomy): Eukaryota > Metazoa > Chordata > Actinopteri > Cypriniformes > Cyprinidae > Spinibarbus > Spinibarbus caldwelli. Next base: position 3,313,396 of record CM077265.1, read on the forward strand.
CCTGGGCTTCCATACCACCTCAGCAGTGCCACAAACTGATCACCTCCATGCCACGCCGAATTGAGGCAGTAATTAAAGCAAAAAGAGCCCCTATCAAGTATTGAATACATATACAGTAAATGAACATACTTTCCAGAAGGCCAACAATTCACTAAAAATGTTTTTTTATTGGTTTTATGAAGTATTCTAATTTGTTGAGAGAGTGAATTGGTGGGTTTTTGTTAAATGTGAGCCAAAATCATCACAATTAAAAGAACCAAAGGCTTAAACTACTTCAGTCTGTGTGCATTGAATTTATTTAATACACGAGTTTCACAATTTGAGTTGAATTACTGAAATAAACACACTTTTCCACGACATTCTAATTCATTGAGATGCACCTGTATGTGTATATATTGTATAGTTTAAAAAATAGTTGAATGTTTAATATTTATACAGTAATACAGTAGAAATTTTATATATGTGATCCTGGACCACAAAACCAGTCTTAAGTTGCATGGGTTATGTTTGTAGCAATAGCCAACAATACATTGTATGGGGTCAAAATTATCTATTTTTCTTTTATGCCAAAAATCATTAGGATATTAAGTAAAGATCATGTTCCATGAAGATATTTTGTAAATTTCCTACCATAAATGTATCAAAACTTAATTTTTGATTAGTACTAATCAAAAATTAAGTTTTGATATATTTATATTGCTAAGGACTTAATCTGGACAACTTTAAAGGCGATTTTCTCAATATTTTGATATTTTTTGCACCCTCAGATTCCAGATTTTCAAATAGTTGTATCTCGCCAAATATTGTCCTATCCTAACAAACCATACATCAATGGAAAGCTTATTTATTCAGATCTTAATTTCAAAAAATTGACCCTTATGAATGGTTTTGTGGTTCAGGGTCTCACACACACACACACACACACACACATATATATATATATATATATATATATATATATATATATATATATATATATATATATATATATATATATATATATATATATATATATATATATATGCACCCCTTTCCTTTGTGTGTGTGTGTGTGTGTATATATATATATTAACAGTAACAATACTGATGCCCTTAGTGTTGTGTCAAGGAGTTTGGTGCAGTGGATGTGAAAGTCACTCACATTTTCTTCAGTAAATGTAAAATCTAATCTTCATATTACTTTTACTTGATGAAAACACACAGTAGACTGACCTTAACAGCTGTGAATCAGATTGGAGGATTGAGCTCCATCCCTGCTATGGCCCATGCAAAATTAATGATGTTTTTCTTTCTTTTATACATTTTATTTTGGAATACAATTTGGGAATTGTAGAGGGAAAGTGCTTTGAGAAATGAAATCCAGAAAGGGAGAATGTAAATGTATGGAAGCAGAGCAAAACCGTCCTGTGGGGTGTTTCTTTTGTGAATGGTAAAAATATATGTATACAGTGGGTATGGAAAGTATTCAGACCCCCTTAAATTTTTCACTCTTTGTTATATTGCAGCCATTTGCTAAAATCATTTGTTCATTTTTTTCCTCATTAATGTACACACAGCACCCCATATTGACAGAAAAACAGAATTGTTGACATTTTTGCAGATTTATTAAAAAAGAAAAACTGAAATATCACATGGTCCTAAGTATTCAGACCCTTTGCTCAGTATTTAGTAGAAGCACCCTTTTGATCTAATACAGCCATGAGTCTTTTTGGGAAAGATGCAACAAGTTTTTCACACCTGGATTTGGGGATCCTCTGCCATTCCTCCTTGCAGATCCTCTCCAGTTCTGTCAGGTTGGATGGTAAACGTTGGTGGACAGCCATTTTTAGGTCTCTCCAGAGATGCTCAATTGGGTTTATGTCAGGGCTCTGGCTGGGCCATTCAAGAACAGTCACGGAGTTGTTGTGAAGCCACTCCTTCGTTATTTTAGCTGTGTGCTTAGGGTCATTGTCTTGTTGGAAGGTAAACCTTCGGCCCAGTCTGAGATCCTGAGCACTCTGGAGAAGGTTTTCGTCCAGGATATCCCTGTACTTGGCCGCATTCATCTTTCCCTCGATTGCAACCAGTCGTCCTGTCCCTGCAGCTGAAAAACACCCCCACAGCATGATGCTGTCACCACCATGCTTCACTGTTGGGACTGTATTGGACAGGTGATGAGCAGTGCCTGGTTTTCTCCACATACCGCTTAGAATTAAGGCCAAAAAGTTCTATCTTGGTCTCATCAGACCAGAGAATCTTATTTCTCACCATCTTGGAGTCCTTCATGCAGGCTTTCATGTGTCTTGCACTGAGGAGAGGCTTCCGTCGGGCCACTCTGCCATAAAGCCCCGACTGGTGGAGGGCTGCAGTGATGGTTGACTTTCTACAACTTTCTCCCATCTCCCGACTGCATCTCTGGAGCTCAGCCACAGTGATCTTTGGGTTCTTCTTTACCTCTCTCACCAAGGCTCTTCTCCCCCGATAGCTCAGTTTGGCCGGACGGCCAGCTCTAAGAAGGGTTCTGGTCGTCCCAAACGTCTTCCATTTAAGGATTATGGAGGCCACTGTGCTCTTAGGAACCTTAAGTGCAGCAGAAACTTTTTTTGTAACCTTGGCCAGATCTGTGCCTTGCCACAATTCTGTCTCTGAGCTCTTCAGGCAGTTCCTTTGACCTCATGATTCTCATTTGCTCTGACATGCACTGTGAACTGTAAGGTCTTATATAGACAGGTGTGTGGCTTTCCTAATCAAGTCCAATCAGTATAATCAAACACAGCTGGACTCAAATGAAGGTGTAGAACCATCTCAAGGATGATCAGAAGAAATGGACAGCACCTGAGTTAAATATGAGTGTCACAGCAAAGGGTCTGAATACTTAGGACCATGTGATATTTCAGTTTTTCTTTTTTAATAAATCTGCAAAAATGTCAACAATTCTGTGTTTTTCTGTCAATATGGGGTGCTGTGTGTACATTAATGAGGAAAAAAAATGAACTTAAATGATTTTAGCAAATGGCTGCAATATAACAAAGAGTGAAAAATTTAAGGGGGTCTGAATACTTTCCGTACCCACTGTATATATTTATTAGTGCTGTCAAAATTAGCGTATTAACGCATGTGATTTAATTTTTCCAGTTTAACGGCATTAAAAATATTTAGCGCAGTTAACACAGGGCTTAGCTAGGATTGGCCACCCCATTCACAACTGCTGCTTCTCTCTTTTTTTTTTTTTCTTGACAAGAATTGCGTTTATTTAGATGCAGAACTTCTTTATGAGCACATCCAGCGGGAGACTTTTCAGATGCGCACTCCACGTCACCTCAGCAACAGGTGCTAGTAAAATGAGTGCAGAAACAGTACAGATGATGAGGAGCTTCAGTAGAACATCAATGAACTCCGGTCAGATGAGATGTTGTCAGGCCATTTGTCAGTAAAAACTAATTTTCCTGTCCTGTCAGCCGTTATACTGTGCTTGTAGTGCATGCTCTTCAGTTGCATGCACAAATATGGAGGTGCGAGCTGTAGCCTGTATCATTTCATATTAAAGCGCGAATGAAACTACAAGCATGCTTGTCAGATCCGAGTCACATTCAGCAGCGGCAGCTCTTAAAGTAATAGCAGCCAAAAATACTAATAACCCAGCTGCTGTGATGTCTGTTAATCAAAGAACAAAGAAAAAAAGAGGAAATCAATCACTTTTGTAGCTATAAGGATTCATCTATATTTAATTTAGAATTTAGTGTTTGATAACTTTAGTCAATTTTATTCTATAAATGTTAAAATTGATAGCTCTCAATTATTATACTGTAATGTTAATATGGTCAACATTTCATATAGTAAGTGGTTAAATATTAGTATCACCTTTAGTCATAAAAAAGATGCCATTAAACAAAATTAATTAGTTAATTTTTAATCGACTCACAGCACTTATATATATATATATATATATATATATACACACACACACACACACACACACACACACACACACACACACACAGTATCTCACAAAAGTGAGTACACCCCTCACGTTTCAGCAATCATTTTAGTATATCTTTTCAAGGGACAATTCTATATTTTAGAGTAGTCAATGTGCAACTTGTACAGCAGTAAAGATTTACTGTCCTCTGAAAATAACTCAACATATGGCCATTATTGTGAAAAAAGCTGGCAACAAAAGTGAGTACACCCTAAGTGATAACAGCTATATGTCCTATTCATCATGTTCATGTTTTTGTCTGCTTGACAGGACTATACAAATTTGTGTATCTTGTATTAGAGCAGTTAAAATTTGGTGCTTTGAGTACAATTCTCTCATACTGACCACTGGATGTTCAACATGGCACCTCATGGCAAAGAACTCTCTGAGGATTTGAGAATTAGAATTGTTGCTCTCCACAAAGATGGCCTAAGCTATAAGTTTGGTAACACCCTGAAACTGAGTTACAGTACAGTGGTCAGTGTCATACAGAGGTTTCCCAAGATGGGTTTCACTCGGAACAGGCCTCGCAAGGGTTGATCAAAGAAGTTGAGTCCTTGTGGTGTGCGTCAGGTGCAGAAGATGACTTCAAAAAACAGACGCATGAGTGCTGCCAGCATTGCTTTAGAGGTTGCAGAAGTGAAAGGTCAGCTTGTCAGTGCTCAGACCATACGCCACACACTGCAACAAGTTGGTTTGCATGGCCATCGTTCCAGAAGGAAGCCTCCTCTGAAGCTGGCTCACAAAAAAGCCTTCAAACAGTTTGCTGAAGACAACCTGTCCAAGAGCATGAATTACTGGAACCATGTCCTGTGGTCTGATGAGACTAAGATAAACTTGTTTGGCTCAGATGGTGTCCAGAATGTGTGGTGACACCCTGGTGAGGAGTACCAAGAAAATTGTGTCTTGCCTACAGTCAAGCATGGTGGTGGTAGCATCATGGTCTGGGGCTGCATGAGTGCTGCTGGTACTGGGGAGCTGCGGTTCATTGAGGGAAACATGGATGCCAACATGTACTGTGACATTCTGAAGCAGAACATGATGCCCTTCCTTCAGAAACTGGGCCGAACGGCAGGTTTCCAGCATAATAATGACCCCAAACACACCGCCAAGATGTGATGAAGCTGAAGGTAAAGGTGATGGAGTGGCCAAGTATGTCTCCAGACCTGAACCCTATTGAGCACATGTGGGGCATCCTCAAGCGGAAGGTGGAGAAGCACCATGTGTCTAACATCCAGCAGCTCCGTGATGTCATTATGGAGGAGTGGAAGAGGATGACAGCAACAACCTGTACAGCTCTGGTCAATTCCAAGCCCAGGAGGATTAAGGCAGTGCTAGAAAACAATGGTGCCCCTGCAAAATATTGACACTTTGGACACAGTTTTGACATGTTCACTTAGGGTGTACAAATTTTTGTTGCCAGTTATTTGGACAATAATGGCTATATGTTGACTTATATTTAGAGGACAGTAAATTTGTACTTCTATACAAGCTGCACATTGACTACTCTAAAATATATCCAAGTTTCATTTGTATAGTATTGTCCCTCGAGAAGATATACAAAAATTTTTGCTGAAATGTGAGATTCTATATATATATATATATATATATATATATATATATATATATATATATATATATATAATTTACATATATTTTTATTTTTTAATTACAGTTGTAATATATTACTTAAATATTAACAAATTTTGTTTGTAATTAGGTCAATATAGTTATGTATGGGTTAAAATATAATAGAATAAGATATATATTTTTTAAAAATATTTTAGAAATGTATATATGCACCCCTTTCTTTTTGTGCATTTAATAAAATATAAATTATATATTCAATAATATTTAATTTAATGATATAATAAGTATTATATTATTTTAATATTATTTATAATATTTAGTTTTCATTCATTTTAACTGTTGCCATAATAATAATAATAATAATAATAATAATAATAATAATAATAATAATAAAAATGACAATTTTGGATTAAATGATTTTTGCAGCATCATTTGAGGTTTATATCATGATCATGCTGATGGCACATTAAAATGCTGTCTACATAGGCAGCTGATTAGTGTTTGGACCAGAGCCATTGTCTTCACAGAATTTCATTCATATTGGTTGAGATTCAGCTCTGTTCTGCTACCGTCTGTTGTAACGCATCCTCGCCACTTCGATCCCACCGACCGTAATTTGAAATGACGCGTTCCATAAAGATTGAATTGATCGTATCAAAGAGCTGAGCATAATAATCATGACCTGTTTAAGCCGCTAACTACCCCCTTCAGCTCGCAACCTCGTCTCTCTCGGCTTCCTCCGATGAGGCTTGTTGTCAGTTCGCGCTGTCGATTGAAAGCGGCTAAATGTCTAATTGCCAGTTGTCTGTGCAGGACTGATGATTGCTGACAGACTCCATTTACGGAGTAATTGCTTCTCTCATGGTCTTCGGGCGATGTAATGTATTCCTGATGCTGGATACATTCTAATAATGTCATATTACCCACAATGCTCAGTCCCTCAGAGGGGTAGACATAGTCCATCATGGCTCACACAACTTCTGTAGTCTGTGAATGTGTGTCAGTGTGTGTGTAATCCAAATCTTCCCTTCAGAGTTTCATTTTTTCCCTGTAGAGTTTCAGTCGTTACTCTGGTAAAAGCCCCACTGTGAGTGAAGACGGACTAGATTACTCTTCTCTCATAGGAGATTGGGTTTAGACTGTGATTGAACTGATTTTAAAGGATACTTCACCTAAAAATTGATTTTTCTGTTATGGTTCGTACTTTTGAAGCACTAAGATAGGATTTTTAAAGAATCTTAAAGTTGGAGTTCAAATTATATGATAGCTTTGTGTGACAAACCGATCAAAATTTAGGTTGTGATTCATTAAAAAAAAATCATAAAAAAATGTTTTAGGTCCATATTGGATATATATCACAGATATTTCATATTTAATTTTGAATGATCATTTCTTGTATTTTATTTTTTATTTTTTTATTGTTTCATTTAATTTACCTGTCCCGTTATCTACAGAGCACTTAAAAATGTAGTCTTTAAAATAAAATATGAATTTAATAACACTGTTAAATGTAATGTTTACTAAATCTCAAATATATAAGTGAGTATAAACATATTTATGTGAAAAATTAAATAATTGCTGCTATTTTTGTTTGTTTGTTTTTTTTTTTAACAAGGAACAAATAAAATTAATATTTAAGACTTTTTATACAGTTAGGGTTCCAATCAACAGTTTATAGTGACCTCTTGATGGATAAAAATATCTAAAAATTAAAAATGAATTTTATTAAACTATTAGAAGTTATTTATTATATGTAAGTTATATGAAAGTCATATATTTTTAATGGACTCTTTTATGCTCATCAAGGCTGTATTTGAACAAAAATACAGTAAAAAAACAGTAATATTGTGAAATATTATTGAAATTTCTAATATTGGTTTCCTGTTTTAACCCTCTGGGGTCGACAAACGCGGATACGCATTTTGTGGCATCTTCTCCTGATAATGGCGAAAAGAACTTAAATTACACTTTCAGTTTTGATTGTACAGATAAGAGCAATACATCAATCGAATCTGTAAAGGATCTACTTTTATTTGTATACACACATAATAACAACAAAACTTTGTGCATTTATAAAATAAAGAAAACAAACAGGGTGCGCTGTGTGCCGCCTTGGTCTGTGTGATCTTCATTTAGAAAAATGTCATTAAAATGAACTGAAACTCAGCAAATACTCCACAAAGAAACATGATAGATATATCTATAGAAAGCTTGACATGTCTACTATTAAACTAAGCAAGTCTTATCGAAAACAAATATTCTGTGATAAAATAATCCATATGAAACCAACGCGATGTCCAGTCTTTCATGTCTCCCCTCATTATCTCTAATGCGACCACGCGCTGAGCGCACTTATAGATATTATAATCGTCCACGAGAGAAGCGCGACATGTAAACGCCCACATCACAGCAAACAAAGCAGCGAGACTTTACCTCAAGTTCATCTCGGCTACTGTTCGCTTCGTGCTTAGAGGAATAAGACAGAATTCACCTCAGAAAAAGACGCACTGTGACAAATGACAGAATTTACCTCAAGAAGCTTTATACTTTAAAATATAATTTATTTCTGTGACAGCGCTGAATTTTCATCAGCCATTACTTCAGTCTTCAGTGTCACATGATCCTTCAGAAGTCATTCTAATATGCTGATTTTAATATGCTGACTTATGCTAATGAGCATAAGAAACATAAACATAAAAATCTTACTGATCCCAAACTTTTGAACGCCAGTGTATATAATTATATATATTTTTTTGTATATATATATATTTTTATCCATCTAGAGGTCACTATAAACTGTTCATTGGAATAGAACTTCGTGAAAATTCTAAAATGTCATTATTTATTTTTTAATTGTTCCTTTTTGAAAACTTTTTAAAATCTCTTTGAAGTGTTATATACATTTTTTTTTTTTTTTTTTAAATTATTAGATTTTTACCTGTTTAGATGTCACTATAAACTCTTGATTGGAATGGAACCATGTGAAAATTCCTAAATAAGTAAAAATAATTTAAATTTATTAAAAAATAAATAAATAAATAACAGCATACTGGTTTAGAATGACATGAGGGAGAGTAAACAGTGACAATTAAACTAAGCTTTTAAGGTAGAAAAATGCTAAGAATGAAGGCCGAAATCTTTAAACATACACATCTTGTGTGTTTAGAGGCCTTAAATTTCAGCATGGAGAAACCGGTATTGAATAAGTCACATTCTTTGGCCTCCTCCATTGTTTGCTTCTCTGGCATGTTATTGTAAGTCTAATCTGTAGATTGTCGGATGGCTCGCAGGAACTGAATAAACAAATCACCGTGTGTTGGTGTGTGAAAACCTCCTTATCAGCTCATTCATTACTGGCCACGCATAAACACTCATTTAGAGCCAATCCCTTGAGTGATTTCTGGCCAGACGGGTCAGATAAACGCTTTCAGATCTGTGGCCAGTTTCTCCATCATTTAAAGAGTGTCAGATATGAACAGGAATCTGACAGGGGTCGACCTAGATGCTGTAATTGTCTTATCTCACGTTTGAATCTCATGGATTAGATCCGGAATGCCGTTTAGTGCTTTACAGAAAGCCAGCGAATCATGGAGGAATTCTTGGGATGAATGCGAATGGCTTGCTTCACTGACAAGAACACCTTTTGTCCTCGCTGACGTGGATAAAGCAGCCAGAGACTGATCAATTTTGTGTATTCCAGACGGGACGCGGTAAGATGGATGACAGATACTCGACCTCTTCTCAACACAAACATCAGCCTGGAGTATTTGCAAGGGGAACATTGTAATATAAGTATATTGTAAATCCAGTCAGGCGTCGCACACAAACGCACCTTCAGCAGTTCCTTCTGAGGCGCCCAATGCTGGGTGAATGGGCGTAAATTTTCTACAAGCATTTCCTCTTTGTCCAGTACTCTGGTTTATGTTCTTTTTTTTTAATGGTAATATCATGCATTCTATTTCAAAATCTCGCCCTCATGTTTATATTTACGATGTACAACATCCTGGATGTGTTTGCATGTGTTTTAAATATTTATAGTCAATTTATTACGTTTTTAATGGTTGATCAGCGTTAGCAAACAACAGTAAATTTAAACTGGCCTTTGAATGGAGGAATTCTGGGAAATGGAGGATAATAATCTTAAAGCAGTGCAGCTAACATAAGAATCCTTCAGAAGTCTGTTGATGTTCAGCCAGATGTTCTCAAAGATAAAGTTTAAGAGAGTAACACTTGATTGTATCTTTTTTTCCTGTAACCACCAGGATTTAAAGATTTGATTTTAATTAAAATCAGATTTTATCAAGTTTGTGGTTTTGTGACCTCAATTATTACCTAATTAAATATTCATGAGTGGAATTTTGTGCATATTTAAAGGGACAGTTCACCCCCCCCCCCATTTTATATTAAATATTAAAATAGAAATAAAGTAAATTTAAATGTTTTTTTTTTTTCAAGTAACACTTTTTTATGGTTTTAGTGTTAATTTTCAGCCTTCAGTTTTGAGTGAATAAACAATGTAAAAATGCAAAAAAAGTGCTCAGTGCATTTTAAAATCTACAAAGCAACATAATGTCAGAATAGGCTGAACTATTCCTTTAAAAACAAACTTTTTACCCATCATGCTCTGTTTCCCTCCTCCAGTCTGGTGTATTAATGCTGTGCTAAAAGACAATTAACGAGGCTCTCTGTACTTTATAGCCTCGTCTTCTTTTTAATTTCTTTTTTAATTATCCTGCCTTGGATGCCTCCTCCTCCTCAGGTCTCTCAGGGGCTCCCCGTAGCTTTCACGGTCGCAGCGTCATCTGACTTCTGTCATCTCATGCGTTTAACGAATCTCTCATTGGGTTCGGGGACCTCGTTTTTCAGAGCGGCGCCTGCTGCCTCATCACAGACAAACAGTGGCTGGGGATGCTAAATATAGCTGCTGCGGGCCGCCGTTGGAGTGACGCTCCTGTGATCAGGTGCTTTGCTTTTCCGGCAAGACTTTGAGAAGGGAACGCAAGCTCTGAAACATTCATGTTTATTGATTCTTATGAAGGTATTAGTGTTTGATAAATGTTCTCGCAGTGTTTGAAGAAAACATTGTAAGAATTGATTGTGCTTTTAATATTACATTTTTTAAGCTGGTAACAAAAGTTCTCAAAAAAATGTTACATTAAAAGAATGTTTCTGCAATAGAAAACCAGCGGTGTAGACTTTTGTCATGGTAAGACCTACATGATTTTTAAAATGATATAATTGTCTAGTACCAACTTTTAGTTAGTTATTCCTGAACTGTTTTAAATAATTTACATGCTAAAGTCTAGAAGAAACAGTATTTTAAAATGAATAATAATGTTCCTAGATTGTTGTACATATAAATGACATTGACAGAATGTTTTCAACAATGTTATCCTAACCTTCAAACATTCTAATAATGTATAAAACCAGATTTTAAAGTCAAGCAGAGCGAACTTGTGTAAATTGTTCATAAAAACATTCTGTCTGAACGTGGCAAATGATTATCAATTTCTAACAACACAGATAGTTATCAGAGCATTTTGAACATTTCTTTGATTGTTATTAGAAATTCACACATTTGTGTCGTAATTTTTGCACGAAATTTGTTTCATTTATGCAACAATTTACACTACCGTTCAGAAGTTTGGGGTTTGTAAGATTGTATTTAGAAAGCTGCATTTATTTGATAAAAATACAGTAAAACAGTATTATTGTAAAATATATTACAATTTAAAAAACTTTTCTTTGTGAATATATTGTGAAATATAATTTATTTATTTGAGTCAAAGCTGAATTTTCAGCATCATTGCTCCAGTTTTCAGTGTCACATGATCCTTCAGAAATCGTTCTGATATGCTGATTTGCTGCTCAAGAAACATTTATTACTATTATCAATACTGAAAACAGGTATGCTACTTCATGTTTTTGTGGAAACTATGATGCATTTTAATTTTCAGGATTCTTTGATGAATAGAAAGTTCAAAAGAACAGCATTTATTTGAAATAGAAATAGTTTCTAACATTAAAAAAAATAAACTGCCACTTTTGATCAATTTAATGCATCTTTGCAGAATAAAAACATTAATTTCTTTTGTACTGTCACCAAACATTTGAATGGAAATGCATGTTATTTGAAATTGCTGTATTCATGTCTCAGTTTCTGTAAGAATTCACACCAGAATTCGCTCAGCCGTTGTCATCGTGACTGTGAGCTGCAGTTTGACACTTGACGAGTGAGCGGGTGGATTTTGCTCGGTGAATGTGGGAAGGCATCATTCCTGGCTGATTTACTCTCCGTTCCGTTCGTAGTCAAACTCAGTAACTGGTGATTTCTTTTCTTTCCCCTGTAGGGGTGTTTTTCTAATAAAGCGACTTGAGGTTTGGAGGTCTGACTGTGTTCAGCGGGACCCTGTCGAATCTTCATCCTTCCTCTTTGCTATCTCTCCTCTGTTGTGTGTGACTATTGATTATTTTTTCTTTCCATTCTCAGCTCACCTTAGATTAACCTCCTCGGTCCTCTTCCTGCCTCCGAATCATTGGGGAGGAACCGGGAACAGTAGTTTGTTTTTCTCGAGAAATCTCAAGTGAAACACTCCGGGGAAGTTGCTTTCAGTGCAATCAAGCCATAAAGGAAAAGCCGCAGGAAATGAAATCCATACTGTATCCTGTTTTCGATTCCATCTCAATCTGGCATTACCGTGCTGTGCTTGATATGGCTGGCATTCCTGAAAGCGCTACAAAATTTCCTGAAAGGAAAAGTCATTTTAAACACATTCTCATCTCCTTGTATCTCTTTCTCTGTGTTGTTTTTTTTTCCAGCCATGAGCGCTTTGCCTGTGATTGGCGGGGGAAGCCTGCAGATCGTCAACCTGACCGAAGAGGATGCTGGGATATACGTGTGCCAGGTGGACAGCGGGTAACATGACCAGTGAGATCCAGGCAGAGCTCACGGTGCATTGGTACATTTTCACGAAAACATTGAATTCAGCACAAACAGACTCACGAAGCAGCACTAAACATCCTGTAAATAATTATGAGCAACATTGTTCAGGCTTTTGAGACTCAAACATGTCTAGACGGGCATTTTCCTCTGCGGAGGAGGAACTTCAAAGTGTTGTTTTGGTTTAATTTTTTTTTTTTTCTGTATTATTTTCATCTCTTGGCATAGGATTTATTTTTTGGGGGGAATTTACAGCTCTGTCTAATGTGGGAGGTTTTGCATGGAAACACTTTTAAAAGTCTCTGCTCTCTAGATATGAGTTAATGCATGCACAACCTCAGACTCATAGCCATAATTTTGACCAAACATAATTTTCTTTTTTTTTTTGTACACGAGACAGGTACATCTGCACAGGTAAATGCACTAATAGCCTGACATACAACACATGGTCATTCATTCAAAAAGGGCTGCAGAAAACGCAGAGGAAATTACTGCACAATGGGACTTACAAAAAATTTGTAAAACATTATAACATAATTGTAACATTAAGTTGAATGTGACAATTTACATATAATGGTTTTTGGTTTTGTCATGTTTGATGAAATGAGGGCTGAATGTGTGTGCACTACATTGTTTTGAATGCCCTTTTTAACATTTTCATTTCATAGTGACGTTTTCAAGGTTTCAAGTGCTACTTTTCTGCTATTTTTTGACGTTTTGTCACGTTAAAAAACTGTCAGGCTACTTAAAAGTGTAGATAGTATAAGTTAATTTTATGGTTTACGATTTCATGATCCTAGATTAAAGGAATAGTTCAACCAAAATTAAATTAACAAAAAATATTCACCCACAGGCCATCCAAGATGTAGGGTTTGTTTCTTCATCAGATTTGGAGAAATGTAGCAATTACATCACTTGCTCACCAATGGATGTGAATGGGTGCCGTCAGAATGAGAGTCCCATACAGCTGATAAAAACATCACAATAATCCACAAGTAATCCACACCACTCCAGTCCATCAGTTAATGTCTTGTGAAGCCAAAAGCTTTTTGCAAGAAACAAATCCAAGGCTTTTAAAAATGCCAGGTAGTCAGTGTTTTGCATGCGTTTGGCCAATCAGCGTACGTTTACGTCACTGATAGTTCCTGAACTGTTTTAGACCCTACTCTGAAGTAGGAGCTAATTTAGTTCCTCCAAACGGAGTTCCTAGAACTAAAACCGTTCCTAGTTCCTGCGGTGCGAACACGCCAAAAAGCGGGTAGTTCCACAATTAGTTCAGGTACTATGAAAAGGTTCCCGCGGTGCGAAAGGCAAACTTTGTAAACTGTTTTCTGGCAAACTGATAAAAAAGCATGGAAGTTGCATAAAGCCAGTCAGTCAGACAGGTTTTGGGGATTTTTGTGTGCAGTATGTGGTCGTGCCGCCTGAAGCCCAGACTACCTTTGATCTGACTCTTGAAATTGAGCCATATCATAATTGGATTTTCTAATTAGGGTTATTTTTTCTTGTGAGACATGGATGCTAGCAGTGATGCAAGAGATTTCAGTGCAATATAACTTCAAGAGTAAAGTAAGATAAAGCCGACAGCAGTGGGCCATGTGTTCGTGATCTCTTCACCCTCCTGATCCGAGCTGTTGTTTTCACTCCCTCCTGCTGCGTTCGGCCCATTCCAGATGCATTCTGATGGTTTTTTCCATTAGCTTTTTTCGCCTCTTTTACAGGTACTGACGCACGTAAGGATGGGTTTGTTACTGAGCTCAGGAAGTTGAATCTCCCGTGGGGAGTCAGGAAATCTGATTTGGTTTCTGATGGGTAAAAATAACCCGCTTTATGTCAGACGGTAACACAAACACACCTAGCGAGGAGGGCGTTTAGGTGTGTTAAAGTTGCATGTTTTGAAAAACACGTACACAGTTGCATGTTCGAACGTTTTTAAAGTTCCTGTACATCTGTGCAACCGCATAAACGACCTGCTAAAAGAATATTCCAGGTTAGCAATGTGTTAAACTCTATAGGCAGTGTTATATGAGTCTTTTTCTAGGTGAATAAACTGTCAGTTTTCTGTGGTATTCGACAGCATGTCACAGATGCTGTGCGTAGATCTTAACTTGTATTGAGACAAACTCACTCGGTTCATATTTTTAACTCTCTTTCGTGCCTGCTTGTGCTATTTTCATTGATGTGATTAATTTATGATGTACTTTCAATGCCAATTAGTTTTTTCCTCTTCCAAGAGAGAGATTTCTTGCTTTTGAGTCATTATCTGTGCTTCTCTTGCAAGACTTTGGCTGACTTTGGATGCATAAATAACACTGTGGTGTTTTTAAGAGCTTTTCTGGGAGATAAGAGCCGCGCTAGAGTTATAGTGACCGTTTCTTCATACTGTATCTCAGCTGTTGAAATGCCGAGATGGGTTATTAAACACTGGCGTTTTAATCTCTTAATATCTGCATGTGAAGTGGACTCATAACTCTTGTGCTGCGGTTATTTTGGAAGACGGTGTTCACAATGCTGGGATTTTACACGGATTCCCTCTCAGATTAGCAGGATTGTAAAGACCCGTGTGAAACGCTGTTAATACTGGCTTGGGTTTTGCTTTAAAAGTTACTCATAAAATGAAAGGATATCACATCAAGTCCAGTCTTCCAAACACGCTGGACCCACTCCAGTTTGCATACCGTCCAAACCGTTCCACGGACGATGCAATATCCACCACTCTCCACCTAGCTCTTACCCATCTGGAACAGAAAGACTCTTATGTAAGAATGCTGTTCATTGACTTCAGCTCAGCATTCAACACAATAATCCCACAACAGCTCATCCACAAACTAAACCTGCTGGGCCCTTAACACCTCCCTCTGTAATTGGATCCTGGACTTTTTAACTGCAAGACCTCAGTCAGTCCGTGTCGGCCGCAACACCTCCAGCACTACCACACTGAACACAAGGTGCCCCACAAGGCTGTGTGCTCAGCCCGCTGCTCTTCACGTTGCTGACCCACCGACTGCACTGCCAAGTCCAGCTCCAACCACATCATCAAGTTTGCTGATGACACAACTGTGGTAGGCCTCATCAGCAACAACGATGAAACGCACTACAGAGAGGAAGTGGCACAGCTGGCTGAATGGTGTGGTGCTAACAACCTGTCCCTCAATGTGGGTAAGACGAAAGAGGTTGTGATGGACTTTAGGAGAAACTCTGTTGACCACCCCCCGCTGACCATCGACGGCTCAACCGTGGAGAGAGTCGGCAGCACTAAATTCCTGGGAGTGCACATCACAGAGGATCTCACCTGGACCACCAACGTCACGTCACTCAACAAGAAGGGACAACAGCGCCTCCACTTTCTCCGCCGGGCTGAAAAGGGCAAGTCTCCCTCCACCCATCCTCACCACTTTTACAGGGGCACCATTGAGAGTGTGCTGACCACCTGCATCACTGTCTGGTATGGGAACTGCAGTGCTGCTGACCGCAAGACCCTACAACGGACAGTGAACACTGCCGCAAAGATCATTGGTGCCCCTCTCCCCTCCATCCTGGACATTTTCCTTTCACGATGCTCCAACAAGGCCACCAGCATCGTGAAGGACCCCACCCACCCCCTCTCACAACCTCTTCCAGCTCCTGCCATCAGGTAGAAGGTACCGGAGCATCAGAGCTCGCTCTGTCAGATTGCTCAACAGCTTTTTTCCCCAGGCTGTGAGAGCTCTTAACTCCAATCCCCCTGTCCCCCTCTGAAACCATGAACACCTCAGCCCTCCCACCCCCCAACTCATTAAAAACTGTTGACAATATTACTAAGTGCAATTCTGGTCCAAACCCCTGAATGTGCTACACACAGGTGAGTGGGCTATACAAACCACCTGTAGTAACGCACTCATCCCACTATATGCACACTAGACACTTTCTACAAACACTCCCTGCCACAAAGACTCTTAAGAAAATATATGTCTACTTGAACATTGCACTACAAAAATAATACATGTTTACTTGAGCATTGCACTACAAAATCTTTTTGCACTATGCACTGTCTCCCACAAAATCTGCACAATAATGTACAAAATATATATTTTTTCTGCACAATTTCATGTACATATATCTTCTTTTGCACAATTTCATGTACAGTATTTATGTAAAGTTTTTTGTACAGTCTCAGTTTGTGTATGTGTGGACAACTAGGTATAGCAGTTATAGTATTTTTAGTATATGTATAGTCAGATAGTTAAACTGTTGTATAGCTCTATTGCTTTTTCCTATACTTGCATTGTTGTATGTTTATCTTATGTTTAACTAGTATGTAGCACCGTGGTCCTGCGAGACACGACATTTCGTTCCACTATATGTCCACACATGTAGCAGAATGACAATAAAGCTCGACTTGACTTGACTTGACATGTTCTGACAATCTGTAATCGTATTACTTTCACACCCACTTGCTTCAGTAGTCTTGTATATATTAAAGTATTTTTACTTTAGATTTTTTTTTTTAACTTTGCTATCTTCCAATTAAATACAATTCTTATTACATTTCTATCATTTATCAGATTTAAAGTGTTTATATCACCACATATATTAATAAGCTTAAAAAATATTTTATTAAAAAATTAAATATGTATGTACATATAAATTATCATATTTTATGTAAATTCAGTTGAGTAGAAAATGTTTTCGTGAGACTTTTTAAATCTGATGCTCACCAAGGCTGCATTTATTTGACCAAAAATACAGTAAAAAAAAAAAAAAACATTAAAATTGTGAAATATTATTCCAATTTAAAATAACTGTTTATGTAATTTATTTAATAATTTAAAGTTATTTGTAATTTTAAAAAAATGTAATTTATTCCTGTGATCAAAGCTGAATTTTCAGCATCATTACTCCAGTCTTCAGTATAACATGATCCTTCAGAAATCATTCTAATATGCTGATTTTAATATGCTGACTTATGCTAATGAGCATAAGAAACTTCTTTAAAAAACATAAAAATCTTACTGATCCCAAACTTTGAACGCCAGTGTATATAATTATATATATATTTTTTGTATATATATATATTTTTTTTTTCCATCTAGAGGTCACTATAAACTGTTCATTGGAATAGAACTTCGTGAAAATTCTAAAATGTCATTATTTATTTTTTAATTGTTCCTTTTTGAAAACTTTTTAAAATTTCTTTTGAAGTGTTATATAGATTTTTTTTTTTTTTTTTTTTTAATTATTACATTTTTACCTGTTTAGATGTCACTATAAACTCTTGATTGGAATGGAACCATGTGAAAATTCTTAAATACCAATTTCATGCAACTTCAAAAATTATAAATCTATATATACTATAATACTATATTATATTTAAATATAAGAAATTAATTATTTTATTCAGCATATACAGTAGTCAACATTTGAAATGGATCAAAAAAAGTTTATCAAAGTTGTCCTAAGACAAGAACGGGTGTTGTTTTTGTTTTAGGAAAACTTTGATGAAAGGTTTTGATCCACTTCAAATGCTGACTACTGTATTTAAATATATTATATTCCAATCTCAGAATTATGAATATCAGAACAAACAAGGTTGTGCTTATTTTAGTGTATACTTCAGTTCTGTATGTTTCAGTTTAGTGCTTGTGTCAGTCCTGCATTCTTCAGTCATCTGCAGTTGCTGAATTAAATATGGAGAAAGAGGTCATGTGACAATATAGCATATTAATGTTATTGGTATACAAATTTCACATACTTCTTGTTTTTAAAAGCATTAGATGGTGTAGAGAATGTGCTGCGCAGTAAACAAGTATTCCATTGAGAACACAGCCGGTGTGAAAATCAGTCCTGCAGGAGTCTGAGGGTCAGAAGATCGAACTCAAGTTCATCCAAACAACAAAAACCAAGACTGAAAACAGCATAATTTAACAAGGCTGATGCTGGAGAGAAACAACAGTGTGATTTTGTGCTTTAGAGAATTGAGATCACACCACAAACAGTGACTGCCAGAGATCGTTAGCGTAGCAGAGTTCAAGGAAATGAATCTTTCTCTGTTCCTCCCCTCCAACTGACAGCAGATGGAGCGCTGTTGATTTTCTTTGTCTCTTGTTGATTTTGAAGGTGAAGCTGGGCGTGAAAAATACAGAATCAGTCATCCTTGATGCACTTTTGTCAGCCGCTGATAAGAAAAACTACCTCTGAATCTGAAACTCCTGTTATATTTAGCGTCTCTATATTCTTGTTCTTTATCTGTTCTTCCCTGCTGAACGTCCTCCATTACCTGCACAACTTACAAACATCAGCAGAGGACGCAAACTAGCTCGTTCCCTGACTGATGCGGTTGCCATAGGAACTGCAGAGGAAACACACTTTACCTGCCGCTACCTGTCCCACCACAGACACGTCTGTCACACGAATCCCAGCGATGGGATGTTGCACTTTTATTTCGTAATGCACTCTGTGACCTCCTCTCTAGTTCATTCCTGCATTTATTTATTTTCTTCTTGTAGTTCCTCCACGGATCTTGACGAGACCCTCCAACACTTACGCCCAGGAGTCCATGGATATCATCTTTGAGTGTGACGTCACCGGCTCGCCGCCACCCACAGTCAAATGGATGAAAGATGGAGACACGGTCATTCCCAGTGATTATTTCAGGATAGTGGTACGTTAGACGTCCCCCTCACTGCATTATACACATTTACCCATGTTTTTTTTTGTTGTTGTTTTTTTTTTAAAACAAAGCGTGAAATAAAGTGTTTAAAATGTGGATGATATTTGATTGTTTTTTTTTGTTTTGTTTTGTTTTTTTTTTGTGATGTTTTTGCAGCTGTATAATCTTGTTACCAACCATATTTAACCCTTTATTTTATTAAATATTAATTTAAAAACAATTAATTATTATTCCACCGTTACCAACTATTTTAGCTGTATTAATATAGTTTTTAAGTCCTGATTTGTTGTTACCTTTTATGTTTCCTTTTTTATTTTATTTTATATTTTACATTTTTCAATACTTTTTTCAGCCCATTTTTTTTCAATCCTTTTCAATCCCTTATTCTTTTGCAGTTTTTCAGTCCTGCTATTGAAACTTTTACAGTTTCTACAGTATTAAATCCAGATTATTGGTTATTTTTTATTTATTTAT
This sequence comes from Spinibarbus caldwelli, assembly GCA_039654775.1. NCBI lineage: Eukaryota > Metazoa > Chordata > Actinopteri > Cypriniformes > Cyprinidae > Spinibarbus > Spinibarbus caldwelli. Next base: position 3,333,006 of record CM077265.1, read on the forward strand.
TTATTTTTTTTTGTTTGTTTGTTTTTTTTTGCATTTTATCAGTCCTGTTACTGACACTTAAATGTATGAACACTGTTTCATATCCTGATTTTAATTCTTTTTTTTTTTTTTTTTTGCTATTTTTCAGTCCTGTTATTGACATGTTTTAACTGTATGAATACAGTTTTAAGTAATGATTTGATTGATTGATTGATTGATTGATTGATTGATTGATTGATTGATTTTCAGTCCTGTTACTTACACTTTTACCTGAATACAGTTATAAGAGTACAGTTTTAAGTAATTATTTTTAATTTATTTAATTTTTTTCTTTTTGTAATTTTTCTGTCCTGTTACCAACAGTTTTAAATCCTGATTTTTATTAGTTTTTATTTTTTGCTATTTTTCAGTCATGTTACCAACACTTTTAAATGTGTGAACACCGTTTTAAATCCTGATTTTAATTATTTTTTATTTTTTGCTATTTTTCAGTCCTGTTACTGACATGTTTAACTGTATGAATAGTTTTAAGTAATGATTTTATTGATTGATTGATTGATGTTTTTCAGTCCTATTACTTATACTTTTAACTGTATGGATACAGTTTTAAATCTCATGACAGCTAAAATGAATCTTTATCCAACAAAATTGTCATATTTAGCTGTCTTGTTTTTCCACAATAATAAGAGCGTTATTGTTGTTAATTCTTGCGCAATGCTCTGTTTTGTTGTTTGTGTCCTCACAGAAGCAGCATAACCTGCAAGTTTTGGGTTTAGTAAAATCAGATGAAGGTTTCTATCAGTGTTTAGCGGAGAATGACGCCGGGAATGTCCAGGCCAGCGCTCAGCTGATCATACTGGATTTAGGTAAACTTTCTTTGTGTGTATATTTTTGCGTTTCTGTGTGCGTTTATGCAGAAACACCCATCTTTAAATGAATAAACTTCATTAAACGTGTGCAGGAAAGCTCAATCCGGCTCCAGAGCCAAATCCCTCAGATCTCGAGTGTTTATTCTAGTTCAGTGATGGGCTAAAGACATGCCAAGACTCACTGATTGATCTTTTGACAGGAATTAAACACAGCAATCATTATCACAGGATGGGTCGTAGCAGTCCGTCAGTGATGTTTTCTGGGGATGAGTCCAAACACTTTGTGGCTTTAATGTTATTATGATTGTTTTACAGCGTGTCATAAGCGTGACATCCACATATTCTGCTGCTAACTCATCATGAGGGTGTTGTGGGAGGTTGTGTTACTACAGTATGCATGTTGCTAAGACGTTCTGGATGGTTTTTACAGCACAGTTTAGTCTATTTTTGTTTTGTTTTTTCTTAGCTTGTCTCTCCATCTCAGGCTTCACACGCATGCATTCGTACTCACGTTTCCACGCACTGAATGAAGGCTTGAACACATGTTCTCACACGTCAAGCAGAGGCGTAAATGATGCCACATTGATTGGATGGCTGGTGCGAGATCTGTTTCGCACCTGGCGCGGGTGCGACTCTCCAGCGTAGAGAGCTCACCGCTGAATGTTTAATTAACCGTGCCACTTTATTAGAAATGGTGCATGCTTTTCATTTTCATGTGCGCTGCATTGCATTAGTACCTCTCGACGGAGACCCGAATTATGTGCGCAGAACTCTGGATGTCATTTAATAACCCGGGTTCCTCCAGCGGATGCGTAAAGGAGGTTTAGTTTGCAAATCAGAATATTAGAATGATTTCTGAAGGATCATGTGACTGGAGTAATGATGCTAAAAATTCAGCTTTGAAATCACGGAAATAAATTATATAATATGTTGGGGGATATTCCGCCTGGGGAAAATTGCAGGGGGACACAGTCTAGATATTTATACTGTAGATATTGTTATATTAACTATATTATATACACTGAAAAAGAGCAATATCTTGCACTTTCACAACAAAATAAACTTTTTTTCTTTATTGAATATTAAAAAAGAAAAGAAAAAAAAGCCCTCTTTGTTCTCTTTCTTTGGATCATTGTTTCTACACTGGTGATTCTTTTCAACTAACTTTTTTTTATTTATTTCAAACAAGGCCATAATCGTGTCTAGAACATTGGGGGACCAATTGTTTTGAGGAAAATATAAAGACCAGACCACTATATGGTGATGGTATTTATTTAAAGAAACTAAATAAATAAAGGATTTAAATGGATTTATGGGAATAAATTAAAAGAAAATAAGAACAGTAAAAGAACAAGAATATTTGTAAAGTAATCAATCTGAACTGCAAATGATATTTTTATTTTAAAATATGCACCTATTCAATTTCAGTTGTATTGTTGAAAACGCAAAACAGAAAAATGCTAGTCGTCATAATCAATTATGAATGCCATGAATCACGTAAATGACAGACCAAAATGGCGGAATTTGACAAAAAAAAGTCAAATAGTTTGCATCACTGGATATTGTTGGTCGTTTACATCATAGAAGGGGAACGCTACGTTTACAGCCGAGCCTACTGTTGCTATAGTAACGAACGCAACTTTCATCACGTAATCGCTCTTATTTCAGTGTTGTTTACTTTCAGTTTTCATTATACATTCAGCATTAACATCAAGTCAAAAGGGAGCTTTCAACTGAACTGTATAGCCTACATGCATTTTAGACGCTTATATTATCTTCTTGCCCCGTCCATGCAGTGAATGCACATTATTGAACGAGCGGGTTTTTAGAACATTAATTCAACTGCTCAGGTAATTTCAGTGGTAGTCTATACATATTCATGTATTAAACTCCCTGTAACTCACAAACTCCCCGTGATAGTGCGCAAATATTTCTGCCCATTTTCGCTCGTTGTCAGCCTCTGATTTTATGCAGCAGACTGAAGCTCCGCGTGAATTCAGCGCGCCTTCCTTTCAGCTAATAAAAGAAAAATGCTGCAATTTTCCGGTGTTATTTTATGATTGTCGGGGCAGTCTCCAGCTATATCTTAAAGTTCTCAAAATACAGTCTGCTTCAGATTGGTTTTTTTACACTGCACAAAAAAATTAAAAATAAAATAACGCAGTCTTTATCTAATTCTGATTGGGTGGGCAAGACAGTCATTTGTGTGGGCTCAGCCCATGCCTGGAGCCGGCCCTGCTCTAAATAATAAACTAAAACTGCCAGTAGGTGGTGGTAAATGTCTTAATGATTAAGTCATCGAGTCAATTATTCATTAATTTAATTCATAACAAGGGTTGAAGTAAATGGTTCTTTATGAATGGTCCATTGAATCATTAGGCTTGTTCGACTTGAAGCGGATCATCACCATCAGACCGATCGGTGTGTGACATCAAAGTACCGCGAGAGCAGATGACTCTGCATGTTTTTGAATCGCTCTCGCTGTACTTTAATATAATACACCAATCAGTATGTGCAGTACCGCTTCAAATACAACGCGCCTATGGCCAATGGTTCAACGTGCCAAATGGTTCACCCAATTCATTCAAAACGTGCATTAAGAAATGAAATGCCGCTGTGTGTTGCTCGGAGACGAACAGTTCTGCTTTGTCTTTATATTTTCGTTGGCAAAATTGAGCAAAACAGACAACATTGTGTCTAAAATAACACAATATTAACTTCTTAGTTACTGAACTGTTGTATAAGATCAGTATCACATTTGCACTCGTGTGATATTGCTCGTGTGATATTGCTTAACTATATGATGTAAATATCAGACAAAAACTCAAACAGGGGCATTTTTGCCCCATATCTTGAATTTTAGGGACATTCTAACTAGGGCTGGGACAATAAATCGATGTAAAATCGATTCCTGGATCGATACCTGGATTTTCCGAATGCATCGCGATTCCTCTGGAAGCGATTTTGAGCTTAGATTTTAACAGCAGATGGCGCTCTAATCTATTTTTTATCCGCACATTCAAATGCTCATGAAGAAGAATTCCTGAAGAGTGCTTGTGCGTTCAGCTGAGTCTGTAATTTCACCTCGGCTCAGAATGCTTTTATGACACGAGATTAATGTAAACACAGCCCACTGTGAACACTCCTGTAATTCGCTTCAACCTTTTCGAATTTTATGAATGATTATTTTAGGTTAAAGTATGTGTAAGGATTTGGAAACAAGCAGAGTACTGCTGTTTCTAAAGCATGCAGCGCCATCTGCTGTTCAAAACTAAGCTCAGAATTGATTCCAGAGGAATCGCGATGCATTCGGAAAATCTCAGAATCGATACAGGAATCGATTCTGCATCGATTTATCGTCCCAGCCCTAATTCTAACTACGTTCTCTTGGTTCCATCACGCACTGAGTTGTTGCCCTGCCTCATATAAATATTTGTCATCAATCAGCTGTATGAAATGTCAGATGACCCACATAGGTCTGGGGCGGGGCAAGTGCATTAAATGCATTAATAATTTTAACGCATTATTTTTCACCGTAATTAACCTAATTAACGTGTTAAATTACCAGCCCTAATATATATATATATATATATATATTATTTGCTCTCCATTTAATTTCTTTGTTGTTTCGGAGGAACTGTTGTAATAAATGCAGGCGTATAGATGGAGTTCGTCGAGTGAACCGTTGTGGCCTCTCGTCAGTGTTTCTGATGCGGTTGTGTGTCTTTCACTGCATGAGATCTTTATTTCCTCTGAACATTTGCTCTCAACCTCTCCAATTACACAAGAGCCTGGTTTTGATTAACAATAATAATACAACAATAATAAACAATAATAATCCACTTCAGGACACTTGGAAATCAGTCCAGGCCCTTCCATTGATTTTTCCGCTGTGCATGTACACGACCCTTCACAAGTCATTTGCATTAGAGGTTTCTTTGTTTGTGGTTCTCAGAGAAGAAACGTGAAGAGTTAATTCATCTAAAAATGGAAATTAAATCATCATTTACTCACCCTCATGTTATTCCAAAACTCAAGTTATTTTTTTATTGTTTTATCAATAATAAATATAAACTAAAATAAAATAGTATAACAATTATAATCAATATAAAATTATTATTATAAATAATGATTATTCCTAATGATAATAATAATAATACAGTTACAGTAAATATAAAAAAAATTTAAAAATCACACTAAAATTATGAATTTTAATTGTACATTTTATTAATAATATTAATGTTAAGTATTAAAGTAAAATATTCATTAAAAATTACCAAACCAAATTTATGTCTAATTATGTTTGAATTTACAATGGCAGAATTTAATCTCAGCTATATTACATGGATTTCAGAGGAACGGACACCTGTCACACACTGAGTGTTAGATGGAGTGTGAATACTGGTTTCAGGAGCTTCCATGCTAAAACACTTTTTTTCCTCAGGCTTTCATTTGTCCATTACAGTACACACTGAGTACAGTGCCAGCACATAATCGCTCTCGTTCCAGCTGTAATTATGTCTCTGTCTGTAATGAGATCTGCTAGCATGCTGCGAATTACATTCTGTTAAACATGTTAATGTCATGCATTATGCCGAGCATGATGTTAGAGGTGGGCGGCTTGACAGAAATCCGCTCAGTATCACAAGATATAGTCAGTTTTGCTGAAAGTTTAATGAAACAAAAAAAATAAAACCTTACAGTAATGCCTTTATTTAAATAATCTAGTGAATAAAACACATTACAAATGGAAGGTACTTCATTTATTTGATTGTTGTTTTTACATTTGGACCATGACATCATATTTGCATCTTTTTCCTTTCCTTTTATGTGATAAACCCATTACATTATATATACATCAGGGTTCCCACAGGTCCATGAAATTAACTTACTCGCAATTACGCGTTACGTTAAGTGTTTCCCGCGTGAGGTACTTTGTGTTGTACGTTGCCATGACGTTCACGCATTTACAAAACTACTACGAGGGTACCTCAAGGTTTCACAGACACGCCGTGAAACATTGCAAAAATAGTCTGAAACGCTGAAACGTGATGCCTAGAAAATGCAAGTTTCAAGATATTTGGCTCACCAAAGATGGTTACAAAGAATAGCTTGCAAGAGATGAAAACTAACAATGTATCTTACAAGGTAACACGATGTAAACTTGCTCTCACTTGAAATGTGTCCCCACATTAACAGGGTGGCCGCGGGTCCTTAAAAAGTCTTAAAATGTCTTAAAGTTTTCCTAATAAAAGGCCTTAAAAAGTCTTAAATTCAGATTTGATGGGTCTTAAATATTTTCAGTCCCAATTCCACACAAATTTCTCCAGTCTGACGGACCCAGTGACTGTTTAAATTCATTGGACAGCCAGATTCTTCCCCCGCTGTAGTCACTGCTTGCTACAGATAGCTGACCAGCCTCCTTCATTTAAATGGGTTAAATGAAGTTTACTGAAAAAGTGTCAAAAAATAGCCAGTGAAGTATCGAAACGCAAGAATGATTCTTCTGATTTTATTACATTCAACCAGGGGCCTACATTTCATCTAACAGTTGGAGGGGACAATATACATAAAATTTCTCAAGAGCAGTTTTTGAAGGGGACACAAATAATACAGCTAAAATTGTACTTGCAAGGATACGTATACACAGAGGAAAGCTACAACTATTAGTGTAGCAGGGAGACTAAGGCGTTATTTTAATGACAAATGTCGAAAGCGCACTTATTGTAGCGCGAAAGCACATTAATACTGTATAAATCGCGAGTCTCTTCCCTCGCACGCGGATTTTCTTTGCTCTCGCACAAATACGGACGAGCGCACTCAGAAACACGCTGCTCTCACAAAGAGAAAATAATCACTTCATCCGATGTTTAAGTGAATAAAATAGCCAACTGATAGCCTTCCTTACTGGAGTTCCACAACTATTGAGACTTTATTCTCTCACACCGGACTTGTGTGTGATGTAAAAGAGGAAAGCATTTGGACCAAATTACTGTGAGGCAAGGGAGGGGGAGACTCAAACTGTTTCTAAACTTAAAACGCATTTTTGCCCCGTTTGCGTTTGTGTTGTTTTACTATTTACACAATTATTTTAAGTATAAAACATTATTTACAATGCACAGCGTGTTTTTTAATCATATTTTGGGGGGGACAACCCTCAGATGGGGGGGTATTGTCCCCCCCGACCCCCCCGGGATTTCGGCCTATGCATTCAACGTAAACAGCGATTGATAATGGATGGTGTGTTTCTGATATCAAGGTCGCGCAGTTTAGGCTCGCGCTGTCTGTTTCTTTGTAAGAGACTTCTATGGAGAAATCAAATCAAATGAGTGTATGAAATGAGCAAAAGAGCTGAACGGGACACATAAAGAAACTCACAGAAGAAACATACTGAGGTAAAAATTCAGAATGTTGAGGTTTTTTTTATTTTATTTATAACATGATGTAGTTAAGCAGCATTGCAAATGTTACATTGATTTTAGTTAAATAAACAAGTAGTTGAGTAGTGACGTAATTGGCTTACTTACATTTTAGACACAATATTGACTCTTTTATTCTGTTTCACCAACTAAAATAGTTCTAAACAAAGATCACAGCATAAGTATTGCGCAATCTCCAAGCAAGCAGCGGTGTTTTGTTACTGAATGATTCAGCGAGCGGTTGAATGAATGAATGAATCACTAGACTCACTCATTAAGTGACTTACCGCCACCTACTGGCGGGGTTAGTATGTTTAAAAGTATGTACTCCCCCCCCCCCCCCCCCCCCCCCCTTTTTTTTTTTTTTTTTTTTAAAAATGGCCTTTATAAAAGTAAATAACATCCTGAGGTTGATATCAAAAATATACAGATAAATGTGAAAGCTGATTGTTTATACCACCAGAAATCTCAGTCATGCGGTGCTTTTGTGCGGATATTTTGCATGGGATATTGTCTGTTAATATGAAAAGTTTGCTGTATGTCGTAATAATAAATTGCATTTTTGACAGTAATATAAATTTTACATTTAAAAAAATAAATATTACATTATACGTATGTAAAATACTGTGTGATTTCCATCACAGGTTGGTCTTAAATTTCATATAAGTTGGTATTAAAAAGGTCTTAAAAAGTCTTAAATTTAACTTGTTTATATCTGTAGACACCCTGATTAAGTCCTTGAATTTGAGGATATTGGACCTGGAAAGTCCTTGAAAGGTCCTTGAATTTGAAGTTAACCAAGGTGTGGGAACCCTGATACATTATATATACATATTATACAGTATATATACATATTGTATATATACATTTTTACCCTTAATATTCACTCATTTTAATAACATTAATTTTGTTAATATTATTATTATTTAAATTGTTAATTTTATTTTCATATCATATATATGAATCAGTTTCATTAACTGATCCTGTCACAAAACAGGTTTTATTTTTACATTTTTTTTTTTGTTATTTTTATCATTAATTTGAAATTAATTAAACTTACATTACCCTTACATTTTAATTAAATTTTTAATAACATTAATTGTATTATTATTATCATATACATGAGTCCATTTCAGTATCTAACTGTACCTGTCACAAAAATATTATTTGTTTATTTTAGCATTAATTTGTTAAAATTATAAGTAATTGAACAATTACTTTCTAATTAATATTTTAATAACTTTTAAATTAATTTAAATAGTTTTTTTTTTATTAAAAGTAATATTTTAGTGTCAGATACATGAGTCAGTTTGTCTGTAACAGCACCTGTTAAAAAAGGATGATTTTATTTTTATTTTATAATTGTTAAAATTATAAAAAATAATGAGGCTTACTTTTTAATTAATAGTTTCATAAAATAGTTTATTATTATTATTATTATTATTATTATTATTAATTTACATTTCTTTTTACTTTTTACGAAGTGATTTATTATTCTATGCACCCCTATTATGAAAGGCTCTCCCTGCCCACCTATATCTGTGTAAATAAATCGACCACAGTAAAATACCTGGTGTAGCAAAATACCTCCTGATACATAACTACCGTCACAGGGTACATACCATCCTACATTATAGGAATGAAGAGATATTTATCCCCTAAAGCCTGTCACCATGTACCATTTAAAGTCTTTCCCATCTAGATCTGTTGTGTGTGATTATGAGTGTGTTTACCATGGTGAAACCCTCCATCTGACAAACCCCTTGATTGGGCTGTGATTTCTGCAGCGTTGGCCCTCTGGAGGTCTGCAGCTTCGCTGCTGCTGATGTTTTGCTCGATTGATGAGCAATCAGATGTTATTGGATTGTGTGAATGGCTATTGATGTGCTGGCCGGGGTTCCTGTCAGTCGCTCAGCTAGATGGAGAGAGAGAATGTGAACGAGAGAAAGAAAAATGTTTTTTTTTTTTTTTTTTATCCCTGCTGTGTGATTGTACAATCCGTTTCTCCACACCCGCTCCATACAGGAAGCTCTCTCTGCGGGATTATGGGGCTTTTGGGCTTTGACAGGAAGTGGCACACGCGCTTGGCCTGCCGGTCGTCTGCTTTCTCTCTCCACCCGACTAATGACAACGATCATAATGACCTTGTGACGTAAAGATGAATCCATAAATAACAGGACAGATATAAATAAAGGTGTGAGGCGTTTAGATGGGCCATCCTTTTCCTGAGCGCAGTCCCGTTCTCAATCTTCCTGTGGGTTTGAGGTTACGCAAACAGACACCCAGGTGTGATTGAGACTGCACACGCCGTCTCTAGGGCTGTCGCGATAACCGCAATATCGCAATACCTCGCTAGGAATGCAACAACCACAGCAACCGCGATATTTCCATGTTTTCTTTTTCATAAGGTTATGCCCTTCTCGTTTTACACTTCGTGCATGTGTACTGAATATTAGTAATGATAACATAATGTGTACTATGCTGATTTGTACAGAGGCTCAGTAAATTTGCACTTAACAAGCCTAAACAGACAGCGAATGAGAGAGAGAGCAATTGAATGCGTGCAATTACCTGCATCTGTCCTTCAGGCTGAGTCTTGTATATTTGTGAAAACAGGTTGTCATGTCCAAGGAAAGCGAAATCTGGCTTAGCATCGACGCATTGCTGGTCAGCTGAGCCTTTAAAAGTGGCACTCAAGTTAAAATGATTTCAACAGCGTGTTTCATTACATCTCTCTTTGAATGAATCAGCGTTTTTGAACGTGTAGTTGAATGAACGGTTTAAAGACTCACTCAAAGAAAGTCTCTTGACGCCACCTTGTCGCGCAACAATGAAACTGCACTGACTGACAGCCCTCTAGAACACGCAGGTGAAATATCAAGAGAAAAAGTCTCGTCCATTCAGATTCGAGGATCAGAACTAACTATTATACATATATAGGCTAACAATAGACTAACGATTTTATCGTCAGGTTTATGTTTTATGTGGACCATTATTTTGTCATTCTCTTCTGTTTACTTCCTGTTTCAACGCGATTTAGTTTCGATTTATGAATATGACCTCGTTACATTGTAACACATACACACACAGATTATATATATATATATATATATATAATCTTGGATAGTTTTGGATAGTTGCTGGGGTGTTTCTATACGGTTTGCTAGGGTGTTCTGAACAGCTGCAAGGCTGTTCTGGGTAGTTAATAGGGTGCTCTGGGTGGTTGATAGGGTCTTCTGGGTAGTTGGTAGCGTGTTCTGAGTATTCTGAGTAGTTGATATGGTATTCTAAGTAGTTGATGGGGTATTCTGGGTGTTCTGGGTGGTTAATAGGGTGTTCAGGGTAGATAATAGGGTGTTCTGGGTGGTTGATAGGGTGTTCTGCGTGTTTTGGATGGTTGATAGGGTGTTTTGGATGGTTGATAGGGTTTTCTTGGTATTTTGGATAGTTGATCGGGTGTTCTGGGTTGATGATAGGGTGTTCTGGGTGGTTGATAGGGTGTTCTGGGTATTTTGGGTAGTTGATAGGGTGTTCTGGATAGATGATAGGGTGTTCTGGGTGGTTGATAGGGTATTCTGGGTGGTTGATAGGGTATTCTGGGTGGTTGATAGGGTGTTCTGGGTATTTTGGGTAGTTGATAGGGTGTTTTGGGTAGTTCTGGGTGGTTGATAGGGTTTTCTGGGTGGATGATAGGGTGTTCTGGGTGGTTGATAGGGTGTTCTGGGTATTTTGGGTTGTTGATAGGGTGTTTTGGGTAGTTCTGGGTGGTTGATAGGGTTTTCTGGGTGGATGATAGGGTGTTCTGGGTGGTTGATAGGGTGTTCTGGGTATTTTGGGTAGTTGATAGGGTGTTTTGGGTAGTTCTGGGTGGTTGATAGGGTTTTCTGGGTGGATGATAGGGTGTTCTGGGTGGTTGATAGGGTGTTCTGGGTATTTTGGGTAGTTGATAGGGTGTTTTGGGTAGTTCTGGGTGGTTGATAGGGTTTTCTGGGTGGATGATAGGGTATTCTGGGTGGTTGATAGGGTGTTCTGGGTATTTTGGGTAGTTGATAGGGTGTTTTGGGTAGTTCTGGGTGGTTGATAGGGTTTTCTGGGTGGTTGATAGGGTGTTCTGGGTGGTTGATAGGGTGTTCTGGGTATTTTGGGTAGTTGATAGGGTGTTCTGGATAGATGATAGGGTGTTCTGGGTGGTTGATAGGGTATTCTGGGTGGTTGATAGGGTGTTCTGGGTATTTTGGGTAGTTGATAGGGTGTTCTGGATAGTTGATAAGGTGTTCTTGGTGGTTGATAGGGTGTTCTGGGTATTTTGGTAGTTGATAGGGTGTTCTGGATAGTTGAAAGGGTGTACTGGGTGGTTGATAGGGTGTTCTGGGTATTTTGGGTAGTTGATAGGGTGTTCTGGATAGTTGAAAGGGTGTACTGGGTAGTTGATAGGGTGTTCTGGCTATTTTCGGTAGTTGATAGGGTGTTTTGGATAGTTAATAGAGTGTTCTGGATAGTTGATAAGGGTGTTCTGGGTGGTCGATAGGGTGTTCTGAGTGTTTTGGGTAGTTCTTTGTGGTCGATAGGATATTCTGAGTGGATGATAGGGAGCTCTGGGTGGATGATAGGGTGTTCTGGGTGTTTTGGGTAGTTCTTTGTGGTCGATAGGGTATTCTGAGTGGATGATAGGGAGTTCTGGGTGTTTTGGGTAGTTCTTTGTGGTCGATAGGGTATTCTGAGTGGATGATAGGGTGTTCTGGGTGGTCGATAGGGTATTCTGGGTGGATGATAGGGAGTTCTGGGTGGTTGATAGGGTGTTCTGGGTGTTGATCTGGTGTTCTGGATGGTTGCTAAGGTGTTGTAGGTGGTTCTTAGATGGTTTCTTACTGTCTTGTGTGTTTATCCTCAAGTTTTGAGTTATAAGTATAGACAATTACAATAGTGGCACTTGACTTGGTAAACACCACTAATTAATTGTTTCTATAACTTGGTTTGGTTGTAGAAGCGGTTAGGGGTGAAGTCAGACTGCACTAAGAAAAAAATTCTACTGAAATTATCCTAAGCTTTCATCTCAATAAGCAGACATTTTAGGAGAGCTGAAGATCAAGGCTCTGGATGTGAGACGAGTATGTCGGGTTGTAACCTTTGTAGTGCCAGCCTCTTTGTGCATGATGCCATTTCATCTTCAGAGGAAACACTTTAATGCCATTTTCGTATCAACATGACACGTCATTCCTTCAGCTATCACATCACTCCTCCTTCTCTTTTATCTTCCTCACCTCCCATTTATTATCCTTTTTTCCTTACAGGAGTTTCAGGAATGATGTACTGCAGTCCTGATGCTGTGTGGTTTTAGATTTAAAATGAAATGTCTCTATTAAGGCATAATAATATTGAATATTTAGAATGTGTGTGTGTGTGTATATATATATATATATATATATATATATATATATATATATATATATATATATATATATATATATATATATATATATATATATATATATATCATAATGTCCTTCATTGTGATCATTAGGTCAAAAACTGTGAAAAACATTTTTTAACTAATTTTACAGATTTAGCTCTTTTGAAATATTATGAATCTGTTTTGGCTTCTTTTAAGCCATTTCAGAGCAGATGCATAAACATCAAGCTCTGTATCAAATATCATCGAACGGCTGGAAATATAGAGCTGTAATGTTTAGCTATAGCGCTCAGCCCTGCGTACTGAATGAGAGGTGCAGAACTTCAAACCCTAAAGTTTCCCAGCATCCATTTTTGATCCTACGCTGATTGAATCCACACCCTGGGGTCTGCTTCAGATTTCTATTTCTGTTTTATTTCATAGTGTTTTTTTTGGTGCATATCTAATAATAATAATATCCCAAGGTCCCTTCTGTGCTTGATGTCATTTCCTGACTTAAGATCTTGCAGTGGCAGGGCAGTGTGAGTGTTTCACCCCAGCTGTGAAGCCCTGACAGAGAAGCGAGGAGATTTGAGATTAGCATTTAGGTTGGGATGTTAAATAAATCAAGATATTAGTGTAGCAGGATACAGTGATAACATTGCAGTTATTTTTTGAAGTCCCGTGATGCCATTGTTTTCATCGTCAGGGGTCAATCATGACGTTTTATTTTTACCCATCAGGTGTCTTATCTTAGGTTGGTGTTGTTTTTCTGTCTGTACTCATGCTGAGTCAGGATATGAGCGGGAAGCTCCATTCAGTGGGCGGCAGTGCCCAGTTTGGCACATCACTGTCTCCAGCTGGTCTCTGATGCCCGTTTGTCTGCCAGACGCGGCAGGCTAGCAGACACCTCGCCCACTCGCACCCGCGCCGTCACAGCGTCCCGCTGTCCCTCGAGCAGGTTCATTCAGCCGATGAGGGGTGTCACTCACACCTGAGGGTGATGCCTGGACACAAGCTGTGATTGCACTCTATCCTATTTTATTCTGTTCTATTCTTTTTTGTTTTTCTGTTCTAATCTATTGCATTTTTTTTGTTTTTTTTCTATTCTGTTCTATTCTGTGCTTTTCTGTTTTTCTATTCTAATCTATTCTATTATTTTCTGTTTTATTCTATTCTTTTCTGTTTTATACTATTCTATTCAATAACTAAACCTGGCTCTCACCATGAACATAGCTATAGAAGCTGATATGTCGTTAAAAAAAAGGAAAGAAAATTTGTATTCTATTCTATTCCTTTTTATTCTATTCTTTTCTGTTTTATTTCTCTATTTAAATCTATTCTGATCTTTTCTATTTTATTCTATTCTAACCTATTCTGCTTTTTTGTTTTATTCTATTGTTCTTCACTGTTTTATTCTATACTATTTCAATCTATTCTATTCTTTTCTGTTTTAGTTTAGTTTATTCTATTCTGTTATAATCTGTTCTTTTCTATTATAATATATACTTTTCTGCTTGATTCTATTCTATTGTTTTATTATATTCTATTATGTTCTATTATAACCTATACTATTCTGTTTAACCTATTCTATTCTTTTCTGTTTTATTCTATTCTATTATGACCTATTCTATTATTTAGTTTTATTGTATTCTGTTCTATTCTGTTCTTTGCTGTTTTATTCTATTCTAATGTATTCTATTCTTTTCTGTTTTATTCTATTCTGTTGTAATCTATTCTTTTGTTTTTCTATTATAATCTATTCTGTTCTTTTCTGTTTTATTCTCTTCTGTTCTATTCTGTTCTGTTCTATTCTTTTCGGTTTTATTCTGTTTTTTTATCTATTCTGTTTTATTCTATTCTATTATAACATTCTATTCTTTTCTGTTTTACTCTATTTTATTGTATTTTATTATATTCTAGTCTAGTCTATTCTTAGGTTTTGTTTCTTGAAGGTTTCTCATTGGTTCAGTGGGCTGGTTTGATAGTAAGATGATACGTCTTCTGCAGACGAGTACAACGAATAGCCACTACTCTTCAGTTTTTCGTGAATCGTTATCCAGTCAGCAGTTTTTCACAGGATTCAGAGTGTTACATGTGAATATTTTTGTGTTTGTAGGTTTGAGTGACACTTGTATTGTTGACCTTGAACCAAGACTTATCCCCAGGAATTACATTTTATATATATATATATATATATATATATATATATATATATATATATATATATATATTAGTGCTGTCAAAGTTAACGCGTTAATAACACGTTAAAGCAAATTCATTTTAACAGCACTAACTTTATTAACGTGCGATTAATGCAGCGCGCATTTTCTGTTTGACCTGTGGTCAAGCCCGTACTACTATAGTTGGAGAAATGGAAATGGATGGAGATGCTGACAGTGTTGCCAACTTAGCGACTTTTCAGACCACTTTAGCACCTTTTTTTTTTTTCTTTTTTTTTTTTCAAAAAGTGCCTAGCAACCAGTCTTTATAGGGTTTGGCCAAACCTTATTTAGTTTCTGAGACTCGCCGGTACTGCCGCGCGAGCGCGAGGTCTCTCTTTCCCGCTGCGCGCACACCTCTTTCTATCTCCCTCCACATCTGCTCTGTTCAGCGAGCGGATGAGAGGAACAGCGCTTTCAGTTAAAACAGATATTATGTTGCTTCTCTAATTTAACATGCAAGTATAGCCGAAATCACAGCACAGCTATTGTCTTTATCTTATGTA
The DNA here is from genome assembly GCA_039654775.1 of Spinibarbus caldwelli. Taxonomy (NCBI): domain Eukaryota; kingdom Metazoa; phylum Chordata; class Actinopteri; order Cypriniformes; family Cyprinidae; genus Spinibarbus; species Spinibarbus caldwelli. The sequence goes on from CM077265.1 coordinate 3,348,390, forward strand.
TAGCCTATTTGATTTTATCAGACCATGGCTGGATTATAAATCAGGATTTTTGTGCAGATTTAACATCTTGGAAGGGAGAGCTGGTTATTTAGTCCTATGGGTCGCGTTTCAGTCACTATTTCATATTCATTCCGTTGTCTGACAACAGAAACCGTAAAATATATCAATGAAAACAGTTTTATTGAGAATTTAGCTGCATCAAAATACAGTATGTGGGTACAGAGAGGCAAACAAATGTAATAATAAATAATAAATGTACATTTTGCATGTTCAGAAGAAGTGAGATGCCCTGTCATGCGGAAATGTAAACAGGTTTGTGTAAGTAAATTGATCAGTGCAAAGAAAGAGAAGTAATGGGAATCTGGTATTTCTTTTTTCATGTGTTTAATAGACATGAGCAAGTTCTTTGAAACACATCTATGATCTTTGAAACATGTCTAGTCTTCAGGCTCTGTTAACTATGGTTTCACTAATAATAAACATATATTGCATAAAGCATCCATATTTGTCATTGCCCATGTTGATTAGAGTATTTAAAACATGAAAAGTATTAATTTAAGGTACATTTAGAACAAATAATGTGCAATTAAATTGTGATTAATCGCGAGTTAACTCATGACAATCATGCGATTAATCGCGATTAAATATTTGAATCGATTGACAGCCCTAATAAATATATATATATATATATCTATATATGCTATTTATAACTGCTTCAGATGAGGTCGTCAGTGTGATTTAATTGCAGGGACAGATGTGAAACTGTAATTAACATTGTGCTTACTGATATGAATGTTAATGATATGCTTCCCCTCAGTGTTCGTAACATGTCGTGGCTGCATGTTTAGCCTGGCGTTGAGCCTCCATCTCCTGCTCTGTCTCATAGTAAATTTGCTGTTTCGTTTTGATTTTGAAGTCATTGTAGTTGTCTTTTCATTTACGTCAATTATTTTGTTCTTTTCTTTTTCTTTTTCTTCCTTTTTTCTCGCCCTCCCTCTTCTCCCTGAACTCTGTATCTATAATTTACCCCCCGTTACCCCCTTGTTACCCCTCCCGTCACAATCACCCTCCAACGTACTCAAGACGTTGCCCTTCCTTCTGCTGTTCCTTCACTGACTGATGCCACTACTGACCATGTAGCGTCCAGCCCAGCCAAGCGCAACGGCCCGACGCCCTCCGCCCCGCGTGATGTTGTGGCATCTCTGGTGTCCACCCGATTCATCAAGCTGACATGGCGACTTCCTGCCGAGCCACATGGGGAGAACATCACCTACTCTGTTTTCTACAGTGTGGAAGGCACTAACAGGTTAAAGATGTTCAAAGATTTGTGTTTGATGTTGAAAAATTAATAGGGGTGTAACGATCCATTGATATGGATCGATATATCGATCAAATGTCTGACAATACGATGTATTGATACCACGTAAAAATATCGATATCTGTAGTATAAATAGGCACCTTTATTTTGTCACTGTCCACATTTTCACATAATGTCCATCTATGCATTACTGCCAACGCGTGCATTCTCGTTCAAACTCACGTATCACGACTCGATATAAGCATAGGCGAGCATAAACAACGCTCGGGATAGTTGACAAAATTGTCAAACGCTGTGTGAGAAGTTTTCTGTACGCACACATCTGAAGTGCACGCACACAGACAGCCACGGCAACAGCGCGTGAATACTAAATTCAGCTCTCTTCTGCTTTTTTGTGCATGGATGAACAAATACAGACAAAATTACATCAAAATGCGCATTTTGGCAAATATGTGAAAATTTCAGATAAATGTTCGTTATGTATTTTGGTTGCATTTGTGAGTTAATAAAAATGTAAATGATTGTTTAAAATAGGTATGTAATATCATAATATCGATAAACTGATGGATATACTCCTGTATCTAATCGTAACGCAGAATTTTTTGAGGTGTCAGCAAATATCGTATCGCTGGGTATGAGAATTGATATCGTATAGTATCGTATTGTGATGAACCGTCCGATTTACACCCCTAAAAATTAACATTTAATGTGGTCCTACATAGTTTAAAAGAACAGTTTATGCTTTACGCAGTTTACGCAGGTTGTTAAGGAACAGCAACCCGAAGTGTAAACTGTATCACTGTGCTAATGTTTAGAATAGCATACTAGTATTCTGCACATATTAATTCTGCATCAAATATTTAGAATATGGGGGCATCAAATGTAATATTTTAAGAACTGGCCATTGAAAGCATATTGATGAACCACTAATCTGAATATTTAATGAAATGCATCCTCATCAATGTTTATGGCTCTGAGTATACAGTTTTATACTGTGCACAGAATGTGGATTTTCTGTATAAAAGACTTATAATACACAGATGAACTACTAGATTTGGCAAAATATGCAGTAAACAACCAAATCATAGTGTGAAGGTTACTGCATCGTACAGTATGTCTGCCTACCATTTCCCATGTGACGTCCAGGGTTATCATTGTTGACTAAAACTATTAAAAACATTTTTGTTAATTGAATTCAAGCTGAAATAAAATGATGTATAAATATTAGAATAAAAAACTGAAACTACATGCAAGTTAGAAATTTTGCCTTGGCAACTAAATTAAATATGTTTGAAGCACTAAATTTAAATAAACTGAAATAAATAAACAAAAACAAATAAAAATAAATTAAATGTAAATAGTAATATTTAAAAAAAAAAAATTAATTCTAAATGTTGCCTTGGCAAATTTCTGAAATAATTAAAGCACTAAAATTACTTACTGGAAATAAATATGAACTAAAACTGAAATAAAAATAAATTAAACCTAAATAGCAATATTAAAAAATTTATAATAAATTAGAAATGTTGCCTTGGCAAAATTTCGGAAATAAGTTTGTTGAAGCACTAAAATTTCTTACTGGAAATAAATATAAATTAAAACTGAAATAAAAATAAATGAAACCTAAAAAGTAAAATAAAATAAAAAAATACAAATTATTTAGTATTATATTTAATTAATATTAGATTTAATTATTAATAAAAATGACAAAAGCATGTAAAATCTTGAAAAATCAAACTAAAATAAAAATAAATAAAAATAAAAGCTATAATTATATTGATAATATAATAATAAATATTGATTACAAACTGTTAAAGCTAAAAAATTAACACTGGTGACAAACTGTTTTTTTTTTTTTTTACATCTTTTTTTTTTCCATGTTTATTTTTAGACAGATTTTATCTAATTTAATTCGCTATATATGAACATATACTATAAACTGCTATAAATGTATCAACTTGCTTAATAAGATTGTCTTCAGAATGTTTCTGTAGAAAGCATTTTATGCTGATCCCTGCTATAGCCTCCCTGTGGCATCACTTGTGTTTATATTATGAATTATGTTCTGATGCATTCTGGCGCACAAATTCGAGCTATATCTGTGTTCACATGCCTGACTAGCATGTTGCAGGCCTAAAATTATGCATCAGACACATTTGTGTTATTTTGATCTCATATTGCTGTTGTTTGCTCACAGGGAGCGTGTAGAGAACACCAGCGGACCGGGAGAGATGCAGGTCACCATCCAGAACCTCGTCCCCGACACCAAGTACACCTTTCGGGTGGTCGCGTCCAACGCTAACGGCCCGGGCGAGAGTTCCGCCCCACTTACAGTGGCCACCCAGCTGGAAGGTAAAACACCAACACACACGTACACACACTTCAAGCACGCGTTTGACCGCTAGTGCTGAATACTGGGCCAGGAATGAGGTTTCTCCACACTGGTCCTGTTTGTGCCTCCAAACCTACCGCCCGCTTGTTTACCGGACACTGTTGATCGGGGACGCTGTGGTTTCTTCACAGACAGGCTCTTTCTGTCCAAACTTTGGCGTCTGAGCTGTGTGAATGTAGAATTGTAAACATCTGGGTGGTGGGATGTCAGGATGATTTTCATGGATACAGGCGACTAGTATTAATGAGACGAGAGCTCAGGGATGCAGGTAAGGTCGGAGCTGTCAGGAAAGATGCAGCCAATGCTTCTGCAAGCTGATCTCACGGGACCAAAGGAGACTCGTGCTACTGGTGGTTGGCTACGGTCGGGTGAAAACGCCAACTGGCTTGTCCATAGGGCAGATGCAGACAAAAGGAAACTGCATCCCGGCTTGTCTGATATCTGACTTATAGTATAGTATGCGAGATCAGGATTGTGCGTCTTGCTTCTAAGGTGCCTGAATGGGTGTTTTTTTTTTTTGGTGGATTTTCATCGTTTATGTCCATGCGTGCTAATATTGCCTTTGCAACGTTGATGAGGAGGAGTTTGTGTATGATGATTCACAAACAACCAGTCAGTTCACATTTTTTTCCAACAAAAAAAATGTTTTCCTTAAAGTTAAAAATTACTTTTTAGCTCTTCTATTGACATCACCTTTCAAGTAACAAACTTTAATGATCCTGTCAATTTCCAAAGTATTGAATCCATATGAATCACTATTAAATATTCTGTTTAACTTTAAAATTCCATTCAAAAGTTTGGGTCAGTGAATTGTTTTAATTATTTTTTTTTTTAAATAAATTGCGTTAAATTGACATTTACTGTCTGTCATAATGTTAAAAACATTTCTATTTCAGATAAATGCTGTTCTTTTAAACTTTCTATTCATCAAATGATTTTTGAAGGATCATGTGACACTTAAGACTGGAATAATGATACTGAAAATTAATTTTTTCATTATAGGAATAAATTACCTTTTACAATATATTGTAAGAGAAAATGGTTATTTTGATTTGTAATAATATTTCACAATATTACTGTTTTTACTGTGTTTTTGATCAAATAAATGCAGCCTTGGTGAAGAGAAAAGCTTTAAAAACTCACTCTGAAGTGGCTTATTGCTTTAATAAAACAGCAACTGTAACATGAGCTACTAATATTAAATGTATTAATATTAATAATAATTGGAATAAAAAAATTGTAGTAATATTCATAAGTATTTCATTAGTTATTTTTACCTATTGTAAAGCGTCTTTGAGTAGCTTGAAATGCGCTCTATGCATAAAGTCGCATTATTACTAATATGGTTTATTAGTGTAGGATATTTGTAGTTGCCAAGCAATGTAGCAACTTAATAATAAATATTAAATTCATAACTTTTAATAATATTATACATTTATTTTTAATATAAAATTTGCGTCATACAGTATTGTTTATCAGCTTTCTAACAGCTTTTAATAAAAAAAAATTAGAGTCAGAACTGTTTTATATATTTTATACAGTATGTGTCAAAGGGTTTTTGACACATACTTTTTGACACATTTTTTTTTTTTCATAAAAGACACGATTTTATGATTATTTTTCTTACTACATTCTCAGCCTGTCAAAAATAATGTGCAGTTGAAGTTTGTGAATTGGGATTCATCCTAGTAGCTGTTCTGTATTCTGTGGACTACCTGCACTTCCCGTTTGACTTATATGGACAAAACGAATTAAAGCAAAACAATTTTCTCTTTCTAGGTCTTTCTAGGTCAAAACTCCTCCTTTGCATCCCACACGTGGACCACAATGCATTTCGCTCATTTGAAGTGTCGAAATATCCTCAACGGGATTCAGATGCTGCTTTGTCGCCAGAATAGTCTTCTTTTACCATGTGATATTGTCATTATTTAAAGTATCCAGCTGCGGTGGGTTGAAACGTGTTGTCTTTTGTCAGTACGCGCTGTTGAAGTTTGCAAAAGCGAAAAAAATAAGTGTCAAACAAAAGAAAAAAGACACTTCAAGTAGAACTGTAAGCAGTGGAAGACACTGTGAAGAAATTACTTCAGTGGTCCTTTGTGTTTTCAAACACATGCTTAAAGCTGAAGCACAGACAAATACGCCTTCATTTCTTCTGCTTTACTTTCACTCCTTGTTCCTAAAACTTTATAAAAACCGAAATATTAACTTTAGGATTTTTGTATTTATGCAGGAGTCATGCAGATTTGTATCTGTCTTTTTGTGATGTAGCTCTGAAGTTCTTCCTAAAAAGTTCTTCCGTCTCCTGCGTGTCTCAGTTCAGGTACCGGGTCCGGCTCCGAATCTGCAGGTGGTCTCTGTCAGTACTACTACAGTCAGTCTGAGCTGGGAGAGACCCATCACTGGAAACGGGGAGATCCAGACCTACAAACTCTTCTACAGTGAGAAGGGACAAGACTCGGAGCAGGTGAGGATGGGTGAAAGGTGGAAATCAATCTGTAAAACACAACAAAAAAATAAACAGTTTTTTTGCTTCAATATTATATCACAGCCATAAGCTCCTTAACATATGATCGCCCATATTTACATGTATGCATATTCAGTATCAGTGTTCGGCATGTTACTTTAAAAAAGTAATTAGTTATAGTTACTAGTTACTTCTCACAAATAGTAACTGAGTTAGTAACTGAGTTACATCATTATAAAAGTAACTAATTGCCGGGGAAAGTAACTATTGTTACTTTTTTCTTTTTTTTTTCAGATATGTCAAATAACTTGGATGCCTCCAATATTAATGTTAAATGAATGAAATGGACACTAAATAGAATCAATTATTATTATAAAACATTGTACACTAATCTACACAATTTTAATGTTTCTGTGGGACAATGTGAGAGACACTTGTCAAATTCAGTATATTATTGTAAATATTATCAACCCTCTACGGACACCTTGGCAATAGAATCGCCATTGGCTAGTAATGTTTTTAGTTTGCTCACCAGACTAATATTAATTCTCTATTTATTTATTATATATATATATATATATATATATATATATATATATATATATATATATATATATATATATATATATATATATATATATATACACACAGTCATGGCCGAAAATATCGGCACCCTTGGTAAATATGATCAAAGGCGGCTGTGAAAATTAATCTGCATTGTTAATCCTTTTGATCTTTTATTTAAAAAATTCACAAAAATCTAACCTTTCATTGGATAATAAGAATTTAAAATGGGGGAAAATATCATTATGAAATAAATGTTTTTCTCTAATACACATTAAACACAATTAACGGCACCCTTTTATTCAATACTTTTTGAAACCTCCATTTGCCGGTTTAACAGCTCTAAATGTTCTCCTATAATGCCTGATGAGGTTAGAGAACACCTGACAAGAGATCAGAGACCATTCCTTCATCCAGAATCACTCCAGACCCTTTAGATTCCCAGCTCCATGTTGGTGCTTCTTCTCTTCAGTTCACCCACTCATTTTCTGTAGGATTCAGGTCAGAGGACTGGAATGGCCATAACAGAGACTTGCTCAGTGACCCATTTTTGTGTTGTTTTTGAGGTTTGTGTTTGGATTATTGTACGGTTGGAAGATCCAAACATGGCCCATTATAAGATTTCTAACAGAGTCAGTCACCTATTGATTTTTTATTTGTTGGTATTTGATAGAATCCATGATGCCATGTGTCTAAACAAGCTGTCCAGGACCTCCAGCAGAAATATAGGCCCACAACATTAAAAATACAGCAGTATATTTCATTGTACACATGGGGTACTTTTTATCCCTGTGTTCACCAAACCCATCTGGAGTGTTTGCTGCTAAAAAGCTCATTTTTTTAGTTACATCTGACCATAGAAGCCAGTCCCATTTGAAGTTCCAGTTGTGTCTGATAACTGAATATGCTGGAGTTTGTTTTTGGATGAGCTAACTCATTCATTTATTCATTCATTCATTCATTCATTCATTCAGTAACGAAGCAAAAGGCTGTAGTTGTGAATGGGTTATTAATCACTGACTCTCCGAATCGTTCAAAGCCGCAGATTCGTTCACTAACGAAACGCCGCTTTATGTTGCTTGGAGACGCACACCAGATGTTGTGATTTCGTTGGAACTATTCTTATTTCATTGCAAAATAGAACAAACAATATTGACATTATTGTGTTTAAAATGTAGGCTACATTTAAAACGTAAAATGTTCACTCAATATCACCTTTTTTTGTTGTATAAAATCAATATCACATTTGCAGTCGTTTGGATTTTCAGGGAAAATTGCATTCTTGCTCGTATTTTAAACATGAAAAACAATAACTCGCACAGGGTGTGTCTGTATCAGAGAGAGTTTCTTAATCTTCTTATCGATCTCAATGTACAGTCCATGTCAATATTTCCTCTTCATGCTGTTAAGTGCTAAAAATCTCCTTTAAAGATACACTGAAGAGCAGCGCGATTTGCTAAAGCAGCACACTCAGCGGGCATCCTATCGCATGCACGCTGCTTGTGTGGATACAGTCAATTTTGACCGCAAAAGATTAGGTAATTTAATTGGATATCACATATTTGACCATTTACGCCACTCCCATTATCCTGTTTTTATATTAGAATCTGCATTTTGCTTGTTAGAAATACATGATTGGTTTTAATGTTACTTTAAGAAAGGGTAGAATTAAATAAATGCCAAAACTCAAAATTTTGTTTGCAAACCCCCTCCGTCACCTCAACTCCAGTTTCGGAACCACTGTTTTATACAATTATGCAATTAATTTTATATATTTTATTTCTTATTTCTTTGATCACTTTCTATTATAATAACATTTACAAATGTTTGTACACATTTATTGTGGTAATACTCATTACATTAGTTTTTTGTATGTTTACTATTATAATACCGTGTTTTTACATATATATTTTTTACACATTTACTACATTTACTATTTTTTAGTTTTTTTTTTTTTAAACATATTTTGTGCCTATTTACTATGATTTTATCCTGTTTTTTGACAGTTTTTTGGACATTTATTATTATAATACGTTTTACATATATTTTGTGTGGATTTACTAAGATATTATCCTGTTTTTTGACATTCGTTTTTGGAATATTTACTCCAATACACTTGTTTTGGCATTACATTTTTACTATGGTAATCAGTGTTGGGCACATTACTTAAAAAAAAGTAATTAGTTACAGTTACTAGTTACTTCTCACAAATAGTAACTGAGTTAGTAACTGAGTTACATCATTATAAAAGTAACTAATTACCAGGGAAAGTAACTATTGTGTTAATTTTTTTTAAAACTGTTCAAATGTCAAATAACTTGGATGCCACAATATTAAATGTTAAATTAATGAGAAATACACTAAATGGAATAAATTATTATTATAAAACATTGTACATTAATCTACACTATTTATCTACTGACACTTAGCATCAGTCAGTCAAGCATTATAATATGATATTATGATAATTTAGCATTATTTGATGATAGAACTTTAGTAATTAGAAAAACCAAGTATTAATGCATATTTGTCATGTTGATTGAACTTAGGACTGGTGGTGGTGCTTATTTAGTATTTGTCATTTAGTGTTTCTATTTAAAAAAAAAAAAGGGGGGGGGAATGATAAGATAACAAAACTACTACGAATTCTACTACTAATAACATTATAAAACGCACTAAGCATTAATGAGCTGCTAGGTTCATGAATATTAATCGTGTTGTCTGTGTTCGCTCGAATTGATTAGCTGAAATCAAGACAGGGATGATAATAGCTGAGCGCCAGCCAATGAGATTGTCGTTTGCGCATTAGTTCCGCCCACTACCAGAGAACCCGGCAGTTCTTAAAAGCTGAAGAATTCCAAAGGAACTCGTACGTCATGTCATATATGGTAATACCATAATAGATTACCAAATATATTTATATACACACATAAATATACACAGGTATTTTTCACATGTAAATATGTTAGACAGCCATATCAAGGGTCAGTTACATAGAAGTCTTAAAGAGACAGTAGCAGAAACGGCCCATTTTGTATAGTCAGAGAGGGTGAAAAGTAGTCAAAAAAATTGTGCCTGTTTTTGTGTTGACTCTAAAATGCTGAAGTAAAAAGCAGTCCAGGTTATGGCCCCTTTAATAATTGATGTCGTTTGTGTTTTTTCTGCAGGACATGGACGTCACAGGTCTGTCCTTCACCATGACGGGCCTGAAGAAGTTTACAGATTACAGTTTCAGGGTTGTGGCGTACAACAAACACGGCCCTGGCGTCTCCACTGAGGATGTTGTGGTCCGAACGCTGTCTGACGGTGAGCTTCATGAAGTCTGACGTGTAGACGTGTTACTTTGAACCTCCTGACTTTTGCTGCCGGTTTGATTTTCTTTCTCTGCCTTGACTTGGTCTTCAAATATCACTTAAAAGTGCCTCCGTTTAGATGAAGATTTGACATTCACACAGATTTGTCAGTGAATTGATCTTAGTATTCATGAGCATGTTTTTTGTGTCAGTGTTGTCACAAGACACACTAACATAATCACTTTAGTTCAGACTTAAAGCAAAATAATTAGCATACAGGAAGGCAAATGTTTTTCACTGGTTGAGTAAAGCAGTTGGTTTTATGGCTTTCTTGACTATGAAATGACACAGAAAACAAGTGCATTGTGTTTTCTCAGCTATGTAAAGCCGGATATGCACAAAATGGCAGTTTTCCAATTTATCTGATTCAGATTTATTTGATTAATTATTTGAGTCCTCTCTACACTTATAGAAAAATAATGTTAAATTATAATGCTCAGTGTGGTGGCTGAATATACAGTAGTTTGTTCAAAACTATCTTGAAAGTTATTTATATTATTTTATTTATTTAGATTACTTATTTATGCATTTAATTGTTTATTTAAATAATATTTATGTATTTATAATTTAATTTTATAAAAATATACAGTAATTATATTATTAATTATAAAATGTATTTTTATTCTTTCATTTATATTTGCATATGATTAAGATTTATTTGATTAATTACCTGAATACAGCTCCTCTCTACAGGCAACTATTCCACAGAAGAGAGAATAAAATTTGTCAAAAAAATATATATATTTATTTACTTTTAAATTATATTAATTAACTAACACATATTATAAATTAAAATAAAATTGGTGTCTTATATAAATATATTAAAAAATATATAAATATATATAAAATAAATATATATAAAATATATAAAATAAAATTGGTCTTTTATATAAATATATATAAAAAATATTTATTTAAACAATGTTTATTTATAGTATTTTATTCATTTAAATAAAAAATTTTTTATTCAAATAATTTTATTTAGCTATGTTATACTCTGATATGCATAAAACGTAAACTAAAGAAAATATATGCTTTTTAGTGTTTAAAAATAGTATTTTTTTGTGACTTTTTGGTATTGGATTAATTATAAATATATGAACATATTAATATATTCTCTCACCATTTTCTTTCCAATTAATTGTTATGTCAAAATATTTCTATTGTGATAGAAATATGTGATACTCTAATGTGCATAAAAATAAATATTGCTTAAAATGGGCAGTTTTTTAGTTTGAAACAATACATATCAGAATAAAAATACGTTTGCTCGCCATTTTTTCCCAGTTTATCGCTGCGTTCGAAGTCACATATGAAATCAATTTGGTGAAGAACTAACTTCATGAAAGTTAAGAATAAAGCAGTATGAAGCAATAAAGTTACTTTTAATGCAAAATGAGGTCAACATAATTACGCTTCCTGACTTTTGGATCAGCCTCAGGAGTGTGACTACGATGCCTTAAAATGCTGTCTATGTAGGGAGCTGGCCAGATTTTGACTCTCATCCTCTGGTCTCTGTGGGACGTGAGCGAGATGTCCTGTCACAGAAAGACCTCCGGGAAGACAGCGAGCGCGTGACAGGTGGTGTTGTAATCGTACATGCTCACTCTGCGACAGTAAGCGCACAAGTGTAAATAATATAATGAAGTGTTTTATTAAAGTGAACTATTAACGCTGGCACGCGCACAAACGCACATAAACAACGGCTGCTACTGTATCCTCCAGTGCTCATTTGAAAGAACAAGAGACAGAAAAAAAAGCAGAACGAAGGTGTAAAAAAACGCCACCCACGGCTGCATCCAAAAATAAACACCCATCACGAGTCTTTGAATGTGGGTCTCAGTGGATGAAGCAGTTATTTGAGTGGAGTTATCAGCGCGGGTTTCTGTTGTGTGTTTCAGTGCCGAGCGCCCCGCCGCAGAACCTCACTCTGGAGGTCCTGAACTCAACGGTAAGATCCTTTTTTATTAGTCGAGTGGTCTGCTGTGAATGTTTTAGCTTTCCTGTAGCTCAAATAGTAGAGCATGGCGCTAGCAACGCCAAGATCATGGCTTCAATTCCCAGGGAAAGCAAGAGCTGATAAAAATGTAAAAAAAAAAACTGTAACTTGAATGCAATGTAAGTCGCTTTGGATAAAAGCGTCTGCTAAATGCATAAATGTAAATGTAAATGTAAATGCTGGGTACATCAGCCACTGCAGGCTTTGAACCTTCATCAACTATCACCGGTTTGCCCTTGATGAAGACATCCCAGGCCAGGAAAATAGGCTCAACAATAGCTTAAATACTAGAATTACTACACTTATGGATGTTAGTGGAAAACCATAATAAAATTATATGGAAATCGTGTTGGAAGCATTCAGAATTTTTCTGGCATTTCTGACTAATACTAATTATAGTCATAATGCAAGTTGTCACAGTTTTTTTTAGTTTTTGTTTTGCAGATTTGTGACTAATGATAGATCATTATATTGGCCAATATTCTGCCATGTTGAGATAAGTGAGAATAACAAAAATGAAGACTAATTTTAAGAAGTCCTTGTGACATTATTTGACTAAGCAATTAAGTATTTCCCCAAATATTCTCATTACTGTATTCATTTATTTTCCCAAATCATCTTTTCTCTCTAGGGATATTGTCAATATATTCTCATTACTGTACCAGGCCTTTTTTTTTTTACATCTTATTTATTTATTTTATTTTATTTAGCATATATTAAAGACAGCATAAATACTGAAATATTTTATAAATAATGTGTACTTTTTTATTTTGTTTATTTCTTTTACAGTAATTAAAATATGGGTGAAAATATGCTTACCTGTCATGAAAATAATGTCACAATGCAAAAAAAAAAAAAAAATATATATATATATATATATATATATATATATATTTTTTTATTATTATTTAGTTTTTTGTTTTACAGTAATTAAAGTATGGCTGAAAATGTGCTGGTCATGAAAATAAAGTCACAATGCAAAAAATATATTTTTTTATTATTTAATTTTTATTATTTAGTTTTTGTTTTACAGTAATTAAAATATGGGTTAAAATGTGCTGAACTGTCAAAATGATGACAATGCAAAGAAAAAATAAATAAAATGATTTAAAAAAAAATAATCATAATAATAATAATAATAATAATAATAATGGCCCTATAATAATATTATTTATATATATATATATATATATATACTGCATTTATCTGAAATAATATTATAAATTTGTCTTTATCATCACTTTTGATCAATTTGAAGCATCCTTGCTAAATAACAGTATTCATTTCTATAATTTCTTTCCCAAAAAAAAAAACCTCCAAGCTTTTAGATGGTATAGTGTATAATGTTACAAAAGCTTTTTATTTCAGATAAATGCTGATCTTTGGATCTTTCTGTTCATCAAAGAATCCTGAAAATATATACTCAACTGTTTTAAATATTGAATAATGAATAATAATAATAATAATAATAATAATAAATGTTTCTTGAACAGCAAATCAGCGTATTAGAATGATTTCTGAAGGATCTGAAGACTGGAGTAATGATGCTGAAAATTTTGCTTTGATCACAGGAAATAAATTACATTTTAAAATATATTCAAATAGAAAACAGTTACTTTAAATAATAAAAATATTTCAAAATGTTACTGTTTTTGCTGTACTTTGGATCAAATAAATGCAGGCTTGGTGAGCAGAAGAGACTTCTTTAAAAAACATTAAAAATCTTACTGTTCAAAAATGTTTGACTGGTAGTGTGTATGTTGTGTGTTTATACATATGTATGTGTGTGTGTGTGTGTGTGTGTGTGTGTGTGAGAGAGATATTAATTTGCAGTAATTAGAATATGGGAGAAATTGTGCTTCATTGTCAAAAAAATAATGACACACTGCAAGCCAAAATGGTCCTAAAAGTAGATTAATTTTTCCTTATGCAAACGTAGTATCTTAATTGTTTTAATGTTGGGGTGAAATACGACTCATGTTCTTGACAGTTCTTGCGAGGTTCATCCAATCAATGACATTTTAGCTGAAACTGTAGTTACGGTACGTTTCTGTAAGAGCCTGTAATAAGTCTGTTAAAATGAATAATTACTCATTAGTCACTTCCCAAAAGAGAAGTTAATGATTAATTATCAGAACCACCCAAATGCAGAGAGTTTGTATGCTTTCATGTGCATGTTTCCCACCGTCAGAACTGTAATTTAGATGAGGCATCTGGCAGTCAGAACTGATCCTGGATCATCTCCTGTTTCATAAAGCATTTTTTTTTTCTTCAGTTTTTTCTTCATTCATTATTGCATAGCCTGAAGGCTTTGCTCCTCTCAGCTGTCTTTCTGAAATTAACTCATGACACATGACAGCATTGGCTCTGACAGCTCTCTGGCTGACACACTCTTTTCAGGCGCACCTGAAGAACTGCAGACCTCTAGACGTTTATATAATGCGCTCCGCTGCTCAATTCAAATCCACTAACTTTTGAGACTCGGCTCTCGCTGAAATGGCTTTGCTCCGTCTTCAAGCTCACCGTGTGTCCTGTTTTGTGCCCCAGAGCATCATGGTCCGATGGCAGCCGCCTCCCCCCGGTACCCTGAACGGAGAGCTGACGGGGTATAAATTACGCTACCGGAAAGGACTCAGGAGGGCAGACACAATAGAGATCTCAACTACACAGCTCTTTCAGCTCATTGACGGTACGACAAACCCCCATCCCTACAGAACATTAGTTTAGTTTTATTCATGTACTAGTCCAGTTTTTATTCATATTTGAATTAGTTTATTTTCATTATTTTAATTTGAGTCATTTTATGTGCTTTTCGTTAGTTTTTGTTTAAAAATGTTTCTATATAGCTTTAATTTATTTTTTTTTCGTCTTCAGTTTTAGTTTTAGCAGTACTTCAACTTATTTTTTCTCTCATTATTTGCTAATGCAACATTTCTAATTTATCATTTGTTGTTTACATTTAGATATTTATATTTTATTTCAGCTTTTAGTATTTTTTAATGTGCTTTTGTCATTTTTATTAGTTTTTTTGTATTTCTTTATAGCTTTAGCATTTTTTTATTAATGTTACAACTGCAGCTTATTTTTGTTTCTGTTAACATTTCTAATTTTCATTTTCTAACATTTCTAAATTTAGATTTTTCATCTTATGTTCATATTTTATTTCATTTCAGCGTTTAGTTTTTTTTTGTTGCTGCTGTTGTTGTTTTATACATTATTATTATTTGATTAATTCTAAATAGCTTTTATTATTTTTAGCTAATAGCTTATTTTTATTTCAGTTTTAAAAACTTAGAACTGCAACTTAAACTTATTTTTATTTTAGTTAGCTGCCAAAACACCATTTCTAATTTTCATTTAAGGTTTTAAACTAAGATTTTTCATCTAATATTTATATTTTGTTTCAGCTTTATATAGTCATTTTTATGTGCTTTTGTCATTAATTTTTTTTTTATATTTCTATATAGCTTTAATACATTTATTTTTCAGTTTAAGTAATCTTAGAACTGCAACTTTTTAATTTTACTTAGTTGCCAAGGCAATATTTCTCACATTTAAATCGATTTTTTTTTCTCCATGTAGTATTTATATTTTATTTAATTTCAGCTTCATTTAGTAATTTGTATGTGCTTTTGTAGTTGTTATAATTTTTATTATATTTCTATGTATATTTTAATGATTTTATTTTTAAAAGCATTTAAAAAAACTTATTTAACTTATTTCAAAAATTATTTTTCATCTAATATTTTTTTTATTTCTATAAAAAAAATAATAATAATAGTTTTAGTTAATGATAAGAACACTTCTACAGAACAAAATAATTAATTAATGGTGAAAAAAAAAAATCCCTCGGACTTACAGGAAGAGACTCAAGTCATATCCAGCATATTTTTTTTTTGACTTGAACCAGTAAGAAACCACTTAGAAATGAGCAAAAACCCCTTAACATTTTTCTCAGAAAATGTAAAAAAAAAAAAAAAAAATTAAAAAAAAAAATGCAATATTCATAAATCTTAAGAATAGTGTTTAGGTTGCAGAGTCAACAGAACTGGCGCTTATGTAACACATACAGTAGTTTACATGTTTAATTCACCGAATCCTGACATCGATGCTGGTTTGTTTTTTGTTTTTTTTGTCTTTAAGGTCTGGAGAAGGGAAAGATATACACTGTGAGAGTGTCGGCCACCACCGTGAATGGAACCGGACCCATGACAGAGTGGATCGCAGCCGAAACCTTCGAGAATGACCTGGACGGTAAACACACATGCCGCTTTTCGACTTTCTTCCTACTGGTGTAATTCTCTGTGTGGCCGATTGATGCGCAGTGTCAGATGTGTTTATTCAGGATGTGAAGAACTTGAACGAATGGCATTATTTCTAACGGATCAAACGGCAGAGTTCATCAATACTGAAAGAGCCGCTGCATAATTCACTCATCCTTCCACTGGAGGAGTCTGTTAAACGCTCTTGGTGTGAGGCGGAGAGGGGAATCCTGGGAAAATGGCATTTGTTTAATGCACTTCTATTGTTAAATGAAAAGCCTTTGAATTATTTGGATTAATGTGTCTGTTTAAAGACTCAGAATGCTATAAGAAGAGCAGCACAAAAGGAAACTTTACACTGGCGCATGGCTGCTGAGTCGGTTACAGTAAATTGAATTGATTTCAGGCTTGAGAAAACACTGATGTGATTACTCATGACACTGGGCTCAGATAATCGTGTCTGAGCTGTTAGGTTACTGCCATAGCTGTTGTGTTAGATCTGCGTTTTAGAAGTGAAAAGAACGAGTAGCACAGGAGATCCACCACTTTTATTTACTGCCCGTTTTTACTGTTAGTGTAGAAGGATGGATATAAGGAACATTTTGGGCCATTCACTTAACCCTAAAATCAAAGGGAAAAAATATTACATTAAATATATTAAATATTTTTTAATATTTATATTTAATTTAATGTGATTTTTTGTGTAGTAAAATATTTTTGCAATTTTAGCCATTTTTGGGCCCATTTATTGTATTTTATTAATTTTTTTTTTCATTCATTTTCCCAAAATCAAGAGGAAAATAATAATAAAATATATTTTGCTTTCAAAAACGTCTATTTTTAGAACCATTATGGCAATTTTTGGGCCATTTTTGCATTTTGACCTTTATTTTCATGGTAATTTAGCACATATTACCCAAAATTGTGTGCTACTGTAATAGGAAAAAATGTTGATTAATCATTTAAATGCAGTTGTTTTTTATTATAAATCATGGTATTATTGATTGCATTAATTATATTTATTGATTATTTAAGAGAGTTGCATGGGATAATGAGAATTTAAGGGGGGAAAATGTGCTCAATTATGATTAAAATACTATCACAATAAAAAAAAAAATCGTAATGGTCCTAAAAATAGATTTTGTTTTTGCTATATAAATTATAATTTATTACTACTAGTAGGAGAACCCAGACATTTCCTTTTGAAATTCAGCCAGTAATTGAAAGTCATATTTCTGTGTTGAAGGAAGCTGCTGGTTTGTTGCGAGAGGTATGTTTATAGCTTATATCCTCATCAGAGAGCAGCAGGAACTCTGAAATTAAGGGAACAAACAGACACGGAGGCATTTCAGCCGATTTAGACGACTAAGTTGGATTAATAGCTCGTATTTTCATTGGCAATTGGACGTATGGAAGGACCCAGGCACTGTGTGTGTGTGTCTGTGCGTTCAAACCCTCTTTGGGCTCATTTCCATCGGCTAAAATGGGAAAAGCTCTGTGACAGCCAGACCAAAGCATCTTTCTCGAGCGCTAATGCCTCCGCTTCATCCGCTCCTACTTGAATTAGCCCCACAAATAGGCCAGTGTTTGAAATAATGAGTCAATTTACTGACTCTAAATCCAAAAGGTTTTGTTGGAAATTAGCAGCGTTGCCTTATAAATCAGAGCAGGCATTAGCACTGGCCTCTAAGATAAATTCAAATTGCATTTCACTAATAAAACGATGCTGTCCGTGGATCCGTTTACACGAGTTCTGCTTTTAAGCTTGGCCAAAACAAATCCGAATGGATTTCTCTGCTTTTACAGCAGTTAACTCACTATATGCTAATGAATTTGTGCTTAAAAGCTGCTATTTAGCTCAGCGCTACACTCGACCTGAGCGCCAATGCTGTAAACATTCATTTCATGCTTAATTTTTAAATAGTTTTTTAGCAGTCCTCTCAGTGTGTTGGTGCTTGAAAGAGAACATTGATTGATGTGTGATTGCAGCAGTAATAATATCTATTGGATGTTTGTCTGGTACACTAGAAAGACTAAAGAATTTTGTCTGCATACTTTAAATTTCATGCTTAAGTGTTATTTGAGGTTTTAAATATATTAAAATAAAAATATCTGAATATATATATACAAGTTAAATATTTAGAAGAAAAATTAAAATTTTACATATATATACAGGTGCATCTCAATAAATTAGAATGTCGTGGAAAAGTTCATTTCAGTAATTCAACTCAAATTGTGAAACTCGTGTATTAAATAAATTCAATGCACACAGACTGAAGTAGTTTAAGTCTTTGGTTCTTTTAATTGTGATGATTTTGGCTCGCATTTAACAAAAACCCACCAATTCACTATCTCATATTTAATACACGAGTTTCACAATTTGAGTCTAATTTATTGAGATGCACCTGTATATGTTTGTGTTTGTGTGTGTGTGTGTGTGTGTGTGTGTGTGTGTGTGTGTATATATATATATATATATATATATATATATATATATATATATATATATATATATATATATATATATATATATATATATATATATATATATAATAAAATAAAAAAAAATTATTTTTATTTTATTTATTTATTTATTTATTTTCCACTATTTATTTAACTTGTTTTTTTAATATTTCCCTGGTATTTTTCCCTGGTTGCTATATCTATGAGAATAAGGTTAATAAGTTAATATCAAAATAAAAAAATATATAATAATATATGTTTGTATGCTGATATTCTTACTCATAACTTTTTTGAGGTTTAAAATAAATTTAAATAAAAATATGACTAGATAGATAGATAATTTAAAAAAAACTAATTCTATTTTTATTTTTTAAATTATTGTTTATTTAACTTATTTTTTATTATTTACCTGGAATTTGAGGATATGTATAATGAGAATTTAAGTGCAAAATTGTCCTGGAAAAAAATGTCTCAATGCAAATAATCATAATGATCCTGAAAAATAATTTTTGTTTTTATTATACAAATTGTAATTCATTTGTGGAGACATTTCCTTTTGAAATTTGAAACCCAGTAATTTGTTTTCAAGAGGAATATTAGTTTGTGTAGTGTTTTTTATGTTAAATAAAATTTGAAAAAAAAACAAAACATACATACATACATACACATATATATATATATATATATATATATATATATATATATATATATATATATATATATATATATATATATATATATATATATATATATATATATATAATATATACACACACACACACAGTTGTGTTCAAAAGCAGTGCAACATCAGTAACCTGAAGAACCACTGTTATTAGTAGTCGTGATATTTCTGCATTGCAAATAATTTACTTGTAGAAGTAGTAGTGTAATAGAAAAACAACAGACCCAACCAGCATGGCATGCATGGTGCTTGTTCTGAGTAATTGACTAATGCATTGAAAGGGCTGTGTTCAAAATAATAGCAGTGTGGAGTTTAATTAGAGAATTCATTCATTCTGTGAAAAAAAAAAAAAAAACAGGTGTCATTAATTGTCCTTTATTAAGGAAGAAGGAAAGCAATGTTTCACACAGTGTTATAAAATATATTTACTTCTGAATTGTGAAGTAAAATGGGCCGTTCCAGACATTATTCAGAAAAACAACGTAATTTGATTAAAAAGTTGATTAGAGAAGGGAAAACGTATAAAGAAGTGCAGCAAATTATAGGATGCTCCGCTAAAATGATCTCAAATGCTTTAAAATGGCAACAAAAACCCAAAACACAAGGAAGAAAATGAGCAACTACTGCTAAAACGGATTGAAGAATTGTCCGAACAGCAAAGATCCAGCCAATCATCACCTCCATAAACATCAAAGATGATTTATAAATACCTGTAAGTACTGTTACAGTTACAAGACGTTTAATTGAAGCTAAGCTATCAGGAAGAAGCCCCCGTAAAGCACCACTGCTGAAGAAATGGCATGTGCAGAATTGGTTAAAATTTGCCAATGAATATCGTGGCCAGTTCAATCCCCTGACCTCAACCCAAATTTAAAAATGTGGGGTGACATTAAAAATGTAGTTTCTGAAGCAAAACCCAAAATTTCACAGGAACTGTGGAACATAGTTCGTTCATTCTGGGCTGGGTTCATTCTGGGTTCAGGCACCAGAAATTGGTTGACTCGATGCAATACAGATGTGCAGCAGTTATCAAAAACAATGGTTATGCAACTAAATATTAGTTTAGTAATATAAACTGAAGTTTAAAAATTTCTTTAGTTTAAAAGTGTTTAAGATTAAAGGGAAAAATGGTGATGCTGCTATTTTTTTTTGAACGGGTTAATATTCATTTTCTTTGCCTCCTGAAAAAGAATAACACAGACTTGATAAAATTTCTTAATAGTTTGATTTATGTTTCCAGTATATTTGAAATATGGAAATGAAAGCTATTCAAAATATATTTGCACTTTATTCACTTTCATTAATGCACTGCTATTTATTTGAACATAACTCTGTGTATATATATATATATATATATATATATATATATATATATATATATATATATATATATATATATATATATATATATATATATATATAATTTTTTTAATTAAAGCCAGGCTCACACTGTGATTTTTTTTTTTTTTTTTTTTTTTTTTTTTTTTTTTTTATAAAGTCCTTTAGGATTGTACTTGTCAGACTGTACGAACATGATGATCATGTCACACTATGAGATCTCAGTTGTCATTAATGTCAAACTGTACGACAGTCGAGACGAGTTAAAAACAGGTGCGCGCAAGAAAACTTGTCCGGAGTTTTACATTATCAACCAATACACGTCCAGTGACTGCGAACTGTATTGCACGCGGGACCGAAATGTTGGCTATCATGAAAAGTATATGAACGGCGGCAATACCGGCATCTTTAAGAAGAATAGTGTATGCAGCTCTACACACCCACATGAAAACAGCGGCGCAACCAGTGTTTATATAGAAAAGTCAACATATCAGATGAATTCCGTGAGCGGAGGACGGGAGCGCTGGAGTTTATGGCTGATAGAATAATTCTCTAGCATTAATTCTGCTCATAGCTTGTCTTGAAAAACGAAGACAGTTTGACGTTCGTCGTAGGGGTAGTCACACTGCAGGACTGTGCGCCAAATCTTCTGACACTGCCAGAATTTCGTCGGAGGTGAAATTTGATCGCAACAGCCATTAATCGCCTGTCGGTGAACATGTCAAACCAGCGATCAAAGACTACAGATTTTAGCCTAGGATTATAGGAATCATTTAGGATATATATATATATATATATATATATATATATATATATATATATATATATATATACACTCACCTGCCACTTTATTAGGCACACCTGTTCAATTGCTTGGTGTAACAAATTGCTAATCAGCCAATCACATGGCAGCAACTCAATGCATTTAGGCATCTAGATGTGGTGAAGACGACTTGCTGAAGTTCAAACCGAGCATCAGAATGGGGAAGAAAGGGGATTTAAGTGACTTTGAACGTGGAATGGTTGTTGGTGCCAGACGGGCTGGTCTGAGTAGTCAAGTCAAGTCAAGTCAAGTTGAGCTTTATTGTCATTCCGCTACATGCGGGGGCATACAGTGGAACGAGATGTCGTGCCTCACAGGACCACGGTGCTACATAAATACAGGCATACAGCAATGAAGTAAAACAATATAAACCTATACACAAACTATCCTACTGATAGATTTTGACTATAAATATACTATCTATATATAAAAAAAAATTACCTATACATAAACTAAAAAATACAAACTATACAAACTATACGAATGCTTCAGATAAATACTGTACATGTGCAAAGAGAGACAATGTGAGTTCAAGCAGCTGGCTGGGGAACAGTGCAGGATGATTTGTAGTGCATGAGCATGTAAACATACATATATTACTGATATTACTGAGTCTTTTTGTGGGATTTGTGTACTCACAGCAGTGTGTGTGAAAAGTGACTAGTGCGCATAGAGGAAGAGAGTGTGCTACTATAGGTGGTTTGTACAGGCCCACTCACCTGTAGCACTCTTCGATTGCACAAACAAAGTTCCATAAGTTCCAGATGGTCCATGTTCCAGGATGTAGGGGGTTTGTATGGGGATTCAGAGAGGGGCGGGGTGATTTGAGTTCAGGGCTCTCACAGCCTGGGGGAAAAAGCTGTTGAGCAGTCTGGCAGAGCGGGCTCTGATGCTCCGGTACCGTCTACCTGATGGTAGGAGCTGGAAGAGACTGTGGGAGGGGTGTGTGGAGTCCTTTACGATACTGTTGGCTTTGCTGGAGCATCGTGTGAGGAAAATGTCCAGGATGGAGGGGAGAGGGGCACCAATGATCCTTGCAGCTGTGTTCACTGTCCGCTGGAGGGTCTTGCGGTCTGCGCTGGAGGGTCTTGAGTATTTCAAAAACTGCTGATCTACTGGGATTTTCACGCACAACCATCTCTAGGGTTTACAGAGAATGGTCCGAAAAAGAGAAAATATCCAGTGAGCGGCAGTTGTGTGGACGAAAATGCCTTGTTTATGTCAGAGGAGAATGGGCAGACTGGTTAGAGATGATAGAAAGGCAACAGTAACTCAAATAACCACTCGTTACAACCAAGGTATGCAGAATACCATCTCTGAACGCACAACATGTCGAAGGCTACAATTACGGAGGCTACAATTCGCACAGTCTCACCATAATTGGACAATAGAAGATTGAAAAAACGTTGCCTGGTCTGATGAGTCTTGATTTCTGCTGCGACATTCAGATGGTAGGGTCAGAATTTGGCATAAAGAACATGAAAGCATGGATCCATCCTGCCTTGTCTCATCGGTTCAGGCTGGGGGTGGTGGTGTAATGGTGTGGGGGATATTTTCTTGGCACACTTTGGGCCCCTTAGTACCAATTGAGCATCGTTTAAACGCCACAGCCTACCTGAGTATTGTTATTGTTTTATATATATATATATATATATATATATATATATATATATATATATATATATATATATATATATATATGTATATGTGTATATATATATATATATATATATATATATATATATATATATATATATATACACACACACACACACATTTTAAATAAGAACATTTTGAATTTGTTTAATTATTGTAATTAACTTAATATCAAATTATATAAATTATCAAAATTGTCAAAGATGAGTATGTTCTATCTTGTATTACATGTGTGTATTACAGAGTCTCAGGTTCCAGGAGTCCCGAGTTCTCTTCACGTTCGTCCGCTGGTGAACCGAATCGTGGTGAGCTGGACTCCTCCAGAAAACCAGGACATTTTAGTGCGAGGTTATAAAATCGGATATGGAATCGGAAGCCCACATGCTCACACGGTCACTCTGGATTACAAGCAGCGTTTCTACAGCATCGATAACCTCGGTGAGTGTAATGCCGCAAACAGTCAGTCTTATGTTGACATTAGGTCTGTTTACAGACGCTTTTATTCATGTTTCCCACTCCAGATCCCAGTTCCCATTACGTCATCACCCTCAAGGCTTTCAACAACATGGGCGAAGGCATTCCCATCTACAACAGCGCCACGACAAGACCTCAGTCCGGTAAGACACACAAACACACTGAATGTATGAATGTTGGAGGATATACAGTGGTGGCCAAAATGATTAAGAACAGTAGTATTTTCACCAGCTAAAAATGGTTTTAAGTCAGTTATTTCTATCTTTTGCTGTAGCGTGTCAGAAGGAAATATCAACTTACATTTACAAACATTCATTTTGGCATTAATTGTAATAATCCAGTGAGATTTTTTTCTGTGCTCTACACAGAGATCTGATCTGATCATCATCAGTCTGTCTGGAATGACATGAAGAAACAGAACAAACTGAGACGGACTAAATCCAGAAGAACTGTGGAGAACAACGTCTCCAACACGCTTCAAGAGACCTACCTGCAAAGCTTTTAGGCACTTGTGTAACAATGCTTTAAAATGAGGACGCTGTCAAAAATAATGTCATAAATAGATTTTCTTTATCAATGAACTTCTATTAATTAATTAAATCAACATTTGGTGTGAGCATCCTTTGCATTTAAAGCAGCTTTTGCCCTAGGTGCACTTGCGCATAGTTTTTCAGGAAGCTTTGCAGGTAGGTTTCTTGAAGCATCTTGGAGACGTTGTCACAGTTCTTCTGGATTTAGTCTGTCTCAGTTTGTTCTGTTTCTTCATGTCATTCCAGACAGACTGATGATGATGAGGTCAAATCTCTGGAGCACAAAAATCTCACTGGATTATTACAATTAATCCAAAAATGAATGTTTGGAAATGTAAACTGATATTTCCTAGTACTGATACACTACAGTAAAAAATAAAAATAACTGAGTTAAAACCATTTTTTAGCTGCTGAAAATACTAGTGTTCTAATATTTTTTTGCCGCCACTGTATAGCATGATTAACTGTGTATCTCTTATATCTTGCATCAGACATGTTTGTGTTTTTGCACTAGAAATGAAGCGCAGTATAAATCCATAACGCTTCAGGCTCTGACGTTGTTTTGTAGTGAAAAGAAACTACAATCTCTTCCTCGCTCGCGTGTGTGTTAAATGTGAGGTGACAGATAGCGCACATCCGTCTGCCCCCCTCAGTTCTGGGACACACAGTGTGTCACGCTAGCGTACATTCAAACCCACAGGTGTGATGTGCACTCACGCTTCTGTCCCAACGTCTCTCTTTCTTTCTTTCACTTTACGTCAGATGCTTCAGACAGCCGAACGCCGCTGTTAGAGGTTTCCAGACCCCCTGCTGTCCTGTCAGGTCGAGATTTGCATCAGATCTGATTCTGTAGGCTTCACATAACTTTTCAGACTCGAGTTTCCAAAGCTAGAGCGCGAAATGACCCAGAAGTGAGTTGAGGATGAGCGTTAGCTTGTTTGGAACAGTCATTTAGTGCCGTTTTCTGCCGAGTCTGACAAAGAAATCAGTGGATATTTTCACAAAAAAATCAATAGCAATTCCAGGTGTATCTTAATTAAATGTTCAGAGCTCTATTGATCAGCAACATGCTGTTAATTACAGGATCATTTGGATTTGCCCCTCTTAAATTAGCAAAAAAACACTGTAGTAGGATAGACATTAAGTACACACTTTTTAGAAAGTCAAATCACAAAATAAAAGTTCTTTAAGACAGCCATAATTATATTATTTATTTATTTACATAATTATTAGTATTGTAATTTTACTGTTTTACTGTAAAATACTTCAAAGTTTATATAGTTACTTTAAAATTATTATTATCATTAATATCATTAAATACTATTATAAATATTATAATATTTCTTTTTAAATACTATTATAAATATTATTTTTATTACATTATTATTAATATTAGTATTAAATACTATTATAAGTATTACTATTATTAATTTTTTTATTTAACAGTAAAATAGTATAATTGCAATAGTAATATATTTTTAGATTTTATTTTTTTATTTGTATATGTCAAATTAAGTAAAAATATTTTGAATAATAATAATTACTATTATTACTATTATTAAACGCTGTTATAATATTTCTTTTTAAATACTATTATAAATATTATTTTACTATTTTACAGTAAAGTAGTGTTATTGTGATAGTATGTTTTGTTAGTTTTTTTTTCTTGTCTTTTAATATTGTTATATTTTGAATAGTAGCAGGGTTGAACGAATCCAGTTACCAGTGATTCAACGCTCCATTCTGATGGACTCACTTGTTTCGTTTCTAATTGAATCAGCTGTTTTGAACAAATGTTTGATTTGAATGATTCAATAAATCATCTATTAAAACAAGGACTTGCTTTTCCGCATTTCTAGGACCCTACAGGGTATTTTTTTTTATTATTTTATTTATTTATTTTTTATTTATTTATTTTTTTTTTTTGTATATATGTATTAGTGGCTCGTACTATTTTATAGCACTTGCTGTTCAATTCTGTATATTATTATTTTTAAGGAATTATGTAGTTGTTTAATTGTATACACTTAATTATTGTCCTAACCAACTCCTAACCCTAAACATACCCGTTGGTAACCCTCTTGAAATATTTAACCTAATTTATTTCATTATATTCTATGTATATATTCTGGTTTTAAATTCAGTTTTCTTGGAAAGGAAGACTTGTGTCTGTGTGAGACTTCAGTTCATTAGCCGCAGCGCTTCACGTCTGATGTGTGACCCACTTAAAGTGCAGTAAATTGTAAAACAATTGCAGTACAAATTAGTGTGATTATTAGTACTTTAATAAATGTAAAATAATTTGAATACAAATACTAATTTACAACATCCAGCAGCACAATGAACTGTTTTGCACAGCTAAATAGGCTAAATGTAGATTGCTGACACCCCCTCAAACACTCAAGTTCACGCTCTTACATTAAAAATAAGATGGAACGATAAAAAATTAATAATTTCCATGGATCTAGTCTTTGCATCTATTTGTTTGATGTTTGAATCAGGTCTCCTCTGTTGGAATAGATGGCGCTGTCCCAAAAAATAGGGTCCTATACAGTCCTAGAACTGTAGCCTCCGGTATTGCAGGAACATTGGGTTGTTTTTGTTCAGACCAATGTGAAAATCGACCCATGTTCTTTACCCTGCAAACACGCAGAGCTGTAAATGTGAATGGGTGGATTGATAAGAAGTTAATTAATTATAAAAATCTAAACAGTGAAATGTGTTTATTTAATATTATTTATTGATAATAATTGTTTGTTAATATAATGAATACTTTTGACTTTTTTTTTTTTTTTTTAATTTTAAAGGCTGAAATGTGAAGTATCATTTTATAAAACTTTTTGTTTTTGTGAAAACTTGTATCTGAACTGTAAGTCATGTTTTTGCAGTCATTTTACAGTTTAATAGACATTGCCCCACCCCGCTCATATGGTATTAATTTTATTTGTGCAGGTCTTAAAAAAGGTCTTAAAAAGTCTTAAATTTGAGCTTAAAAATCCTGCAGCAACCCTGAGTAATAATAATAATAATTATTATTATTATTACTATTATACTGCTAAAAAGTTAAGAACTAACAATTTAGCCAACAAATACCACACGCTTCCTTTGTAAGTGCATCACTGTGCACACAATTTTTCTTTTGACAGAGTTGAAATTATTTTCTGTGGTAATTGTCACAGATACTGACCTTAAACTGCTTAAATTGTATTAAACTTGTATTATTTCTTGTAATTTTCAGTGAGTATATTTCTGTATGTCTGTAAATGCTGCAACATAATCCATGACTCAGCTTGTAATAGAAACTGTCTATTTGACACCAATTATAATCAATGTTTTTGCATATATATACTGTTTTAATTTAAATATGGACCTTTTTAATTCTAACAATATCTCTCTTTCTCTTTTTCATTCATTTTCCTCTCACTCGTCCACCACTGAACCATTAATCCATTTTATGTTGTCTAACCCTGATCAATCCTTTATTTTTTAAACCCATGTGATTTTGTTGTTGTTTTTTTATTTTGTTCTCCATTTATCATGATGCGGTCAGACCCCATAGACCCTGATATTGATTTTTATGAGCTCTTTAATAACCCATACACCCCAGCACCCGACCCCACACCCATGCTGCCTCCAGTGGGCGTTCAGGCCACCGTCCTCAGCCACGACACCATCAAAGTCAGCTGGGCCGACAACTCACTGGCCAAGAACCAGAAGATCACCGACTCCAGATATTACACCATCCGCTGGAAGACCAACATCCCCGCCAACACCAAATTTAAGGTATCAATATGGTCTCTGAGCAATATTTCATATTGATTTATTTGGTGTTCAAAGCAGCTTCATTTCATCACTTAAACTAATGTTCTGAAGAGGACTGTAGTGGTAACTAAAACTAAAATCATATAATTTTATTTGCTTGAAATAAAATAAACATTAATCATAAATAAACACAAAAACATAGGAAAATTACTAAAACTTTGAGGGAAAATTAAAAAATAACAACTAATTCAAAAACTATTAGTCAAAACTATAATAGCAGCTCAATGTTACTAAAATAATAACTGATTCTGAAGAGAGTATTCCAGTTCACTGTATAGTGTGTTTTAATTTTCTGTTCATTGAGCGCCCTCTAGTGTTCACTCTCTCAGAATGCACTAAATACCTGTTTGGAAAGGAATATTAGTGTGTACTGCTTACTATATACTACATAGTATATACTATATTTTTAATAGTCATATGTGTTACAATATGCGGTGATCAACTTTTTTAATGTGTTTGTCTGTTGCTTGTTTTGTCAGATGGCAAACACCACATCTCTGTTCCATACGGTAACAGCTCTGAAGCCCAACACACTTTATGAGTTCTCCGTTATGGTGACCAAGAGTCGCAGGAGCAGTACGTGGAGTATGACGGCCCACGGCACCACCTTGGAGTCCAGTAAGATCACACACACTCACACAGCATTTTACTATTCATGAATGTTTGAATATATATAAATATATATCATAAATATATGTAAATATATATAATAAAAATATATATAATTTTAATGGAATAAATTTGAAATTTACTTATTTATTTATTTATTTATAGTTTATATTTAATAAATACAATCACATCCAGTTCCATTAAATGACATTGTCATAGTTAATATATTAGCTATATGTTTCATTTAATATAATTATTTTTATAAATTATTATTTGTTTAATTATGTACATTAAATGTAAGCTTGCATTTAATAGCCGTTTCATCTAGTTTTATCTCATTAAACATACATGCTGCAGTTTTTCCACACAGGTTCCCAATTATGATATGACTATTGCAACAGCATTTTATTATATAATATGTACATCATAATTTATTATAATTTGTCTGTAGATGTTGACAAAACGGGTTTTCTTAACCTGCGCTCAATATTTTTTTGTTTGTTTATAACATCAAAAATTCATGCAATGAAGTACATCAAATTTAAAAAACATGTTTTGTTTTCAGGATGCATGCAAAATGAGTGCATATTTAATTAATGTCTTATTTGCATTTTGTTATCAAAGGTGTTGTTTTTTAATTGTTTTTTTTAATACAAATCAGATTCAATAATTCCTCGACCCTCATCAACAAATCCTTTTATAGTTACATCCATTCATTTCTATAAAAGCTGAAAATTGACAAGTAAAATATATATATATATATATATATATATATATATATATATATATATATATATATATATATATATATATATATATATATATATAAAATTGAATAAAATTAATAATAATAACAAACAATTGCATTTCATCATGATTTTGGGACAGATTGCTATGACAAAGCTTTTAGTAATAGCCTTTAACAGTATTTCCTTGTATTTTCTGCCTTTAATGTGATTTGTAGTTCCCAGCTCTGCTCCTAAAGATGTGACGGTGATCAGTAAAGAGGGAAATCCACGAATCATCAACATCAACTGGCAGCCTCCGACTGACGCCAACGGCAAAGTCACAGGTACACCAAAATCATCACTGGTCATATTACACCACAAAGTATGCCGGAAGAGAATCAAGTCTGATTTTAAGATGGTTTTGCATTGTTAAGATGATTTGCATGACAGTGAAACACATTTTAGCCTGACATTCACCTGATTTACATTATGGATGCCGATCACAGGATTTACAAAATCAGTCGTGCATCCAAACAGAAAAGTAGTCTCACCTCAAAGGATGATTTTCATCTAACAAATCTCTGTCTCTCAGGGTACATCATCTACTACAGCACCGATGTGAACGCCGAGGTGCATGACTGGGTCGTGGAGCCCGTGGTGGGAAACAGACTGACCCATCAGATTCAGGGTCTGACGCTGGACACCACATACTACTTCAAGATCCAGGCGAGAAACTCCAAAGGCATGGGACCCATGTCAGACGCGGTGCAATTCCGCACCCCGAAAGGTAAAACCACAACCTCGTTTAGAATCACCTATTAGAACTCAACTTACGCTCATTTATTCATTCTGTTTGTCTTTACTTCCAGCTGAACCATCGGACAAAATGTCAAGTGATCAAGGTAATTAAACATGTTTCTAACGCAGAAGGAAATGAAACAGTCACACAACATTAAGTTTTAAGTGAATTAATAATTTTGACTAATTATGTCAAATTATTAAGCATATTAATTTGTTATTATACATATTCATACATAATGAAATATTCTATTATATATGTATATTATTATTTTATCTCGAAGATATCTAGATATTTAGAGGTTTAATAGTCAAAACAATTACCAACCATTAAAACAGGTTTTATTTCTGCCATATATAAAATTTTTAATTAAATTAAAATTTAATTGAATTAAATTTATTTTAATTTCAAGTTAAATATGTACATATAAAAGCTTCATTTAGTTGTGCGTGCGTGCGTGCGTGTGTGTGTGTGTGTATATATATATATATATATATATATATATATATATATATATATATATGATTTTTAAATAGATTTTATTTATATCATTTTTATGTATAAACATTTTATATATATTTTAATATATATTTTAAATATTTATATTTATATATAACATATAATTGTTCAAAATTAAATTGTATTTGTATATTTATGTGAATATATATTTACATATATAGAATCTATGAATGATTTATTTATGTTAAAGAAAATGTAGATTTATATTATATTAAATATTAAAATGTATTTATATTAAATAAAATATATATGAAATATAACATCTAAAATTAATATATTCAGTTGAGTTCTCTGATGTCTTGTCTGTAGGTCTGCAAGTCAAACCCGGTCACCCGACTCTACCGGAGCACGGGATTGGATCAAACATGGGTAAACAGGAAGGTGCACACTTTAAAGATGGACACATGGTTTCATTAAGACCTGTGGTGAAGTAACGCTCGCTCTCTCTCTCTCTCTCTCTCTCTCTCTCTCTGTGTCAGATAAACCAGGCATCACGGGCAGCCAGGAGAATCATATTCTGGTGATCGTGGTGATTGTCTCTGTTGGCGTGTTCACCATCATCGCTGTGGTCGTGGGGGCCGTCCTGTGCACACGCCGCTCCAACTCCCGGCAGAAAAAGTGTGTTCTTCGCTCTTCAGTCTTCCTTTAAGATCACATACACATGTATATTAAAACAAGAAGCAATGCAATGTTTTTCCGTACGGTGATTTTTCCAGAAATAATAAATGTTCTTGATTACCCAGAATAATACGTGTTTGACATTTCACAGAGTGCCTAAAATCCTCTTAACTGTGGTAAAATCACTTTAACACAGTACAACATGAATGAATAATTAAAAGTACAGAAAACCACTTACATTTTTGTAATCTCAGTAAGTGCTGCATGATCTGACTTTAGTTCATCTCTCAAAATGGTTAATTGTTGTTATTCTGTCACAAAGAACCCTATTTTAATGTTATGAAAATATCAAATTATTATTCAAACATTAAAATATTAATTATGAAAATGTGGGACTTTGCTGTTATGTTAATATGTAAATGTTTATGTGACAATATCTTTAAATGTCTAGAAGTATTTTATATTTTAAACATTTAAAAATATAATTATGCATTACTACTACATAGTGTATATTTAATATATGAAATAAATTTGATATTACAAAAATATATTTCAGAACATATCAAAAAGATCATTTAAATGAGAAAATTAATTTAATCAATAAAACAACTAAAACAAAGCTAAATTGTTTTTTTTTTTTTTACCTTTTTAACTCAAATCTATCTCTATGAAATTCTTAAATTATCACAAATTTCTGTTATAGCAATGTATAATATATATAGTATAGAGTAATATTTATAATGTATCTACTGAGCGCCAACACAATCAAACTACAAAACCAAACTTCAGACTACTGACACACTCATATTCTTGTTTAAAATATTCGTTTCATGATTTTAAATAGTAAAAAGTGTAATTTAGTAATAGGCTAAAGATCTGAGTTGGTAGCTGATAGGTTGTATTAAATATTCAAATAATTTGAAAAAAAAATAAATAAATATTCAATTGTGTTTGTGTTTTCAGGAAACGTGCGGCCTGTAAGTCCAGCACCGGCTCCCACAAGTACAAGAGCTCTTCTAAAGACCTGAAACCTCCAGATCTGTGGATCCATCACGAGCGTCTGGAGCTCAAACCCATGGACAAATCACCCGAACCCAACCCGGTCATGACAGAGACGCCCATCCCACGGACCACCCAGGACCCAGCCGCTGAGCCCAGCCATCAGAGACGGGGTGAGAGCAGAGCGCCAGCTTCATCTCGCCTACACCTAACCCAGCATCAGGACCAAGTCTGTTTCATGAATGCCTTTCTGTGTGTGCAGGTCATGAGGTGGAGGAGAGCGTGTCCACTTTGGCCGGTCGGAGGGGAGTGAGGCCGAAAATGATGATGCCGTTCGACTCTCAGCCTGCTCAGCGTAAGTTGCGAGCTTTTCTTCAAAAGAAAATCATTGATTGTCCCATGCCATCTCAGCCTGTCCTGTGCTTTTCATGTTGTGCTGTACGCAGTGCTCGTCTTCGGTCATTGTAGCAAACTAAATCCAAACCTAGTGAGCTTCTGTCTTAAACAACTTTTTTAGATAATTAAGATGTGCATTAATGTGCATTAATTAATTAATGTCAGTGCTGTGACAAAAGATAGACAGCAATGTCATGTCGTTTTAAACAGCATATATTTGCATATTGCATATATCCTTTCTAGTCAAAGCAGTCCCATTATGCATTACATTACAAAAAAAGATCTATTCAAAATGATGGATGATTTTAGAAAATATAATTATTGTAAATGTCTAATTCATTCAATCTAACAGTTCAGTCTAATTTTACTAAATATTTGCATCTGCTTTCTATTTATGATATTTCAGCATAGAGCAACATACTAACATCTAACTGTTGAATGTTTTTTTTTTTTAAATTACATTTTTGTGTAATTATACTTATATATAATTATCAATAAAACAGTAGCAAAATAATGTGTATGTATATGTATATTTAAATATTTATAATAAAATGTTATATAATATTTAATAATTTCATAAGAATTAACATAAGAATTAAGATTAAAAATCAGTTACTTTTCAAAGTATTATTGCACCATTGAAACTAACTGAAAGCTAACTTACAATTAATTAGTTAAATCAATGGTTTAAATTTTTTGTTTATTAATTATAGTTTTTATTATAATTTAACTATTATTTAATTTTCAGAACAATAAATTTAATGTAGTAAAATCAAAACTACAAGTATTTATTTATGTGATGCGCACAGTCACTGCCAATGTATAGCGTTCCAAATCACTTACTTAAGAGGTTGTGTATCATTTAGAATGCTGCCTTAGTAGGGATGCCTATGTAGGCAGTAGTCAGCAAAGCAGCTCACTAAGTTTTGGAACAGATGTGTTGTGCTGTCTTGTCGTGGTAACCTCGTTGTGTGTGTGTCTCTCAGCTGTGATTAGCGCTCACCCCATCCATTCCCTCGATCATCTTCATCACCATCATCATCACTATCACCTCCCGCCGCGCGGCTACCTTCATCACCAGATCAGCCTGAGAGCACCTGCCACCCCCAGCACATTCTCAGACAGGCCTCCGTCTGCAGGTGAGAGCACAGCGGTGCAGTGACGCTGTTAGACGGTACTCTGATATGTCTGTGTGCTATTTACATGCTTCTCCAGGGTACTTCAAATGATACACATGAAATAAACATAATACTCGGGTTATGTGTCTACTTCAGAGAGCTTTGAGATCTTAAAATATTAAAAAGGGTGATTCAGGCTTATGGTTGATCTGAGCTGGTAACTGAAAGCCTATCACAAGTTTTGACCCATCAACTACCATAGGTCACATAAATGTAATAAGATAATATTAAGTACTAATCATATAATTAAATATATACACAGGTGCATCTCAAAAAAAATAGAATATCGTGAAATAGTTTTTTTTTTTTTTTGTAACATTTCAAAAAGTGAAACTTTCATATATTCTAGATTCATTACACGTAAAGTAAAATAATTTAAAAAATGTTGTTTTTTTTTGTTTTTTTTTTTGATGATTAGAGCTTACAGCTCATGAAAGTCAGTATCTCAAAATATTAGAATATTTCCTAAGATCAATCAAAAAAAGGATTTGCAAAACAGAAAAGTTCAAGTTCTTTAAAGTATGTTCATTTATGCACTCAATACTTGGTCGGGGCTCCTTTAGCACAAAAATGACAGCATCAGTGAGGTGTGGCATGGAAGCAATCATCCTGTGGCTCTGCTGAGGCACTATTGTGCCTTCAGCTCGTCTGTATTGTTGGATCGACTGTTTCTCATCTTTCTCTTGAAAATATCCCATAGATTCCATATGGCGTTCAGGTCAGGCATGTTGGCTGGCCAATCAAGCACAGTAATATCATGGTCAGCAAACCACTTGGAAGTGGTTATGGCACTGTGGGCAGGTGCTAAAGTCCTGCAGGAAAGGAAATCAGCATCTCCATAAAGCTTGTCAGCAGATGGAAGCATAAAGTGCTCCAAAATCTCCTGGTAGACGGCTGCATTGACTTTGGACTTAATAAAACACAATGGACCACCACCAGCAGACGTCACGGCATCCCAAATCATCACTGACTTCACACTAGACTTCAAGCAGCTTGGATTCTGAGCCTCTCCAGTCTTCCTCCAGTCTCCAGACCTTGATTTCCAAATGAAATGCAAAATTGACTTTTATCTGAAAAGAGGACTTTGGACCACTGAGCAACAGTCCAGTTCTTTTTCTCCTTAGCCCAGGTAAGATGCTTCTGACGTTGTTTCTGTTTCAGAATTGACTTGGTAGCTCTTTTCCTGAAGACGTCTGAGCGTGGTGACTCTTGATGCACTGACTCCAGCTTCAGTCCACTCCTTGTGAAGCTCTCCCAAGTGTTTGAATCGGCTTTGCTTGACAGTATTCTCAAGCTTGCGGTCATCCCTGTTGCTTGTGCACCTTTTCCTACCCAATTTCTTTCTTCCAGTCAACTTTGCATTTAATATGCTTTGATACAGCACTCTGTGAACAGCCACTCCTTTCAGTAATGACCTTCTGTGACTTACCCTCTTTGTGGAGGGTGTCAGTGATTGTCTTCTGGACCATTGCCAAGTCAGCAGTCTTCCCCATTATTGTGGTTTCAAAGAACAAGAGATACCTGGAATTTATACTGTAGGGATGGTCATTTAATGAAACTCAAATTTAAATATTCTAATATTTTGAGATACTGGATTTTTTTACTTTCATGAGCTGTAAGGTCTAATCATCAAAATTAAAACAAAAAAACTTTTGAAATGTTTTACTTTACATGTAATGAATCTAGAATATATGAAAGTTTAAATTTTTGAAATGTTACAAATAAAAAAATTAACGTTTTCACGATATTCCAATTTTTTGAGATGCACCTCAGGGCTTGACGCTTACCTTTTTCCCAAGGAGCACATGTGCTCCTAAGTTGAAAAATTTAGGAGCGTATTAAAAAAAATTGCAAATTTCTCAAATTATGTGTTTTAGTTTAAAAAGGGGATAAAGACATTTACAAGCACAATTATTTAATTTATCAGAACACAGAAAGTACACAAGGTTTTTAAATAACTTGGCTTCAGACTCTATTTAATAGGCTAATTATGTAATTATTTATAGTCCTATTAAATTTTATGTACATTAGGTATGTGACGATATAAAATTTTCACAATAGTCGTTGAAGCTTTTGTTACGGTATATGGTTTTATCACAATATATAGGCTAATTTAGTATGTGAGAAAGTGTTGTCCTCTTAACAGGCTAAACTTGAAAGATCTTTTACTAAAGAAAGACTTTATTTAAAAAGTATACAAAAATATAAAGTAAACAAGTGTTTCAAGATTAGAGTGCAAAAGATTTAAGTTCAAATGAACGAAAGAACAATAAGTAACACTTTTACAATAAGGTTCCATTTGTTAACTTTAGTTAAAGCAGGTTAACATTAACAATGTGCATTAGCTAATTGTTGCAGTAGCTAATACTCTTTGTTAACATTGATTAATAAAAATACAACAATTTATTGTTAATGTTAGCTCCATTGAATAATATTAGCAGACAACATTTGATTTTATAATGTATTATTAAAAGTTAAAATAACATTAAGATTAATAAATGCATTCATTGTTATTTCATGTTAACTAATGTAGTTAACTAATGTTAATGGAACCTATTAAGTGTTACCGAACAATAATAACGAATCAGTCAATATAGATAGGCCATTTTTTAGGTTAGATTAAAAGAAAAAAAAAGTTTAATATTGAAAATAAATAACTCGTTAAGTCTTTAAGTATTAATTATTTGGTGCTATGGTGAAGACTAAAGCGACATATCTAAATGACTGTTTGAAACATTCACAGTTAGGAAAGTAGTGCAACCCTGCTTTGTCTATAAGATGCCGTGCAGCTCTTTTATTGATGAGCAACATGCTCATATCGAGTTTCAGTGCTTTAATTTAGATTCTAAAAGGCTATTCGTATAACTCGTCCCTCCAAACAGATGCATAAAATGATCTTTGACATAAACGGCAAACAACGGCTAACTTATCTATGCGCTGATCACTTTTGTCCCGTCAGCTGTGCATTTCAGTCGCGTGCCTCTCGCGAGAGACTAAATACAAAACGCGCGAGCGCCGCTGTTTTAACTTCAGCGGTTCATTGTGAGCTGCCTGACTGCGCTCAGCGCTCGGGAGAACGACGGTTACATATATAGGGTTACCGGGGTAATGGCTGCATTTCTGCCTCTAGTGCCGAATGTGCATTTTCATTCAGCGCGTCTCTTTCACTCATTCCGCCTTTCTTCTCATTTGTGCTCATTGAAATTAAATCGTTGCCTTTTTAAAGTTTAATAATCATATAAGGCTGTACCGCTATTTTTCCCTAAATAAACTGAAGAAATTAAGAAGTTTGTTATAGGCTACTGTGTAAGTTAGGCTGTTTAAGAAATTGTATTCGCACTCGTGCTCCTAAATGCATTTTCCAGTTCGCACGCGCCTTTTTTTAGTCGCAAATGCAAGTGAAATGCTCGCACTGTCGAGCCCTACACTGTGTGTGTGTGTGTGTGTGTGTGTGTGTGTGTATATATGTATGTATGTGTATATATGTATGTATGTGTATATATACATATATATATATATATATATATATATATATATATATATATATATATATATATATATATATATAAAATAATATCACGGATCATCACAATATATCAGTGAATCATCATCATATATCACTGAATCATCAAAATAGGCTTTAAGATGGTTTAGATTGAACCTGTCCGACTGTTACCACTTTGTTAATTTAAACAGGAAATCATCTCAATTAATGCCAGAAAAGCAATGGAGTGCCACAAGGATCTGTCTTAGGCCCTCTGCTATTTTCAATATACATGTTGCCTAGGAGTGTGCAATATATATTGTCTACGATAATATCATAGTTGTTTAAATGATGTGCAATTTGACATTTTATATATATATATATATATATATATATATATATATATATATATATATATATATATATGTATATATATGTATGTATGTGTGTGTGTATATATATATATATATATATATATATGTATATGTATATGTGTGTGTAAGCATTTACATTTAGTCATTTAGCAGATACTTTTATCCAAAGTGACTTACAAATAAGGACCATATAAGCAATCAAAACCAACAAAAGAGCAATGATGTGTAAGTACTGTGACGAGTCTTGGATTATTCTAACACAGTACATAAGCTTTCCTGTAGCTCAAATAGTAGAGCATGGCACTAGCAATGCCAAGATCATGGGTTCGATTCCCAGGGAAAGCAAGAGTTGATCAAATGTAAAAACTGTAACTTGAATGCTATGTAAGTCGCTTTGGATAAAAGCGTCTGCTAAATGCATAAATGTAAATGTACATATAGCAGGGTTTTTTTTAATAAATAAAAAGAAAACAAGTAGATAGAAAATGAATAGACAGCGCTAGTGTAAGAGGGTGTTTTTTTTTAATATATATATATAAAAAATTTAATATAATACATATAAAATATTTTACAATATTTAAAGAAAATATTAAATTATATAAATATATACAACGGAATATTTCTCTTTAATAAAATTATATTGTATATTAATATATATATATATATATATATATATATATATATATATATATATATATATATATATTCAGATCATTTAAAAAGATCATATTTTTTCAATACAAACACTTATTAAATGCATATTAAATACTATATATTTTTATAATTTTAATATATATATGTGTGTGTGTGTGTGTGTGTGTGTGATTGTATTAATATATATAATTGTATTTCAGTTTACAATTTTTACAAGAAAATAACTTTTTGAAGAAAAAAACCTTGTGTATATAGTATAGTGTGGTAATATAGTGTTTTCTGTGTATGTATGTAGAATCTGTGAGGAATCAGCCCCCTGCACCTGAACCTCCGGTTGCCCCCAGTCAGCCCAGCACTACAGCTGAGCTGCAGAAGACAGAGGCAGTGATCAAAGAGGAAGAGCCGCTGAGCATAAACCCACCGACGGCCCACGTTCGGCCCACACACCCGCTCAAAAGCTTCGCTGTACCAGCCATCACCGTTTCCGCCCATAACCCACCCACCTATGAGACAGCATTACCCAGCACCCCTCTGCTGGCACAGCCAGGTCTGTTTCCTGATTAATCGATCAAAAAAACATACTTACCAAAAATCACTGTGGTTGGTAGTTTCACATGTTGTGGCGCTCATAGCATGTTCCTGTGTTTCAGTGCCTGGTGTGAAGACCGCGTCTATCGGGACACTAAATCGAGCTCGAGCTCCGATGGCAGTAACAGTCCCCAGTGCACCCGACCAATCAGAAACCAGCAAGATGCTGGACACGGTGAGTGCTGGAGACACGTCTCACTTCCTGTAATTTGTTCACATTAGTGCTATTTGAGTATTATGTATATACTATTATAGTTTAATAATTTGAATTAGCTTTTTTTTTTTTTTTTTTGTATTTTCTGTTTTTTATTTTAATTTCAGGTTTTTTGTATTTTTTACCCATTTTTTTAATGTATTACTAATTTGATTTATTTTTATTTCAGTTTTAGCTTTAGTACAGTTTTTCCTGTTTGTATATATTTATATATATGTATTACTAAAATTTTTGTCATTTTAGTGCTTCAACTTTAAACTCTCAAATTTCAGTTTATAATTATTTTTTTACCTTATATATAGATCTCCACACAGAGATCTGATCTGATCATCATCAGTCTGTCTGGAATGACATGAAGAAACAGAACAAACTGAGACAGACTAAATCCAGAAGAACTGTGGCAACGTCTCCAAGATGCTTCAAGAAACCTACCTGCCAAGCTACAGTACTGTTAAAAGTTTTAGGCAGTTGTGTAAAAATGCTGTAAAATGAGGATGCTTTCAGAAATAATGCCATAAATAGATTTTATTTATCAATTAACTTCTATTAACTAAATCAAATCAACATTTGGTATGACCACACTTTGAGTTTAAAACAGCTTTTGTCTGAGGTACACTTGCACATAGTTTTTCAGGTAGCTTTGCAGGAAGGTTTTTTCTTCAAGTGTCTTGGAGACGATGCCACAGTTCTTCTGGATTTAGTCTGTCTCAGTTTGTTCTGTTTCTTCATCTCATTCCAGACGGACTGGATGATGATCAGATCAGATCTCTGTGTGGAGCACAAAAATCTCACTGGATTATTACAATTAATGGCAAAAATAATGTTTGGAAATATAAACTGATATTACCTACTGACACACTACAGCAAAAGATAGAAATAACTGACTTAAAATCATTTTTTGTTGGTGAAAATACTAGCGGCCTAAGACTTTTGCACAGTACTGTGTGTGTGTGTGTGTGTGTGTGTGTGTGTGTGTGTGTGTATATATATATATATATATATATATATATATATATATATATATATATATATATATATATATATATATATACACACACACACACACACACACACACACACACACACACACACACACACACACACAGTGCCCTCCATAAGTATTGGAACAGTAAAGCCAAAATTGCTTTCTCTACTGTGGAGTCAATACATTTGCAAATATGATTAAAAGATAAATATGAGACAAAACTACAGAATGTCACATTTTATTATTAGGTCTTTCGACAGACGTTTTACCAAATAAAAAGGACAGCACTTCTAGTGTTCATCCCACTATTTGATGTGAGCATAAGTATTGGAACAGTTGCCTCACAGGTCTTTCTAAGTGATCAGCTGTGTCCTGTTGCATTCATTCTTCAGATATTAAAAGCAGAGAATGTGTCTTATCAGTTATATCCATTACTTCTGCATTCTGAATCTTGCATTCGATGATGACACACACAAACCAGGATGAAGATGAGGGAGCTGACTTTGAGAGAAAAGCAAGCAATTTGGATGCTAAAAGAAAAGAGGAAGTTAATTAGAACTATAGGAAAAACAAAGGGCATGGAGAAATCAAGAGTTTGGAAACCACCGGTGACATCAGCAACCAACAACGACCTAATCGGCTGAGGAAAAACAACAGTAGTTGATGACAGACAAATCATAAAAGCTGTGAAAATGAACCCTAAAAGACATGTCTGTAAAATCACCAAAAACTTCCAGAAAGCTGGGGTGATGCTCTGACAATCTGCTGTCCTCAGGAGACTTTGACACAGAATTACAGATGCTACACAGCAAGATGCAAACCTCTGACCAGCACCAAAAATAGAAAGGCAAGACTAGAGTTTGCAAAAAAGCACAAAGGTGAGCCAGTAGAGTTTTGGAGCTGAGTTTATGGACCAAGGAGACAAAGATGAACCTTTACCTAAGTGATTGGAAAGCAAAAGTGTGGAGAAAAAAGGGAACTGCAAATGATCCTAAGCATACAGCCTCATCTGTAAAGCATGGTGGAGGTGGTGTCATGGCATGGACATGTATGGCTGTCTCTGGAACAGGCCCTCTCAACTTTACTGATGACTTAATGTATGATGACAGTAACAGAATGAATTTGGAAGGGTACAAAACCATCTTGGCTGCCAATATTCAAGAAAATGACACCAAACTCATTAGAAAGCACTTCATATTGGATCAGGACAATGACCCAAAACACCCTGCCAGTTCAGTCAAGGAATTTATAAGGGCAAAGAAATGGAAAGTCGTAAATTGCCCGAATCAATCTCCAGATTTAAATCCGATTGAACATGAATTTCACCAGCTGAAGAGGAGAGTAAAGACAGAAACTCCCCAAAACAAGCAACAGTTGGAATTGGCTGCATTAAAGGCTGGGAAAAAGCATTTCAAAGCATAATACCAAGAGTCTGGTGATGTCTATGGGTTGCAGACTCACTGCTCTGATTGCATGCAAGGGATCTGCAACAAAATATTAGCTTTTAATCTTTTACATCTGCCTTAAATTCAACTGTTCCAATACTTATGCTCACATCAAATAGTGGGATGAACTCTAAAAGTGCTGTCCTTTTTATTTGGTAAAACGTGTGTGTCGAAAGACCTAATAATAAAATGTGACATTCTGTAGTTTTGTCTCATATTCATCTTTTAATCTTATTTGCAAATGTCTTGACTCCACAGCAGAGAAAGCAATTTTGTCTTTAATGTTCCAATACTTATGGAGGGCACTGTATATATATATAATTTCATTATATTATATTATATATTTCAGATTATATTCAGATTAATTCAATTAAAAATGTTTTTAAGAGTTTTAGTTTTAGCTAACACTAACAACCCTGGTTCACATTTCACCCAAAAATGGAAAGTAATAAGAAATTATATTTTGCATGAAGAAAATTAAGCTTATTTTTAGGACCAGTAAGATTTTTTACATTGTGACATTTTTCATGACAAATAAGCAGTTTAGTAATTTCATATTTAATGAATAGACTATAAATACACAGTCTTTAAATTCTCATTGTTTTATGCAATAAAATATCTCAATTCTCAACGTGATTTTTTAAATTGTTTAAATATTTAAAATGTATTTTGTAGTCCATATATATATTTGCAAATTTTGTCAATTTTCATTAACATTTACATGTGGTTTAAAAAAAATCATAGGAATTGTAGTAAAATAGCATTTATTTTATTTTTTTTCAATTTTGAAAAGAAGTGTGATCAATTATTTACAAAACTTTAAATGTGTTTAATTTTTTATTTCTCCTATTTCTTCTTTCTACTCGCTCACTGGCCGGCTTAATTTGAATGGTTTTGTCTTCTTTGTCTAATTTTGAATAACGAATAACTCCAAAAATGAAATGCGCTGTTTTTTGGGTTTTTTTTCCTTTTTAATTTGTGCTACGCTTCTGAAATGCATGCATTTTTGTTTGTTCTGTCGTAGGTTGCACTGTAGCGTCTTTCTTTATACTCTCACCAAACCCGTTACCCTCCCTCTTGTTCCTCTCGCTTTTCCTCTTTCTGCTTGTTTTGTTGGTTCTTTTTTCTTTTCCCTCCATTGCATCCCTCAATCCTAACTCTAACACGGCTCCTCTGGCATGGCTCTCTCTCTCTCTCTCTCAGACGTATGAGACGGATGAACTCTCAGAGGAAATGGCCCATCTGGAGGGTCTGATGAAGGACCTGAACGCCATCACCACAGGCTGAAGCGCTGCAGTCACACACAGCTGAACCACGTCCTCAGGAACAACAGGGACATTTGAATGAACACTGATCTCAGACCAGCCCTGAGAATGACTGAAAACGGATCACCGCTTCATCATCTCCATCCTGCATGGCAGAGAAATCTGTAAAACCAAGAAAACTCAATGCCACTTTCTCAACTCGGATGAACTGTTCCGCACAGAAAAAAAACGTATTTTAAATGTTTTTTTTGGAGGATTGTATTTACATATTCCATATTTTTAGACTGTATGTGTATGTTTTCATTGTGTATATGATAATTTTAGGACTTTTATTTCTTAGGACGAAACCTCACATGCTCAAGCATTGGGCTTCATTCATGAAATGCAAGCAGAATAATTTTGTGTAAATTTTGCGCAAAACCATTCTTATGTAAATTGTCACATTCAAATCAATGCAAAAAATTACATAATGAACGATTTACACCAAAATTTGTACGTGGATCCATTTTCACTTGAAAACCGTTCTTGCGTAAATTGTCAAATGGACATTTTTTCAGTGTCAATAACATATTAGTTGTTGCATTTGAATTTAATGCCATGATTTACATAAGAGAAGTTATTGAGCAATTTACAAATAATTTACAAACAATTTCTGTTTCCTCATGAATTCTCATGAATGTTTCATGGATTTTCTTACATCATTTAAATGTTTCATATTTGGAGAGAAACCAAGATCTTATGTCCTCAGACGCCGGTAGCATTCAAAGTCTGAATATGCATTGGAATTTCCACATGGACAGACATTTACGACCATCTTAATTCAATCTGAATCCAGTGACGTTGATGTTTGGTGCTTCAGAAACTCCTCAAACGTGAGACTTTGTGAGAACGGAGAGCGAATGAACCGGTTCCTCATGTACGTTCCTCTTCCTCAGGACCCTGATGCCTGTTTTGGGGGCGAGCTTCATCATGAAGGAGTTTAATGCCAAGTGACTCTCAGATTTTTGTACTTTGAGAGGTATATAAATATATATATATACGACGAACTGCAAATGTTTCCTTACGTGAATACTTTGTACACTCTCAAAAAGGACAATTTTTATATATATATATATATATATATTCATCTTTCGGTTGGTTTTTATATGAAGACGACACATTACTTTGTAAACATTTTCCCTGTAAGTTATGAACAGTTAAATATTCTGCGTTGTGTTTTCACCATGCTGTTTAGCCAATCCCTTCTCCCAAAGAATGAGCGAAAGAAAATATCAGCGACAAACTCTGCC
This sequence comes from Spinibarbus caldwelli, assembly GCA_039654775.1. NCBI lineage: Eukaryota > Metazoa > Chordata > Actinopteri > Cypriniformes > Cyprinidae > Spinibarbus > Spinibarbus caldwelli. The sequence goes on from CM077265.1 coordinate 3,392,674, forward strand.
TTGCTCGTGTACAGTTTCTCACGTCATGAATGTCAATGTGGCTGTAACAAGGTCTGCTTATGAATACAGTTGTTGTTTGTGTTTACAATAACGGGGGAAGATTTCAAAAAAAAAAAAAAAAGGAAAAAAGACACCAAACCATGTTGTATGGCTGGTGTACAGTCAACTGTCATTTGCACTTTTTATATTTTGGATTTGAAATGAATCGCTGATGCCATGTGAAATATGAACCTATTTTATGTAACAATGATGTCACAAGTAAACGGCTGGTTTCAAAGACATTTAACTGTTGTTTATTTTGTTACATTATTAAATAAGACCATATTTGAATTTCATTTTTGCTGGAAAACCCTGCTTATATTTCTGATACGTGTGCTTTTCAGTTCAGTTATTTTACAATGTACACTAGCTCATTACTTTCCACAAAAATATCAAAGCTGATGTTTTTCTCTGCTCATTTCAGATATCTAGATCACTGTTGGATAAAAGGTGAAAAAAAAAAAAATCAATGAAAAAGTTGTGGCCAAATCCAAATGGACCAAATACAGAGCCCTGTGGGATACCCCTGGCTAAAAACAAAGAACATGGGACTAAAGTTGAATTTACATAATTTTATCGTCAGTTCCACGAGTCGAGTTACGTAAACATAATTTGTTCGTGTAACTTCATGGAAGTTATTTTTAAGTGATCCAGTTAAGGGATATTAATGTGTTACGAGTTATTCTTTCATATTTTTGTCACAGCACTAAATTGTAATATTGTATCATTAGCTAATTAACTATTTGCGAATATGTGCTATTGCTAGCTAACTAAACACTAAGCATTAAATACCCTTGAGTAAAGCAGGTTTCTAAATCGCAACACAACTAAACTTTAAACACCAAGTCACCCCTCATTTTGCTTAAAAACACAATAATTAGCATTTTTGCACATGGAATCTACAGTTTTAGTTGACAAGAGCAAAACTAAAGTGCTGTTGAACCTACTTGATAGTTTCACATTCGCCTACATAATTTAATCTAATAGACTGCAATATTTTAGAGAATTACATTAATTGAAATCAATCACATTTGGAAGAAAAACTATTCTGTTGTGTAGATCACAAATAATACGTTTGAGGAAATTGGACAATACGTTTACCTGTTTTTTTAAACGCATGTACAACCTAATAAAGGATATCTGAAATCACGTGACTGAGAATTCTGTTCAAAATGCACTGCATTTACTTTGATGCCATAAACACAAACGACTCAGACAAAATCTGTTAATCAGAAAACTTTAATTTGCTCAAAAAACAAGTACTTACACTGTTGAAAAATATCTTCTGATCTCATCTGACAAAATTACATAACCCTTTCCAGCAAGTGGCATTTTGTGTGGCAAACCATTTTACCCATTTGTTTCAAAAGTTAGGGTTTTCAAAGGCTAAAAAAATCACCCATGTAAATTTACATCTGAGTACTAATCAAACTATTTTGATTCGACTGTTTACAATCAGTAGCCTAAAATAAGCTTGTACACATGGGAGGAAAAAACATCGCTCTACACGGTTATCAAAAAACACACCCAACATCCCACCTTCAGTCTTACGATTAAGACAATAACAGTAATGTTCTGTGTGTCCGTCAAGATTCTGAGGTCGTCAACATTCGAATTATGCAAACATGGCCACGCCCCCAAGGAATTCTGGCCGCATATTATTTTTGGCACTAATATGGAATGCGGAATGTTTTCAAAAAAAATCAAATGATATATAAATGAAAGTTTTATTTACAACTCTAACCTTTAATAAAATTATAGCAGAATTGTAACATTTAAACCCTCATGACATAAACATAATCATTGCTTCGAGAAGGTTTTAAGATCCTTCATGATCAATTTTTTTTTTTTTTTTTTTTTTATTTAACGAGACTCCTGTACCACTATGGATGATGGGGAAATATTAAATTAGTTTATATACAGCATAACCAAGGTCAAAAAGGATTCAGGACACAATTTCTGCACACATACAAATATACAAACACACTGATGAACATTTCAACTTCATACCTTCTGCTTCAAAACAAAAAAATCAACACGAAATAGTGCCTCTGCAATCCAAAGCAGGACCACATGGAGATCCAGACCCAAAGCGGGTTAAGACGGGCAACGTTTGGGAGCGGAGCTGGGCTTTGGGTTCTGTGTGGACCGCTGGGACAGAGATGCGGGATCTCGCTGGTGCTTTCTGGTTCTAGTTCCTCTGGAGAGAGCTTTGGGCGGCTGTGGTGGCTGCGTTGGCGGCTGCGGTCTGGATGGTGCGGTTCGTGAGGACGCCCTGGGAGAATTCCTGCTGCGCCTTCTGGAAACTGGCGCCGGTGCGACGGTAGTGGGAATGAACCTGGAAAACAATCGCACCAATGGCCCATGAATCCAAACCAAAGAGCCACAGGTTTTCACTCAGAAATCGTGAGCTACTTACCATCTTCAGTAAAACGATGGACAGTGCGGCAGTGGCTGTGAAGAAGGCCGCCACCACCATCATGATGACGCCCACCGCTTTGTTTTTGCCAATCGCTGCAATGGCACTGATCCAGCCGCTGTAATCAAAATGAACATCGATTAACCAATTTTATGTTTGTTCCTTCTAAAGGATGCATTCTTATGACAAATATGTGCATACAAAAGAATATTATAGGAAGTCTAGACATTTTTTAGGAGTGCATACTTTTTTTTGCCTTCACTTTTACATATGTACTATATGTTTTACTTTGAACAAATTTGTAAATAATGAAGAACTATATATATATATATATATATATATATATATATATATATACACAGTATATATAGATAGATAGGTAGATAGATATACTATACATCTCAAATACTTATAACATACACATACGTCATTTAAAAAATATAAATATATTAGAACTTTAAGATAAATTTTTTTAGAAGAAAATTCTAAACAATTAAAAAAAAAACTAAAACGCATATATAATACATATGATTTAAAGAAATATTGTTTCATTTCAAGATGTTTATTTTCGATGTATAAAATATATTTCATTTATTATTAGAAATATATAAATATTGTAAGTTTATAAATATTTTCTAAACAAAAATATTGTAAACAAAAATTCTTAAATAATAAAAGCAATTCTAAAACATACAATATGTTCTATTTAGAGTTAATTATACATATACATTTATATACAAAATCTCAAAATGCTGCAACTGACCAATCTGAATCAGCCCAATCATTCCAGAGAGTCTCATAAAAATATTCTCATAATAGTCTCAAAATAATCTTCAGAAAATAATGTTATTAATGAAAGAGAACTGAGAAATCAAGCATGTCTCAAAGGCTGACAAGCGCTGCTTTAAGAGGAAAACAAAGCAAGAAGTTTAAAGAGCGAGAGGACGTACTTCAGACAGGAAGCAAGAGTTTTAAAGGAAGCCCAGTAGCAGAAAACCGTTAGTGCAGGAAGACACACTCGTCAAAGATACAGAAGAGAGAGGCGAGCGTCAGAAAGTCATCTGTCACACGGGAGAAACACAAACGTCCAGCTCAGAGAAGTGTGCCTCAAATACTCCCTAAATAAACATTACTAATGAATTGTTGAATTGTAAAGGGGAAGCTGTACAGAGTGATCTCAGCTGTACCTGTTGCCCCATCTAGGGATGCCAACGCTCTGAATCACAGACACAGCGATCTGAACGAAGAAAACGAAGAAGAAGAAGAAGAAATTGAAGGAGCTGTCAGACCTGAAAAAGAAAGAAATATACAAATCATTGACAATAAAACAAAATATAAACATTAAACGAAAAACTTCAACATTTAGAAAATCAGACATGTTGCCTTTCGCTTAATTAACTACAGTAGTCAACATTTGAAGTGGATCACAAAAGTTGATCAAAGTTGTCCTAAGACAAGAACAGGTATAGTTTTTGTTTTAGGACAACTTTGATGAAAAGTTTTGATCCACTTCAAATGCTGACTACTGTATTTGTTGAAATGCTAAAATTACTAGAACATAAATTCTAACTGTTCGAAATCAAATATTACATATTTCTATAATAGACAGCTATTTTTCACATTCACATGCACATTCAATACTGATTTGAGCAGAATTTATTCATGAACATTTATGAAAATAAATTAAAGCTATTTTAACAATTTATATTTACATGTAATATAATTATAATATTTATGGAAAGCTATTTTAATAATTATTTTAGATACATATATTTTAATAAATTAAAATACGAAAAATAAAACACATTTTTAAAATTCATAAAAATAAAAGCTAATTTAAAATATTAATAAACACTATAATTGTATACAAATATTCCAGAGAGTCTCATAATAACTTTATTATAATAGTGTCTCAAAATTAAAGAAGTCAGACCTGAAACTGAAATAAATTAAAGCTAAATAAGCTAAAAAAAATAATAATAATACTAATAATAAAAATGACAAAATCAAATAACAAAATTACTAAAAACTTAAACTAAAATAAAAATGAAAACTGGAAGCTAATTCAAAATATTACTAAACACTATAATAGTATACAAATATTGATAATAAAGTCTGAAAAGTGAAGAAGCAGCATGATGTGATGTGATTGAGGAGAGACAGACTGACCTGAAGGCTTTATAGACGGGTCTGAACCAGCAGAGGAAGGAGCAGGGAGCGAACAGGATGAACCAGAGGATGGACAGGCCGAAGTCCACGCCTGCGTCTGTGATCGTGGTGAACTCAGCCAGACAGGCCAGAACGTTCAGAAACAGCGTCACACACTGCCCTGAAAACACACACACACACACACACACACACACACATATAAAGCTCACATTAAACAAGAGCCACACATCACACACGGATGGATATCAGCCAGCACCCAATCTGATTAAATACATTATCTATCAAACAAACACATAATATAATGTTTTATTCAGCATTCAATGTTAAATTGTATTACAGCGATGCCATTTTGAAATGATCCATTTCCAAGTTTTACATACATACAATTTCATATCAGTACTGTTATTGTTAACTAAAACTAATTAACTTCCAAATAGTTAATAAAAGCTATTAAAATTATTTTAAATAACTGAAATATAGCTGCAATAAAATAAAAATAGTTAAATTAATGAAAAAAACAAAAAACACAAAATTACTAAAACTTAAACTAAAATTGAAATTAAAACTAAAAATATAAAACAAAATTCCATTCAAAATATTAATAAATATTTTGATACTATGTAATTAATACTAAAATAACACTCTTTAATGTTAAACAAGAAAATAAAATCAGAATTAAGAACTGATTGGATGGAGAAAAGTTGTTGTTGTTGTTGTTTTTTATTACAATAAATAAATAAATACAAGTTTGATTACTTGGATCAACATTCATAATGAGACCAGGAATATGTAATAAAAAACGATCATTTTGCCTTGGCCTGTAAACTCACACATCCACAGGTAATAGATCATTTTGCAGAGTCTCTGATGTTCAGGCGGGATCTCCTCAGAGAAGTCCTGGTAGAAGCAAGGCTTGATGGGAAAGAATTTGGGAAGAGGAGGCCAGTTGTTCTGTTTGCCTGAGGAGAACAAGTGTGAGGTGAGACAGATGCCCATATCCCACAATCCTTAGCAGCAACCTGTCAAACACTCACAAGAAATAAAGGCTCTATTGACCTGTCTGATGTATGCAGCTGTATGAATTCAGATGTGTGTAAACTAACTCTGAATGGAATATTAGCATACTGTGCAGTGAATACTGTATACTATTATTTTTAAAAGTTTAATGTGCCAATAGTAAACCATAAAAAGTAAATAAAATAGTAAAATAAAATAAACATGAACTGAATTTAAAAGTAGATTTAATAAAAAACTTTTATTAAATTGATTACAAAATAATTAAAAAATAATAAAGTAATAATCATTCAATTACATCAATACATTAAACTAATACATTATATTAAATTACTATTAAATAATATTTTTTATATTAAAACATATTTTATTTCAGCTTGTTGACAAGGCCATTTTTAATGACAAGTGTTATTTCAGTATTGTTGAGATGCTATTATAGTTTTTACTATAATAAATTATATTTTTTATATAATTTAGTTGTCAAAGGAATAAAATAAAAATATTTTATATACATTTTAGTAATTTTGTTGTGTTTTTGTCATTTTTATTGCTTGTTTCTTTAAAACATGCTTTTTTTCTAGTTTTAGTTATTTTAGTAGATCAAGAGAAACTAAATGAAAATGAGAAATATTGCCTTGGCGACTAGCTGAAATAAAATAAGTTTATATTTTTTATTATTATAATTTATTTTACTAAATTTAAAGTTTAATTTATTTCAAATAAGGATTTGTCATGGTTCAGCTTTAGTTAACTATAATAACCTAAAACTAAAAAGTAAAAAAAAATTATATAGACATATTTCAACAAAACAAAAACTAATAAAAATAACAAAAACACAAAACAAAATTACTAAAACTTTAACTAAAATTAAAAGAAAACAAAATATAAAAATAAATTCTAATTCAAAATATTAACAAAAACTATAGTAGTTTATCAATAATAATGATAATACTGCATGATTAATTCAGCAAACGGCATCCAGTTATCTTGCATTTTAGTGACATTTTGTATAAAAATTAGTGCTGTCAAATGATTAATCGTGATTAATCGCATCCAAAAGTTTTTTTTTGTTGTTTTTTTTTTTTTTTACATAATATATGTGTGTGTACTATATAAATACACACAGTATATATTTTGAAAATATTTACAAGTATTTACATGTATATATTTATATTCATTTAATTTATATATATATATATATATATATATATAAAACATTTTTTTCTTAAATATATATTGTGTGTGTATTTATATATACATAATAAATATACACAGTACACACACATATATTATGTAAACAAAAACTTTTATTTTGATGTGATTCATCGTGATTAATCGATGGACAGCACTAAATGTGTCATAACTTTTACCAGTCTGATTAAATTTTGTGTTAAGAGCATAAAAACAGTGGCTGTGATTACTTTTAGTTTATTCATCATTCATTTATTCATCAAGGTGAAGTCAGATGCATTGCATTATGGGATACTGTCTCTCATCCAAATCTAATCGGTCTCCCAGTATTCATACGGTAACACTTTAGTATAGGGACTACTTCTCACTATTAATTAGTTACTTATTAGCATGCCTATTATTAACATATTGGCTGTTTATTAGTATATATAAAGCACATATTCTGCATGACCATATTCTACATTCCTAATCCTACCCAATACCTAAAAAACTCAACAACTGCCTTACTATTAATAAGCAGCAGATTAGGAGTTTATTGAGTCTTGGACCTTAAAATAAAGTGTGACCATTCATACTGCAGAATCAGAGCGGTGTGTGTTACCTGTGGGCGCTCCTCTGCTCTGCAGCTCTTGTTCTCGTCGCTCCAGCTCAGCTGCTTTCCTCTCCAGCTCCTCCTGCTGTTTGAGCAGATTGGCCTGCGCAGCTGCAGCCACGGCCTGCACACACAGACACGGCCCGCTTAGAGCCTTTAAAACTAGAGGTCGACCGAAGTATCAGTTTTGCCGATTAATCGGCACCGATAGTTAACTGCTGGAACTATCAGCTATCGGCAAAAATTCATGCCGATAGTTTTTCTGGGTTGCGTCCGTTGCTGGAGCGGCTGAGAAGGGTCCGCTGTACGAGAACAGCCCTCTCGAGGCTGAAATCACTGACAGCACGTGCTGTTTGTTTTGACACGTGAGGCTGCACACTGAACAGAGCGGGAAACTCCAGACGTGGATTTAAATGCAGCCATTCACATAGTTTTCCATTAAATTACATTATATTTGTCCTGAATCGTTGTTAATGTACATAATGAATTGCGTATTGTGCATTTGCCTTTCTGTGGCTCTAATAAAGTCTGTATGCTCCATTTATAGAGCTATAATATAGATTGCGCTTTCCCTTTGCTCCGTTTTTTTAAACACTGAACTTCAAACTCATCTATGCCTCACTGTTCATTATTGAAGTAAACTTGTGTTCGTTTGGTGATTAAATAAACTGTTTTAGACCGCTGCTCGAGCTGAACGCGACGCGTCCAGAGTGTGTGATACCTGTGAGTTCTACTAGACTCAGCGCTGCATTTTTCTTTCAAATAGATAATCATCAAGTGTTCAGAAATAGAAGCAGTTAAAGGGTGAGAGTACACATACAATATCCATATGTATATAATTTTAATGTTATGGGCTTTGTGTATATATTTAAAGATGTGCATCTTTAAGCATGAAATGAAATGGTAACACTTTAAATTAAGAGTCCATTTGTAACATTAAGATTAATGAAAGTTGTAAAAGTATTGTTCCTTGTTAAAGAGTGTTAATTTCAACATTTACAATTACTATTATTATTATTATTAATACTACTACTATTAGTATGGTTCAATACTGTTTTTTTTAATAAAGCACTATTTTAGTTTTCATTCAGTATCCATTTTAAAAACTATCAGTTGATTAATTGGTATCGGCCAGTGTGGTCCAACCTAGCTATCGGTATCGGCAAAATCCACTATCGGTCGACCTCTATTTAAAATCACACAGAGATTGGGTATATTTGTGTGTGTGTGAGACGCTGACCTGTGGACTGGGCTCCACTGAGGGCTGCAGGACAGCGGGTTGAGACGGGCCGCTGGAGGCCGGGATGGTGCTTCCCTGATGGAAAAAACATCAATTACTGGGATTTTAATTTATGGTAACATGCAAAACTTTGGTATTTTGTATCATGTTGCTGCTGGAGCATTACATCACTTGGGGTTGTATGTTTAAAAATCATAGTAAAATGATTTTTTAACTATGATTACTATCCTTTTTATTCACATCTTGAGGTATAAAACTCTTTTATAGTGGAACAAATGACTTTGACCATGGTAAAATCAGCGGAGCGCATGGCCTCAAGTGGCTTATTGCTTTATTACATTAGAGTTCAGAGCACAATTATGACTGTGCTAAAGATATTCATCTTACACAATCACTGAAAGAGTGTTTGTTAGACTCACTGTCACTGAGTTGCCATCAGGAAACGGATTGAAACTTTCAATGTGATCGATTCCAGAGTTGGTCACCTGAGTGACAGACGGATCCTGAAAGAGATGAACACTATTAATATTAATATTAAATAACAATTAGTGCTGTCAAACGATTAATCACATTCAAAATAAAAGTTTTTGTTTGCATAATATATGTGAGTGTACTGTGTATATTTATTATGTATATATAAATACACACATACAGTATATATTTTGAAAATATTTACATGCATCTACATGTATATATTTATATTCATATAATTTATATTATTTATAAATTTATTTAATATATAAACATTTTTCTTAAATATATACGTGCATGTGTGTGTATTTATATATGCATAATAAATATACACAGTACACAAATATATGTAAACAAAAACTTTTATTTTGGATGCAATTAATCGTGATTAATCGTTTGACAGCACTAATAATATATAAATTATTTACAATTAACAAATTAGTTTATTAACAAAAACTAAAACTTTAAAACATTTAAAACTTTGGATTAAAGCATCTGCTAAATGACTAAATGTAAATGTAAAACAATAAAAATAAATTATATTTAATTAATAAATTAATTAAACATTTTCTAAATTAAAATGACCAACTAAAAAATAAATAAATAAATACATTCAAGTTCAAATACTAAAATTACTACTAAAATGAAAATTAAAGCTAAATATAATAATAATAATAATTAATAATAATTACTACAAATTATAATCATAAATTAAAAATAAAACTAAGAATAATGAAAATAAAATGACTAAAATTTACAGTACAAATAAAATTAAAACAGAAAATATAAAATAAAAGTAATAAAAGAAAAAATAATAAAAGTAATGTTTTATTAATATTGTATTAAATATTTTGTAATATTTAATATAATATTATTTATTATTATTTCATGGATTCAGATCAGTTGAAAACTTATATATGAGTGTGTCACATGTTTCACTGAGTCACATGCTTCGATTACAATACAAAGTGACCATCACAGAGAGTTAAATAGGTCACAACCATCTGACAATATTTTAGATGCCTCTGTGGTCACAACGAGGAACCAGAATCCTGAAATCAGCACAGATCCTTCCTTACAGGCTAATTCAGCTCATACTGTCCATCAGCTTACAATTTCAAACCACAGCAGCCACAGATGCAGATCAGATTCATCACAGAAAATACACTGAAGCATCTGAGCTTCATTTCTACATGTTATGAAGAAAACGAGTGGTGTTTGCCCATGCAAAACTTGTTTCCATAATGCCAAAGTGTTCTAGTTTTAGCTATTCTCTGATATAGGAAGACGAGAACAACATAAAAAAGTATTTGTCCAAAGAATTCATCTAGCAGATGGAGAGCATTCACTGATTATTAATCTGAATCTCCAGTACTCATTAATCACATCTGGTGCTGCATGAGTCTGTCAGGGCAGGACTTTACAGGAAGAGATTTACCCAGTGCGAGACACATAAAAGACAACAGACACAGAGAACTTCCTTCATCCTCTAAAGCAGAAAGATCAAGATGAATCACAGAGCATCTTAAAGGGTCAAACCAGTCAAACCCTTCACTGAAACTGAGCTGCAAAATGTTCTTATTCCAAATGGACATCACAAAGTTGCATAACATGTAAGCAAAAGTATGATATGAGGACTTTCAAATATGCAATAATTGCATTTGACTGTGTCTCTGCGGTCTGTCCTGACAAACACACCTGCTCTCGTTCCCACAGACCTCAAGCTAAATCACAACAGACACACTGAGAAACTCACTGCAGACCAACACCTGATGTTAATAACAGTAATAACAATATAAAAATATGTTAATATGTTAATAACAATAAAAAATATAAAAATCCAAGTTTATTAGAAATTAGAAACATATTGTATTTTTTGCCCTTATATTTCTGGTCATTTGTAATATTACCTCAGTTTTGCATTTTAGTCTTAAGTTTTGTCATTATTTAAATGGGATATAAAAAGAAAAATCATATATTATAGAATTAATATTACTGGGGAAGTATTATTTAAAAAAAAAAAATCCAAACTTTTTTTTTTAAATATCATATGACTTTACATTTAATTATAAATAAAACTACAAAAGCAGTCTGTGATGTGTCTGTGTGCATCAATCAGCACGAAATAATAATATTTCATATAAATTAATTAAAAATTAAATTTGTATTATATTATATTATATTAATTATTTTAGCAAATTATCATTGTATAATAATAATAATAATTTATATTATAAATAAATATATTTATAGTTTTATAATATTATAATATTAAATATCATATTATAATTAAACTGAGTAAAAATTGAGATTACATGTCATATTTTTACTTTTAAAACTGTGCTTCTTTCAAACAGCAGGACTATTGAAGTCAAATGCATAAAAGCAAAATGATTTTTAATTTTATCCTTGATTTTACATTTAATTATAAATAGAAATTAGAAGGCTGTTAGATAACATACAGTAGTATTATTAAAATAATTTTTACATTTTCAGCAAAATTTAAGATTTAAATCTGAGAAAGCACAATACATCACAGAAGTAGGATAGAAGTATTTAGCAATAAATTACATTGGTATTAGTAGTCTTTTAGCATGAAACTACACACTTAACCTTTACATATGTAGAACTGCATGTTAATTTCCTGAATCAGATCTAAAATAATCTCTGACAGGGTCAATGACATTGAGGATTAACCCATGATCATTCAGACACCTGAACCTTTAACTACAGATATTCTTTATCAGCAGATCAACTGAGAGTTAGACTGAAACACTGACGCCTTCGACAAACACTGTGTGCACATGTGATCTGCAGAGCATCTCTCCACACACTTCCCTGCAGCCATTCTCTTCTGGCCATAACAGTCATCAGGTATTATGCCACACCTCACGAAACATGATATACAGTGTAATAACTGTCACTCGCACTTTCGTGAATCAAAAGCATCAGACTCAGCAGAACATCACTGCTCAAATCAGTGCATGCTTGTTTCACTAAACGTCTGAATTCTTATTGTATTGCAGCAGACAGGCGATCTGTGATTGCCTTCAAGGAGAGCTGGAGAATCTCACAGGAATGTTTGCTTTGTCTCGAACTCAATATTCTGCTGCATTAGAGGTGGAAGAAACAGATGGAAACTATATCAGACTCTAGACAATGAAAACACAACAAAGATGCCAGATGACAAACAGACTGTATGAATATCATAATAAAACAAAAGTGATATGTCTGTGTGCATCAGTCAGCAGGTCACACTTAATACACTTCAAATGTCAAATGAACAGAGAGAAAAGAGTTATTTTATATTGTAAAATTTCACAATATTACTGTCTTTTTTACAGTATTTTTTTCATCAAATAAATGCAGCTTTGGAGAGCATAATAGACTTGAAAAAAACATTCTAAAAAATCTTAAATGAAATATTTAATAGTTAAATATTATTTAAGAATTTTTATAATTTCATAATAATAATGTGTATATAATAATAAATATATTATTACTATTACTAAATTATAATAAGAGTATAAATTGAGAGACTATCAATAACAAAATTAAGGAAGTGTCTTACAAAATACTTCATAGAATTTATCCTGCTAAGCATGTTTTGGAAAGATTTAAGCTTAATATTTCGTTTACCTGTGAATTTTGTGGTCAAGAAAAAGAAACTATTTTGCATCTTTTTTTTTTTTTCATTGTATTTACTCAAGATTATTTTGGAAGGATTTGGAATTCTATATTAACAGAAAAATGTAGTGTATGATAGAAATTTATATATTTGATGTACTTTTTATACAGAAAACCAAAATTTGAATTGTAAAGAACAACATGTTATACATTTATTTTGTTAGGAAAATTCCATATACATAAGAAGAAGTGGGCTCAATGTAAACCACATTTTATACATTTTATAAATGACTTTAAATTATATGTAAATCTCTTGGAACAAACAAAAAAACAAAAAAGCATTGAAAACATGTAATGCTCTGAAAGCATTGAAATTTATGTAATTTCTTTCTTTCTTTTCTCTTTTCTTTTTTCTCTGGCAGCTAATGTTAATTTGATCATGTGAATTTGTAATACCTCTTGTTCTTGTGGCACTGAATAAATAAAGCATTAAAAAAAAGTAATATTCTGTGTAGCAAACTTTATATTCACAAACAAAATGTTCTGATTGTCAGTTTACATCCCACCTCTGTTTTTAAATGAAAATGGTTTTTTATATTGTAAAATTTCACAATATTACTGTCTTTTTTACAGTATTTTTTTCATCAAATAAATGCAGCTTTGGAGAGCATAATAGACTTGAAAAAAACATTCTAAAAAATCTTAAATGAAATATTTAATAGTTAAATATTATTTAAGAATTTTTATAATTTCATAATAATAATGTGTATATAATAATAAATATATTATTACTATTACTAAATTATAATAAGAGTATAAATTGAGAGACTACATGCAATATTTTTTTTTAAATTGTACTTTTGCCAAACAGCAAAATTATTAAAGTTAACTCCAAAAAATAAATATTAATAATAATCACTATTATATAATGTAGATGTTTGTTTATTATTGCTTAGTGCATGCTATGTTTTTACTCTTAAAAACTGCATTTTTCACACTGCAGGACTATTAAAGCGAACTGCAAAAAAACATTAAAAAACATTAATAAATGCACCTAAAATAAAAATGCATTCATATTTACCTACAATTTAATGTAAAATTTTAATGTTGATTGAAGTGCATTTGTCAAATACCCTGTCAAAATCCTGACCTGTGGATAATAATATAATATATGCATAATTATTATATAATGCAACATATATAATGTTTGTTTATTATTGCATTCCGTATTTTTACTTTTATAAATTGTGCATTTGTCACACAGCAGGTTTATTGAAATTAACTGCAAAAAAAGTGTGTGTGTGTGTGTGTGTAAATGCAAAAGAAAATACATGTAATATAAATGCAATATACATGTACACACACATTTTACATTTGCATACATTTTAAACTAGAATTGTACTACTTTTGATTTTAAAATCATGTTATTTGTCAAATACACCTCTGTGAGATGAGACCCTGACCTTTTCACATTATATTTTATCATCTGTCACCTCAGTTCTTGTTTTCCTTAATATGGAAAATGCATTGTTTCACTTAATAATGCAAAAGAAGTTGTGCAGAAAGCATAAAAGCAGCCCTGCATATCCTGATCAAATGTATTCAGAAACATGAGGTTTTTCTGATGCGTCCCAGCTTGATTATGCGGAGTTTAGTGAGCATGAGGAAGAATCACAGGTGCTCAGAGCCTCGCAGAGCCTCACGGAGCTTCAGCATGTTGTGACATTAATAGGAGTGGCGCTCTGGCCTTCAGCGTGTCGCCAAACCTGAGCGGATACACACCCTTAACTAGCGACAACTAGCTAACTGACTAACTAACTAACTAGCGCAGCAGCGACGATGACACGTCAACAGCCGAACCGAGCCGAATCATCTGACCCGAAACTCCCGAAGCCCGCTGAACTCGCCTAAAGTTCGGCTTAAACCTCTCTGAAGCGCTTCTCCTGTGCGCCGCTCGTTCCTCACCTGGAAGGGATTGACGTCGGCTGGATCTTCAAACGGGTTGGAGTCGAATCCCGACATTATAATGGGCTTTATCCGCCTTTAGAGTCCAAACCGAGCGGCACCAGAGCTGCGATCGCTGCTGTTTCCTCTCCGCGCTTCCGTAGTGAGTGCGTGACGCGCATGCGCCGCGACGTCATCAGGTGACGTAGACGATCGGTATTTTTATGTGTGGTAAACTTCTAAAAATTACTGTATTGATGGAAAAAATAATGACTTTGATGTAAGGGTTACTTCCGGAGTATTCTTTGAAGTTGACGTTTTACGTGTAATTTTTCATTTTTTATTTTTATTTTATTTACTAAAAGATGTTTGTTAACTTTTTATTTATTAGTTTTTTCTGTTTATAATTCTTTTTTATTATTATTTATGTATTCGTTGTTTTGTATTCTGGTTGTTTATGTGTTTTATTGCTTTGACTGTATCCCCTGTTATTGTTATGTCTAATAAAAATTTAAAAAAAAAAAAAACCTTCTAAAAATAAATAATTAAATAAATAACAATTAAAAAATAAAAACACACACACACAAAAAAATTTAATATTCTAACAAGGACATATTATTTAAAAAACAGTGGTGTAATGTAATAATACTTCGTTACAGTACTTAAGTATTTTTTGGGAGTATCTGTACTTTACTTGAGTTTTTATATTTCAGCCAACTTTTACTTTTACTCCACTACATTTTCTCATTAAAATGTATACTTTTACAATACTTTTCGTACTTAAGTACAATAAATATCACATACTTTAAGACTTTTACTCAAGTAATATTCTAAACGGTGACTTCAACTTCTACCAAAGTCATTTTCTGGTAAGAAATCTGTACTTTTACTTAAGTATGGCTTTCAGGTACTTTATACACCACTGTTAAAAACAAATCTTTATTTGGTTCAAGGAAGGTATTCTAGTAAGGCAGTTAGTTAATTCCCATGGGTACTTGTTGTCTTATACTGAATTTCTTCAGAAATTCCAATTACCCGTTAAACCAAGAGAATTTACTATTGTTTTTGACACAATTCCAAAGAGTGTGATGTTACTTTTAAAAAACTGTATCTCAGAAGAAATCAGCATGGTTAATCCTTGTGGAAACATTTTCGTTGAAAATGTTAATGTTTTAAAACAACAGTGTAGCAATAAGATTATAAGGAATGCTCTTTGTTCTGTGTCCTTACCTTTGGTCTTCTTTATTTGGTAATATCTCTTGGGTTAAAGCATGGAAACTGGCAAATAAGTTTTGTATCAATAACAAAATTAAGGAAGTGTCTTACAAAATACTTCATAGAATTTATCCTGCTAAGCATGTTTTGGAAAGATTTAAGCTTAATATTTCGTTTACCTGTGAATTTTGTGGTCAAGAAAAAGAAACTATTTTGCATCTTTTTTTTTTTTTTCATTGTATTTACTCAAGATTATTTTGGAAGGATTTGGAATTCTATATTAACAGAAAAATGTAGTGTATGATAGAAATTTATATATTTGATGTACTTTTTATACAGAAAACCAAAATTTGAATTGTAAAGAACAACATGTTATACATTTATTTTGTTAGGAAAATTCCATATACATAAGAAGAAGTGGGCTCAATGTAAACCACATTTTATACATTTTATAAATGACTTTAAATTATATGTAAATCTCTTGGAACAAACAAAAAAACAAAAAAGCATTGAAAACATGTAATGCTCTGAAAGCATTGAAATTTATGTAATTTCTTTCTTTCTTTTCTCTTTTCTTTTTTCTCTGGCAGCTAATGTTAATTTGATCATGTGAATTTGTAATACCTCTTGTTCTTGTGGCACTGAATAAATAAAGCATTAAAAAAAAGTAATATTCTGTGTAGCAAACTTTATATTCACAAACAAAATGTTCTGATTGTCAGTTTACATCCCACCTCTGTTTTTAAATGAAAATGGTTTTTAAATGAGTTTTTGAAAATATTAAAAAACAAAAAACAGCACTTTGTGTAAATTGTATTGATAATTTATTTTATTATAAAGATCTGCATTGTTGGTTTTTTTTTTTTCTTATGGTCATTTGTGATTTTATTTCAGTTTTGCATGTTTCATTTAAAATAAATGTTTGAATAATTATTTATTGATTATGTTTAATGTGATAGAAAAAAAAATATATATATATACATATATATATATATATATATATATATACATATATATATATATATATATATATATATACATATATATATATATATATATATATATATATACATATAGCTCTTTACTACACTGTATTGATATTTTTTGTTTGCTATTATAATTGTGTACTTTTGCAATTTGTTTTCCACTTCATTCGTTGTCTTATTTAAACTGAAATGTCAATATGTTATTTTTGCATTACTGTTGTATTGCAAATATTTTAACAGGATGGAAAAAGCAATGTTATGTATTGTAGAATTATTAATATTATCGGGCAAGTTCCATCCAACATAATTTTATACAGTAGTGCTTGTTTTGTAAACATGTAAAGCATAAAGGCTGTTATAGCATGTAATAGAATTAGTAATTATTAATATGTTATTATTATATTATTAATTATTTTTTAACATTTATAGTTTGCACAGTTTATACTTTGTTAAATGTTGTTTGTTATACTTAATACTGAAGTACTTTACACTGAATGAAATTATCTCTCTATTTTTTATAATATGAAAAAATAGGCTAATTATAATATAAAAAAAATATATGTATTATATATTTAACCTATTTATTTTGTTAACTTAACCTTCCAGAATATACTTCACATTCATGGATATGCATTAGATATACATAAAAAAAATAAATAAATAAAAAATAAAAAAGTTATTTTACAATATGAATAATATTACATCTAAAGGCTCGTGATTGGTTGGTGGGTGGTGACGTCACATACGTGACTGTCAGCGTCGCAGACATGGCGGAAGTGAAAGGTAAGTTAAATCTCTGACTGTACGTTTCATTCTGTATTTTACGCAACATTCATTCACACACAGCGCGAATGGCTCGAGTTAAAACAGGACTGTCTGTCGTTATCATTGATTTGTGTGTTGTTTGGATGGATGAGTTATTTGCGCGGTTGTTCTGCATCTCCAGACTGATGCTGCTGGATTTGAGCGTGTAAGCATTTCTCATCAATGAGGATCACAGCCATCCGTTCATTTATTTAAATGACAGCGTTTGTGTCCCCTTGTGCTCGATCGGTGTAGCTGACAGCTGAATCAGATGTTCATATGTGTGTTCGCAGTGTTTCCATTGTGCTGTGTGGTGCAGAGCTATGCCTGGGGTAAAGTGGGTCTGGACAGTGAGGTGGCCCGGCTGGTGCTCAGTGGAGACCCTCAGGCGCTCATAGAGGAGACCAGACCCTATGCAGAGGTACAGTGTGGACCAGCCCTGAAAAACTGAGCAAATTACAGCAGGGGTTTTAATCTACTGACCCAAACACAGCCACCCAGACTCTCAGCCAAGCCAAGAAGCTCTAACACGAATAGATTAACTGTATATAACATTCTTTCAAATTGTTAGAAATATCATGAAATAAATTATGGAAGATTCTATGTTTTTATATGTTCTCCATGATGATGATGATGATAATAATAATAATAATTATTATTATTATTGTTGTTGTTGTTGCTAATAATAATAACTATTAATTTAATATTATCTGTTAATAATTAAATAATATAATCTATTATAATCAATAATAGTATATATTAACAATATCGATAATAAAAATAATAATTATTGTTGTTGGTGTATAATTGTGTGAACCATTCTTTTTTATTAACTAATTATTATTAAATTATTATTAGTAGTAGTAGTAGTAGTAGTATGTTAGTAGAAAAACAAAATATAATGCAGAGATATTCAAACTGTTTTAAATTAATTTATTATTATTATTATTATTATTATTATTATTATTACATGCCCTGTAATAATAATAATAATAATATTAAAACACTCACAGCTGAAAAAGAGACTTTCAAGCTGTGTAAGTGTGATGGCAACACATTATTATTATTATTATTATTATTATTTATATATATAAATAATAATAATAATAATATATATATATATATATATATATATATATATATATATATATATATATATATATACTTATCATATTCTATCATTTTTTTATGTTATTTTAAAATTATTTTAATTATTTCTTTATAACACTTGACCTACTAGTCTTTGGTCATTTGTTATTTCACTTTTCTTTTTATCTTTCTTTTTTTCCTTTTTTTTGCATTCTTTATTTAAAGCGAGACCATGTCAATAATGTTAACTTGTAAACTAACAATAAATAGTTTGTTCTGGAACCTATTAAACAGTAATAAAAATATCTACATTTCAGTGGCCACAGAATTGCAAAAGAAAAAGCATGTATTATATAATTCTTAATATTGTTGTGGAGGTTCTGTAAACGGTCACAATTCATCCTGTGTGTTTGTTTATTGTGCGACTGTGTTACATATTGTGTAACAGACTTGAACACAAGCACAAGTGTCTCTGATAATAGCAGCTCACTTAAAGGTCAGCGTGACATTCCCGTCGTGTGTCAGTCTATTAATAAAGCCACAGCATGTTTTGTTGTTGTATAAATAACCATCTTAAAGGAGCCATTGTTTTGACATTCTCAAATTAAAGTTAAAGTTTTTGGTTGCATTACTTCTTTAGAAATTATGCACTTTACATTTAAGAACAGAGGTCGTGTGTGTGTATACAGCATATATTATATATATATATATATATATTTGTGTGATCATTACATGTTTGTTTTCTGTTTTCTTTCAAGCTTTGGATGGGTGCTCACCCCAAAGGAGACGCTCTCATCAAAGACAACAGGATATCCCAGAGGACACTGGGACAGTGGATTGCAGATTTCCCAGGGTGCCTGGGGTCAAAGGTCAAAGACACATTCCACGGGCAGCTCCCGTTCCTTTTCAAAGTGCTGTCAGTCAACACGGCTCTGTCCATCCAGGCGCATCCCAACCGGGTGAGATTGGAGACAATTTCCCTTAGAAAAGTGCCATAGTACAGTAATGCTGTCATTACAGGGCTTAATGCTTATTTTTTGTGCTTTTATTTCATGTGTTCTTAAGCACAAAAATTTAGAAGAGCATAACAACATTTTAGGGGCGCAATGAAAATGTCTCAAATAATGTATTTTTCTGTAATAAAAGGATGCAAGGAAGACATTTACAAGTGAAATGATTGAATTTTACACACTAGGTTTTTTAATATTTCTGCTTCAACCTTTATTTAATAATTAAGTATTTGTAGGCCTCCATTTACACACACGCACACACACACACACACACACACACACACATATATATATATATATATATATATATATATATATGCACTGCCATTTAGAATCAGTAACATATTTTATGTTTTTTAAGTTACTTTTTAAGTGTTAAGTCTCTTATGCTCATCAAGGCTGCATTTATTTGAACAAAAAAACAGTAATATTGTGACATATTATTGTGATTTAAAGTAACAGTTTTCCATTTTAATATACTTTAAATTATAATTTAATCCTGTGATGCAAAGATGAATTTTCAGCAGCATTACTCCAGTTTTCAGTGTCACATGATCCTTCAGAAATCATTCTAATATGCTGATTTATAATCAATGTTGGAAACAGTTTTGCTGAATAATATTTTTTGGGACCTTTGATACCTTTTCAGTATTCTTTAATGAAAGTTAAAAAGAACAGCATTTATTTAAAATATGAATCTTTTGTAACAATATACACTACTGTTCAAAAGTTTGGGGTCAGTACATTTTTTTGAAAGAAATTAATAGCCTACTTTTATTCAGCAAGGATGTGTTAAATTGATAAAAAGTGATAGTAAAGACTTATATTGTTAGAAAAGATTTCCATTTTAAATAAATGCTGTTAATTAATTGTTGTTAACTGACAGGAATTGGCTGCTAGACTCCATGCACAGTTTCCTGAACATTACCCAGACAACAACCACAAACCGGAGATTGCCATCGCTCTCACTCAGTTTGAAGGTCTCTGTGGCTTTAGGCCAGTGGATGAAATCTTGGGCTTCCTCAAAAGTAAGTGTCTCATGAACTGACTGAGAAAAGATACTGAATCCTATTTATGTTGTTATTATTATTTTTTTCTCTTTAAATATCCTGACACTTGGAAGTATGTCACATTAGAGAAGTTAAATTGTTTGCAGAGAGTGTTTCAATGGGGCTTTTGCATGCTTTGTGTTGTTCAGATGTCCCAGAGTTCCGTGCGCTGGTTGGTAATGAAGCTGCTGAGGAGCTCCAGAGCGCCGATGGAGACCCGGGCCGGACGTCTCTCGCTCTGAAGAAATGTTTCACCAGGATGATGAACTGTGAGAAGAAGCTGTTCGTCGATCAGCTCAACATGCTGGTCAAACGAATCTCAGAGGAAGGTGAGAGGAAACCATGTTTTTTATGTGCAGGACTTCCACTCCCTCGTGTGCCAACATGTTATTCATGTTATACCGGCTCTATTCCATCAATTTGGTCTATTCAGATGAAACCCGTCTGACCTGTTCTTTTGTTTCAGAGGCTGCTGGCAAAGACACCTCCGGAAGTAATGGAGAACTGCTGCTACGGCTGCATTCCCAGTATCCAGGGGACATCGGATGCTTTTCCATTTACTTCCTGAACCGTATCGTGCTGCAGCCGGGGGAAGCCATGTTTCTGGAAGCAAATGAGCCTCACGCTTATCTGTCTGGAGGTCAGAGGTCACCACATTACTTATAAAACACATTTGTGGACATGTACCATGATAATATCATGGTATATTTTTGTAGAGTATGAAAAAATCTATTAAAAACCTCTAAATAGACAAGGTTTGTAGTTTATTAAAAATCATGCTTAGAGCAACTTGTGTAGTTGTAGTTTTTGTGAAATATATCTTCATTGAATATTCAATTATTCCATGTAAGTTTTTAGCTGTACTTATTTAAAATAGATTCATTAATTATCCATAATATTCATGTAATATTCCTTAATATTCATTTAATCCATGTAGGTTGTGTAGTTGTACATTTTGTGAATTAAAACCATTAATATTCACTTAATAATAAATAATATTTATTTAATATTCATTAATATTCAAATGTTCCATTTAGGTTGTATTGTTCTTTTGTATGAAAAATATTTGTTAATATTAATTTATTAATGTTTATTTTTTGTTAAAAATAATGATTAATATTCATGTATTAATCCATAATATTAATTTAATATTATTTCATATTAATTTATTCCATCTAGGTTGTGTAGTTGTACTTTTTGTGAAATGTATTCATTAATATTCATTTAGTAATTTGTAATATTAATTTAATATTCATTAATTCAATGGAGGTTGCGTAGTTGTACTTTTTGTGAAATATATTCGTTAATATTCAGTTGTTCCATGTAGGTTGTATTGTTGTTTTTGTAAAAAAATATCCATTAATGTTCACTTAATATTCATTAATTACATGTAAGTTGTGCAGTTGTACTTTTTGTGAAATTTATAAATATTCATTTAATAATCCATCATGTGCATGTTAATCATTAATATTGCATTTAAGTTGTCTTGTTCTTTTTGTAAAATATACTGATTAATAATAGTTTAATATTCTTACACATTTATTAATATTCAGTTATTCCGTGTAGCCTGTTATTGTACTTTTTGTGAAGTATATTTACTTAAAGATTTATTAATATGCAATATTTCATCTTCATGTATTCCATGTATAATCGACTGACTCTTCCAGACTGTGTGGAGTGTATGGCGTGTTCTGATAACACCGTACGTGCCGGACTGACTCCCAAATACATTGACGTGGACACCCTGTGTGAGATGTTGAATTACAGCCCAGCTCCAGTCAGTGTCAAAATCTTCCCCTGCGTGCGGGACAATGCTGACCCCTGCGTCTACCTCTATGACCCTCCTGTGCCAGACTTAACCGTCATGAGAATACAGGTGCGCCAGACAACCTTTTCCTCAAATATATACAGAAAATCCACATTTATTCCGATTCCAGCTTCTCAGCTTAAGAGTAATGTTATATTATATTATCTTCAGATCCCCGCCTCGCTGCGGCAGTACACTGTGAGCGCGCTGGACTCCGCTGGCATCCTGCTGGTCATCGACGGAGAGGCCATCGCCACATCTGCTGCGGCCCTCTCTGACATCACTCTGACACGAGGCTCTGTGCTTTTCATTTCAGCCAATGAGAGCGTCTCTTTACAGGTGACATCATCGTCAGGCATGACCATGTTCAGAGCCTGCTGCTTACTGTAGGAGACGTCCGCTTCATAAACGTCCTGTGTCTATCTGTTCTGTCCTGATCTAAACCAACGGGTCAAACGAAGTAGAAATCACGTTCCCGTGTTTTTGGCTTCATCACGAACATGCATGATGAATCACCCTATTAAAGGAACAGTTCATCCAAAAAAATGAAAATTCTGTCATCATTTACTCACCCTCAAGTCGTTCCAAACCTGTACGAGTCTCATTCTTCCACTGAACACAAAAGAAGATATTTTGAAGAATGTTGGTAACCAAATTGTTACTGATCCCCATTGACTTCCATAGTATTTTTTCCATACTATGTACCAGCAACTGTTTGCTTACTTGGAACAACTTGAGGGTAAAGTAAATGATGACAGAATTTCATTTTTTGGGTGAACTATCCCTTTAAGTTGGAGTATTATGATGACATTTAGTGTTAAAATAGCTATGCTTAATCAAAAAACAATCAAGATATATAATGAAACAGATTGAATTATGATTCTGCAACATGAAAACCTCTGCATGTTCTTTTGAAATATGTAAAAGTATATAATTCCTTTGAGTCAACATGAAATGCTGTTCACACCATTTTACTTTAATAATGTGACATATTTATGAGGGGAAACTGGATATTCAGAAAAAAATGTAGGATGGAATTTGATTGGATGATGAAATGTGGGCGTTCCAGAAAGAAGTCAGACCAGAATGAGAGTTTAAACCACCAGCATTAAAGGATTAGTTCACCCAAAAATGAAAGTTTGCTGAAAATGTACTCATCCTCAGGCCATGCAAGATGTAGATGAGTTTGTTTCTTCATCAGATTTGTAGAAATGTAGCATTACATCACTTGCTCACCAATGGATCCTCTGCAGTGAATGGGTGCCGTCAGAATGAGAGTCCAAACAACTGATAAAAACACAATAATCCACACCACTCCAGTCCATCAGTTAACATCTTGTGCAGTGAAAAGCTGCATGTTTGTAAAATATTTTTAACTTTTTAATAAAATATGGATTACTTGTGGATTTTTATGATGTTTTTATCAGCTGTTTGGACTCTCATTCTGACGGCACCCATTCATTGCTGAGCAAGTGATGTAATGCTACATTTCTCCAAACCTGATGAAGAAACAAACTCATCTATCTTGGATGACCAGAGAGTGAGTACATATTCAGCAAATTTTAATTTTTGGATGAACTATTCCTTTAGAAAGCAAATAAAGTCAGTTTTGATTTCATGTTGGCGCATAGAAGTCAAATGCACGGATGCATGATCACTCACTTTTGGCTGCCAGATATAAACATTTTATGAAACAAAATTTTTGCCATCAAAGATTTCTTTGCTTAAGGATGTAACACTTTTTGCATGTGTTCGAAAAAAAAATAAAAACCCAAATGGAGGACAGTAACAATTTTACTTTTACATTTAAAACTGGTAACATACACCTGAGACCAATTTTAACGTTTTTAAGACCTATTTCATGGTACTACTACTACTAAAGAACAATGAGTCCTTGTTACGGACATACTCTGCCATGAAGAACATACATGGTAAAACAGTTTTATTATTAAGTTCTCGCTAAACAAACCACTCTTGTGACAGACACGAGTTTTGTGATTCGATTACCAGTGCAACTGATTTTAGAAATAACCCTGCAAGCGTTTTCATGTGAAACTTTGTTACCGGTTTTTATTCTCCCTTATAAGTGACTGTATGGCTTGATCTGTGGTTATGCTGTATTGCTGTTGTTACTATTTGCACTAGCAGTGTGGAGAGCACAAAGGATGCTGGGAATCCCGGCATCCTGATGTTTGTTTACTGTATTTTTAGTGGCCTCTTCAGATTCGTACATGTAAAACCAGAAGACTGACCTCAAACGTGTTGATTTCCGGGATTCTTTCTATATTTTTGGAGCTGTGTTATTCTGAAGTGTTCTGGGATCAAAGCATGCGATCGATGGCAGAAGTCTGAGTGAATGAATGTATGGTGCTTTCTGAGCTGTAAATGGAGCATGTGTCTGATAAGCGGAACTCTGTATGTAATCCCTAATAAATAACGGTTCTGTAATCTTTCACCTGCTCATTTCTGACGTTTTTTTACGACCTAAACTTACGCAACAGGTTTCCCAGACAAAGGTTACGTTCCTCATTAATCATTCAGCCTGGGCGTCTGCTGATTGTGTTTTATTTGATCACAGTGTTTGCTTTTACTCACTTAGACTGTGTGGTGTTGCTGTTCTTATGCTGTTTCCTTTTGGATGGAGTTCAACTAGGATATGATAGCAAAATTTCATAAAACAATGCATTTTGGAGTACATATCATGATATATTTCAAAAGTTTATACATATTTAAAAGACATGCTGAAGCTTTTAGAAGTGTAAGAATTGCAGTCAAAAATATATGTCTAAAGCTTTTATAATGATGTAAATATTTAATTATTATTCATCATTAGTATGGAATTATTGTTAACTTCTGTATGTTATACATTATTTTGTTTTATACTTCTTGTACTGAAACAAATACATAAATTAAATTGTTTAAAATTTTACTAAAAAAAAAATGCACTAATTTACTAAGCAAATTCATTATGATAAGAACATCTAGTCCTGATCTGTAAATATAGGTTAATAGTTGATCCCTAAGGGTCTTTTTCCAAAATCAGAGGGGAAAAATATTTTATAAATAAATAAATAAATAAAATAAAATTGATAATTATAATAACAATAATAAATAAAATGTTATATATTTTTTTAAATATTCACATATACTAAAATTATAAATAAAAATATCATTTAAATGAAATATATAACTAATTTAAATTATACACAACTGTTAAAATATAGCTCAACTGCTTATAATAACCATTATTAATATAACTAGTCTTCAATAATAATTAATAATAGCTGAGCACCAAATCATATTAGAATGATTTCTGAAGTTTGCATAAAATTGTAAATAAATTATATAAATAAACATTTTATAAAACTAAGATTTGAGAAAAAATATAAAAAAATATAAAAAATAATTAATGATAATAAATAAAAAAATATTTAAAATTATATAAATATAATCAAAATATAAATAAAATATATAAATAAAAATATAACTTAATTATTAAATAACTAAACTAAACATTAAATAAATAATAAAAAATATACAAGTATTTAAATACATTTATTTATTAAAGAACATAAATACATCATTAGTTGCTAACCAAAATATAACAAATGAACAATATTGCATCACTTTGTTTTTTTGCAATAAAAGCATCTTAACTGGTTTTATAAATACTGATTAAATAAAGTGTGTGCTTCTGTTCTGAGATCAGCTGGACATTTAATCATCAATCAGACATCCAAACGTTCCTCTGCTCTTTCTTCTCTTGCAATATCCAGTGCTTTACTGAATCGCTCACATAAACAGCTCTGTCCAGATGGTCTAACTGGAGCTTGATTGATAGCTGCGGTAGCCAGTGAGTCTAGAGTGAAAATGTGCTGCTGAATCTGATTGTCCGTGGGCTTGAGGGCCCAGTAGAGTTTCTGCAGGGCTTGTACGTCCTCTAGAGCATTATGGGCCGCATAGGAAACACCCAGGAGGGTCTTAACCAAGTTCTCCTGCTTGAAGCTCTGGAGGCCACCGTCTCTGAGAAGCTGTCGGGCCAAAGGAAGGGTGTCCACGAATCCAGAAACCTCTTTCTGGAAGTCTGACCTAAGGCTGAACTCATCCAGAGTTCTGGCCAAAACGTGACAGTCAAACCTGCGGATGTTGTGACCCACGAGGACTGGCCGACCCAACATCCGGAGGAAGGTTATGAAGGAGACCAGGGCTTCTCGGAGAGAGCTGATGAGCACCGGCCTGTGATGAAGAAACAAACGGTGGCGTCTCACACTGAAACCCGTAATCCTGGACGCCCCGGGCTGCAATGGCCGACGAGGAACCATGAAGAGGTTGAAAGTGTGACCTCTGCTCACTGCGGCCAGCTGGACGATATCACATGAGAGATCTGGAGATGGAGAATATATATACAGAAAGTAACATTTTGCAAAAATAACGGCAGACAACAGGCACTTAATTGTTTGATCAAAATTATTGCTAGGGACAGTTTAGTCACTGGATATTGGTAGGGACATGTCATAGCGTCTCTACTAAATTCTAAGCCCTTGAAAATCATAACAAGCGATGTCCGACTTTGGAAACTATAGTTCTCTCCTTAAATATGAAAAGGTCAAGCAACAGATTAATGAGCTACTCCAAATTTCACAAAAAGCTTATGGACATAATTATAACATAATGGCGCTTTTCCACTGCATGGTACGTTTCACTTTTGGGGAGTTTTCCACTGTGTACAGTACCTGGTATTTTTTCAGTACCACCTCGGCTGAGGTTCCAAGCAAGTCGTACCATTACCAAAATGTGACGTGTAAACTCTGCTGATCACTGATTGGCCGGAGAGAATCGCGACTACCTGCGTCAATGAATTTGCTACATGAAACACAAGACCCGCTAGATTTAAATCAGCACAGCCAGCGAAGGATTGAACGCAACTTTTTTTTTTGAACGAGTACACTTTTTTTAACAACCCAAAAATGGCTGTTTCATTGTCTGTTGAGGAAGTACAGACATTCCTCTCATTGATAGCCGAGGAGCGGATCCAGCGAGAGCTTGATGGGGCGACGCCAAAGCCGATCCTCCCTATACGCAAAATACGCAAGCTGCGTGGGGCCCCTTGCTCTATAAGATTATTTAATTTTAGTTTCGCTTTTGAATTTGGCCAACGGTTATGAAAACATGAATGTTCATTTCTTTTAATGCGGTGTGCTGTCACCTTTCCTACGTAAAAATCAGTCAAATCATGTGACGTGAATGTCGTACAGTCTTACAGTCCCCCCCCCAGGCAGTAAAGGCGGCGCAACTATAACGATATTATAACGTTATAACTTTATTATATTGTTATAACGTTATTATAACAATAATAAAGAGTTTTTTTTTTAAGAAAACAAGTAGATAGAATATAGAAAAAAAGAAAGTTTTTTTATTATTATTATTATTAAATTATACTGTATTGATGTGCACATGCCCAGTAACGCCATATGTATATCCCTTCTAGCCTTAACCACACCAAAGTTCTTCGGGACTTCAAATATAACATCCAACACAAATCTACGAGCATATTCAGGTGATTTAACCGGTTTACAGCTAACTAGTGAAACACTCCATTAAAATGAGCTGCACCTCAAAATACATGTCAGATGGAAACATTGTGCATTATGACGGAGTTTATAGCTTAATTCACTATAAATAGTTTGACCATGCAGTTCAGTTGATGAAAGTTCAAATCAGTTGAAAGCATCCAGTCATCTCATACCATTGAAGTGAATGTTAAATTTGTATATTGTATATATATTGTAATAAATGTATATATATATTGTAATAAATGTTTGAGAAATTATTGTTGTATCTGATTGTATTAGTCTATATAGAGTGATAGTCAATGTAAAAATAGCAAATAGGAGAAGCAAATGAACACAAAACAGCAACAATATTGTGAAACATTACTACAGTTTAAAATAACTGGTTTCTATTTCCATACATTTTAAAATGTAATTTATTCCTGCGATGCAAAGCTGAATTTTTAACCACTAAAACTGTTTTCAACATTAATAATAATAATAAGAACCATTATTAAAACTGATCATAAAATATAACCAGTGTTGGGCACGTTACTTTAAAAAAGTAATTAGTTATAGTTACTTCTCACAAATAGTAACTGAGTTAGTAACTGAGTTACATCATTATAAAAGTAACTAATTACCAGGGAAAGTAACTGCGTTACTTCAAAAAAAAAAAAAAAAAAAAAAATTAAATAAAAAAATCAAATATGTCAAATAACTTGGATGCCACAAATATTAAATATGTTAAATGAATGAAATGGACACTAAATAAAATAAATTACTATTATAAAACATTGTACACTAATCTACACTATTTTAATGTTTCTGTGGGACAATGTGAGAGACACCTATCAAATTCAATATATTATTGTAAATATTATCAACCCTCTATGGACAGAGAGAATTGCCATTGGCTAGTAAATTTTTTAGTTTACTCACCAGACTGATATTAATGATCTGATATACTATTTTATATTATATACAATATATATATATATATATATATATATATATATATATATATATATATATATATATAGCTTATGTTTGTAAAATGGCACAGTTTTTTTTTTAAATATCTGACATTTAGCATCAGTCAGTCAAGCATTATAATATGATATTATGATAATTTAGCATTATGTGATGATAGAACTTTAGTAATTAGAATAACCAAGTATGAATGCATATTTGTCATGTTGACTGGTGGTGGTGCTGCTTAAGATATTGTTTGTCATTTAGTGTTTCTATAAAAAAGGGAGAAAAACTGAAAATAATATTGATAAGATAACAAAACTACTACGAATTCTACTACTAATAACAATATAAAACACACTAAGTATTAATGAGCTGCTGGGTTCATGAATATTAATCACGTTGTCTGCGTTCGCTCGAATTGATTTGCTGAAATCAAAACAGGGATGATAATAGCTGAGCGCCAGCCAATGAGATTGTCGTTTGCGCATTAGTTCCGCCCACTACCAGAGAAACCGGCAGTTCTTATTAAAAGCTGTCTCCGTTATTTTGACAGGAAAATACAACAAAGAATATCGTTTACATGTAGCGCATGTTATGAAAGACTCTCTCGCTCTGTATCTTTCTTTGCGTGTGTGAGACAAAGCGACGGCGATTAGTGCGCCTTCACACTAGAGTTTACGGTAACGTTACGTCAAATACAGCTACACTGTGCATCCAATCAGATGGGGGGGGGGGGGGGGAGTAATTCGTTTGATTACTCGTTACTGAAAAAAAAAATAACGCCGTTTATTTATAACGCCGTTATTCCCATCACTGAATATAACTGAGCACCAAATCAGCATATTAGAATTATTTCCGAAGGATCGTTTATATACAATTATAAATAAATTATAGAAATAAACATTTTATAGTCTAGGATTTGAGAATTTGATGTCCAGAAATGCTGTAACAGGGCCATAGATAACTTTTGTTGACAAAACACTGAATAGTAGATTCATACAATCAAGCTTTACAAAATTCTGGACATTTCTCGTGGTTAATAAAGATTTTGTTTATAAAATTACATACCTAAACCAGTTGTCTCTAAATCAAAAAACACAGTAGAGGGTGGATGGAGTGAGAAAGAATCCATTTTTTATTTTAAATCTAACAGAAGTAGCATTTCTTCTACTGTGGTGAATCTTTGGATCATGAATATTAATTAAGTTACGTGACGTTCGCATGTATTGCGAACTGATTGGCTTAAGGACAAGCGTCAGTAGGCGGGCTCTAATCGACAGGCGAATGAACGAACGATTATGAGGCCGATCGTGTTTAGTGATTGGACGCTCCCCGTGATTTATGTTATAGTCATGTTATAAACCTTCTACATTAAACAGCGACATCAGGTGGACCGGAATAACTCAGAAACCTCTTTTATTCTTAAAAGAATTAATTTGAGCGTATTATTGTATATATTATATTTTTTTAAGTATTTGTGACATCACACGTGTGCATTTTTATGAAGTCATTTTGATCTATTTTTTTTCTCAGCACTTTTATTTTGAAAAATGACCTTCTGGATTTATTTATGGGCCAGAATAACGCGCGTGTGTGTATGTTTATGTCAACAACAACCCTATAATTCACGTCTGATCATCGACAGGCTCAACTGCGACTCATTTCATTAGTGTTTAGGACAGAGAGCTGCTCCTGTCTCTCGTTTTGGGTCTCTGTCTGATTTGTTTTAAGCAATACGGACATACTGTGAAATCACGCGTGGTGAGTTTTTGGATCAGGATTAATTTATATTGTCTCAGGGTAAGTACTATATCAATCCATATTTCATAAACAGGGATGCTGTATTCACAAATGACATCTTATGTAATTTGCATCTTCTTATATATTAAATGTGCTCTAAATTAAATGTCTTTGCAGATCCTCTGAAATAAAAGAACAAAATGAATATATAAATCACTTGTTAACTGTTTTAGAATTTTTGACCATTTATTTTTAGCATTGTATCATTAATATACAGTTATAGTTTTTATTCAAAATTTGAGTTTTTTTTTATATATATATATATATTTTCCTTTTTATTATTTACTTTAGGTTAGGTTAGTTTTAGCAATTTTGTTGTGATTTTTTTTTTTTTTTTTTTTAGTCTGTATAGGTTAAGGTTTTATTAATTTTTATTTCTGATTTAGCTATTTTAGTACTTCAAATTAAAATGAAAATTACAAATGTTGTCCTGGCAACTAAATTATATAAAATAAGTTTCAAGTTCTATATATAAACTATGTACATTTACATATGTCATGAAATTTTAAAATTAGTGATTAAAAGGGTTTTTCTTTAACTAAAACTATTTAAAACATTTTCATTAATATATGTGAACTAAAATTATTATTTTTTGCATATTTTATTTTAGATAATATTTTTTAAAAACTGTTTTTAATGGCTTTAGTTAAAACCAAAATAATAATAAATACATAAATAATAATCCATGATCATCCATGTATATGTATAAATAATTTATAAAATACATGTATTTGCATGTGTGTGTATGTTTGTTTATTTATTTATTAATTTATTATTATTATTTTATTTTATTTATTTTTTATCTGTCCATCTATAAATATGTGTGTTTATTTATTCATTTATTTATTTATTAATCAATTCATTTATTTACAAACGTTTTTAAAAAGTTCCAAACAGTGGTACAAACCAATATCATTACATATACATATATACTGCTACAATTTTTAGGTCTTATGTTTGAATGTGTGTTTCAGAATCATGACTTCTCAGGTGAGGCAGAACTTCCATCAGGAGTGTGAGGCAGCCATTAACAGACAGATTTACCTGGAGCTCTACGCCTCTTATGTCTACCTGTCCATGGTGAGAGCAGACATTTATTATATGACTGATCACTAGAGCTCTGTATTATTAGGATGAATTGTCTTCAGTGCTTTGATAAGGGTTCATGGTTGACTGTTCTTCTTTCCAGGGGTATTATTTTGACAGGGATGACAAGTCTTTGCCCAATTTTGCCAAGTTTTTCCGCGAGCAGTCTAAGGAGGAGCGAGAACATGCGGAGAAGCTGATGAGTCTGCAGAACCAAAGAGGAGGACGGATCTACCTGCAGGACATCAAGGTATGGGCCAGCGCTGTCTCTCTAATGTCAAATGAATGGAGTAAATGAGCGTTTGTCGTGTGTGTGTGCAGAAGCCGGATCGGGATGAGTGGGGCAGCGGTCTGGAAGCGCTGGAATGTGCTCTGGCTCTGGAAAAGAGCGTAAATCTGTCCTTACTGGAGCTTCACAAGGTGGCGACTCAACACAATGATCCACATGTAAGTGCATAAAAAATAAAGGATAGGAGACATGGTTTGATCATGGAATTTTTTTTTTCTGTAAAACAAAAAACATTTTTATTTGCTATTTATAAATAAAAAATAAAGTATGTAAAAATATTAAATGTGTATTTTTAGTTAACATTTATTTTATTTTAAATAACGAAAATGCTTCTTAATGTTTTTAGTTATAGATAAAGAATTCCCAATCACTAATTCCATGACTTTACATATAAAATATGTTAAATAAATAAACAATGTTTTAAAACTCATTTGATTTCATTAAGTTACAAACTTAAGGCAACATTTCTAATTTTCGTTTAATTTAATTTGAAGTACTAAAATATCTCAAACTGAAATAAAAATGAATAAAACCTATATAGACATTTAAAAAAAAATGACAAAAACACACAACAGAGTTGCTAAAACTGAATCTAAAATAAATATGAAAATTTGAAAATATTAAAATAAATACTAATTCAAAATATGAAAAAAATTACAATAGTAAATTAGTGATACAATGATAAAAATAAATGATAAAATAACACTTAAATGATTTATTAATCAAACAGGCATAGAAAGTCATGGAAATTTCTATAGTTAATCTAAATTTCATAGTTATGCTCAGATATAAACTCTTTCATTGGCTACAAATTTCTATTTGTGAGAAATCATGTTTAAAAATCATTATAAAGAAATTCTTGTCAGAAAGTTTGGAAACCCTTATGATATTACTATTTAAAAAGCATTGTAATACCTTGGTACTTTGTCATAAAAGGTGCGACTAGAACAAGCTTTGTCTTGTTGTAAGTATTTCTTCAGGGAGTTACCCAGAATGCCTCCAGTGGGCTGGAAATAGACACATAATTCATCCGTTCAGTTGTTTCATCTCTGTTTGGGAGGGTTTGAGCTCACGGTAATAGTTTAGGATCAGATCTATGTGATCTCATTCATAAGAATATGAAATGCAAAACTGACTCTAGATCAGATGACGTCTGTAAAGATTTTTATGTAGAAACCATGAATTAAAATCAGCACCTGTAATTACTGTAACTGATTGTTAGTGGTAAAGCACCCAAAAATGTCACAAAGGTCATTTCACCCAAAAGTGGAAAAGCTGTCTCTGTATTTCTGAATCCTTCTGTCACAGGTTTGTGATTTCCTGGAGACACATTACCTGGACGAGCAGGTGAAGTCCATTAAAGAGCTGGCGGACTGGGTGAGCAGCCTGCGGCGGATGGGCGCCCCTCAGAACGGCATGGCCGAGTATCTGTTTGACAAGCACACTCTGGGAAAGGAAAGCTCTTAGACAATCTCTCTCTGTGTTTATGATGCAGTCAGTCCACCAAGCATGCCATGCCATATTAGGGTCAGACAGAGGTGTTGCAAACTCTGCTGTAGTTTACTAGAGATCCCGCCTGAACCCTTTATAAGCCATACAGTAGATATAGTCCAAACATTATATGCCACATTATACGCAGTATTCTAGATGAAATCATTCAAATGAGTTGATCTCAATAAAAAATATTATTAGCGAATCTGTGTGTGTCCTTTTTTATGTTCCTATGATGTAATTTAGTTCCTATATATAGAAGATATTTACTGTCAGGATGTGACTAAAAAAAAAAAATACCGGAGACATTTGAGAACAGACATGCATAATTAATGTTTAAACACAGATGCATAATTCATGAAGCTTTTCCTGTCTTAGTGAAAGTGAGTCAGCAAAAAATTGAATCTAGACCAAAATATGAATAAAAACTATAATAGTATAATATTTATGATACTAAAACAACACTTAATATGCAATTTATTAATCACACAGACCTATAAAAATTCATGGAAATTCCTATATAAGAATTTTTTTAAGAATAGATGCGTCATTTATTTAAGCTTTTAAGTGAAAGTGAGCCAGAAAAAAAAAAAATCTAGACCAAAACAAAACTAAAATTAAAATGGAAAATATTAATTAAAACTATAATAACATATTAATGATAACACAATAACATTTAGGCCTAGAAGGTCCTGAAAATTCCTATAGTTTATATAAAGTATTTAAGAATAGATGCATAAAAAATGTGAATAGATGTGAATGCACTGCAAAACAAAACTCTATGCTAGTTTTCCATTGGGTATGTATCCATAATTTTTTCATTCACTGTTCCCATCTGGTGGAATGACCTGCCCAACTCAATCCGAGCAGCTAAATCCTTAGCCATCTTCAAGAAACAGCTAAAAACCCATCTCTTCCATCTTTATTTGATCCTCTAACTCTAATATTCTCTTTTCTAATTCTATTTTATCTATCTGCCTTCTTTTTATTTAAAAAAAAAACAAACAAAAAACACACACTTGACCCTCTATCAATTGCATATTTATTCTCTAACTGCTAACTTTTCTTGAAAAGCTAATACTAGCTTTCTTTTCTATATTCTATCTACATGTTTTTCTTTAAAAAAAAAAAAAAAAACCTTGCTACGTGTACTGCGTTAGGCTAACCGAGACTTATCATATCGCTTGCATGTTGTTGCTCTTTTGTTGGTTTTGATTGTTTCTATTGTCCTCAATTGTAAGTCGCTTCGGATAAAAGCATCTGCTAAATAACTAAATGTAAATGTAAATAATATCCTTAGAAATACATTTTTTATGTACCTGCTGAATGGCATAAATAATAATGTCAAACATGTTAAACAAATGTATGCTGACTATAAATATTCTGCAGTAAAATCAAACCAAAGGAGAAGTTCAAATGATTTTACTGATTTATATGCGTCGTCTCCACCCACATACTGTACGGCAACATCATAAAAAAATACTGCCTGGAAACCAAGTCAAATTTGATTGATGAAATTTATCAACTTATGCATGTTATAATTCATGGACCTTTTTCACAGACTGTGATGACGTGTTTCCACAGTTTTTAACATCATAAATCTAGCAGAGTATATATATATTCTAAAATGCTAATATTTTGTATTTTGCAAAAAGTGTTTTATTACCTTGCCATTAACTTAGTTTCTACATGAGTGTTTCTAATACAACAGGTAAGGGAGTGATGGCAATTTGACATCTTTCTCACTTCTGACCAACGTAATCAATCTCTTGATATTTTTGTCCTCTTTTGTTTTGTTTTTTTTTTTTTTGTTTGTTTTTTGCTGTTGGGGCAAATGGGAATTTCTGTTCACCACTGCAGAAGTTTACCCAGCTGTGACGTCTTCCGCTTCTGAGAACCCTGGAAAGGTTTTTGATACTGAGGTTTCTTAAAATGTCTTAAATATAGGCAAAAACATGCTAGACCAGCTCTAAACTAGTCTGGAAGAGAATTCATGCTGGTCTAAGCTGATTTTTTCCACCTAACTCAGAGCTGTTCCTTTGTTTTCACCGCAGCACCCAACAAATCCCCCTCAGCCAATGAGATGCCAGAGTCGTTGGCAGAGTTGTGCTGATTGGCTGTCTGCTGAATCGGCATCGGACTTGGGCTGACGGGATTGGCTGTGCTTGCAGTGGTGCTTCTGCTGATTGGCCAGGGATTGTTTGCCACACCGTTGCACAGGTTGTTGTTGCTATTTGAAGTCGCAGCTGCGTTCACACTCCCTGAACTGGCGGTATTGATTTGAGCTTGCGGCCAAGATGGAGGGGTAAAAGAAAACACCCTCTCAGGTGTAGACAGAGATTGGGACGTGTCCAAAGAGAGTCTCAGAGGCAGACAACCCTTTACTGAGGTGTACTTTAGGTAACAGTTCGGATACAGGTTCTGGAAAGTAGAAAGCGGGACCCAAATGTTCACAATCTTCACTCATCCAAGGCAAAGATAAACATATCTTAACGAGTTAGACCAGCTCTAAACCAGCCTGGAAGAGAATTCATGCTGGTCTAAGGGCGTGTTCACATTTGTAGTTCGGTGCTCTTGGTTTGTTTGGTCCGGACCAAAAAAGAAAATGATACATTTGGTCCTGGTCCGCTTAGCATTCACACTGGCATTTTTGACAGCGAACCTAAAGATACCAAACCTAAAGGCATAGTGATACATTCACAACCTGATTGGTCGGGTTGAATGCCATATTTTGTGACGGGACTTACCAAACACCCCAAACAATAGGTGTGTTTGCCTTAAAGCGGCACTGTGCAGACCAATCGGTGCATGACATCAAAGTACCCATTCACTGATCGGTCTGCTCAGCGCCGCTTTGAGTCGAATACACCTAATGCCGTCTACTGAACTAAGCGTGCTCATTATTGCGTGTACATATTTTATTTTCACCACCTGCAAACTCATGAAGAGCTCATAAAAGAAACTTTACCTCCTCGTTGCTCCATATTTGCCCTCTGCTCATTTTGTTTTGGATACACTGCTCATTCCGTGTCATCAAATCATGTCGCATAGCGTCGCATCTTGTCATTACTTTCTGCTTTTGGTTCGTTTAGAAGTATTTGGTCCATGTTGCATTCATATTTCATTTGAACCACATCAGAGTTCCAAAGCGGACCGAGACCCATCTTTTTAGCAGTCTCGGTCCGCTTGTTTGGTGCGCACCAGTGTTCGGATGGCAGCGTTCACACTTACTCAAACGAACCGCACCAGAGTTCACTTTAATTGAACCAAACATGACAAGTGTGAACACACCCTAAGATATTATTTTCCACCTAACTCAGAACTGTTCCTTCGTTTTCACCGCAGCACCCAACAGATCCCCCTCAGCCAATGAGATCCCAGAGTCGTTGGCAGAGTTGTGCTGATTGGCTGTCTGCTGTGTCGCCGTGGGGCTTGGGCTGATGGGATTGGCTGTGCTTGCAGTGGTGCTTCTGCTGATTGGCCAGGGGTTGTTTGCCACACCGTGGCACAGGTTGTTGTTGCTGTTTGAAGTCGCAGCTGCGTTCACATTCCCTGAACTGGCGGTGTTGATTTGAGCTTGCGGCCAAGATGGAGGGGTGAAAGAAAACACCCTTTCGGGCGTAGACGGAGATGGCGATGTGTGAGGCAGGGGGCGACGTGACGGCAACCCTTGACTGAGCCGTACTTTGGGTAACAGCTCGGGCACAGGGTCCGGAAAAGAGAAAGCGGAACCCGAATGTTCGCTGTCTTCGCCCACCCAA
The DNA here is from genome assembly GCA_039654775.1 of Spinibarbus caldwelli. Lineage (NCBI taxonomy): Eukaryota > Metazoa > Chordata > Actinopteri > Cypriniformes > Cyprinidae > Spinibarbus > Spinibarbus caldwelli. The sequence continues at coordinate 3,430,294 of CM077265.1, forward strand.
GGGAAGGCGGAGGAAGGAGGCGCGGGCGTGTCGGGCAGAGCCAGGACTTGGGAGCCCATTAAAGGATGCGCTAGGGAGCTGGAGCTGTCGCCGTGTGCTCTTCGTGGTCTTGGGCGAGGAATGGACGTTGGGACACAGTGGATGGGCGTCTGAGGGCAACTGTAGAAACCCGATCTTTCGTATAGAGGCATGGACGAGAATGCATCCTCCATGTCAGCGTTCCGGGCGTGGCTGGGCATCGGAGAGCTCTCAGGATGGAGGTAAAGGGGGAAGCGAGAGAAGGGGGCGCGGGGACGCCGCCGCAGGAGGGAGACTCTGGATGTGGGGGTCGAGCGGGGGAAATTGGGTGACTGGACGCCCAGAAGACGACTCAAGCTGCCCAGGAATGGAGTGGAATGGTTGGCCTCCTCGTGTTCTTTAATCTGCTCCAGATTGTGCTGGAATTCCATTTCCTCTTTAGGAACACTGAGAGACAGAGAGAGAACGATGACCTTGTTTAGATCCCTTAACTGACCTTGAGGATCTTCTATTAGACAAAATATGCTTTTAAATCTTGAAAATATTGCCTGACTCAATTTTACTTGGTTAAAAGTAATCATGAAATAAAAATTGATATTTTTTGACAGTTCTATTTCTATGAAATTTTGTAATATTATCCCACCCTAACATATAATAATAAATTAAGGAAAGGCAGTACATGCAAAACCATTGTTTTTTAACTGGTTAATTTTTCTTATTTTGGGTTATTTTGCTTCCATGACATGTCTAGTGGAAAGAAAACATCCAAAATACACATTCATGTTTTTGTTTATTTCATTACACTTTACCAATTTTGCATCTGTAGATTTCAATTACAATACATATCTTTAAAGGCAGAAGAGACGGACGGCAGCGCGTGAGTGTTTTGCGTAATACTTGTTTATAGATCTGCTGCTTAAATTATTACTTGCTGCTAGGAAGGAATATTTCGTTATTTATTCCTTCCCTTTCTAGCTTGTACTTATTTGAACAATGCCTGAAACTTGGTATTATGAGCACTTATTGTGTCTGTTTGCCTCTTTAAGAAGAATCGTTTTGTATTCCCCAATTGTAAGTTGCTTTGGATAAAAGCGTCTGCAAAATGACAATGTAAATGTAATGTAAATGTTTTCTCAAAATGAGTTTTTCTCCAATTCAGCAGCATTTATATACACCAAACAGTTTTATTCCAGCATATTCTGAAGGTTTTTACAGAGAGGTTTGTTCATATATCATTCATCAGATTTATATAACATACAATTTATAACATAAAATTCCTAAAAACACTGTGAAAATGTTTACTGGCAGATGGCAGTATATTCTGATTTATCGAATGATAAAAAGATATGCAAAATCCCCTCTGTATTCAATCCTAATATGTCAACAAAACAAAACTAATTTTTTTAACCAGGCTTCATTCAGTGTTCAGATTTCTGTTCTGGGAATTTAAATTAGTGCATATTTAACTAGATGATACCTCATTTTCATATTTAAACATAGCATTTTAGAAAACTTGTAATACAAAAAAAAAAAAAAAAAAATTAAAAATAAATAAATTACTTGACATAAGAAAATCACTTAAATTACAATTACTATTACCAGTATCTGGTATTATTAAAAAAAACAAACAAAAAAAAACAATCAGCATTATTTAACCTTCAATTATTTAACCTTTAACTACTTGTTAACAAATTACAAATAGTTTATATTTTCAGCTGAATATCATGTTTCACTTGGACATTTCACATTACAGAAGTAACAAGGGTTGTTTTCATGCCGAGAATCTACAAAAGAATTTTTAATAAAAATCTGAAGCATGTTTACACTGAATTTTGTTTGTGCACACAAAAGTGTGCATGTATGTGCTGTAGCCATATTTCGGTGGGTTTAAGTGTGTGTGAGGATGTGTGTGTCACCTTATGTCTAAAGCAGATCCCATAAATGAGGGTTTGCGGTGTTCGGCACTGGCAGCTGTGTAAGGTGGCTGAGGTTCAGATTCATCCCAGTATTTATCTCTCTCAACCAGAGGAACCAGATCATACATCTCATCCACTGACAGCAGAGACACCTGAGAGAAAGACACACCTATTTATGTCTGTATAAGCACAGGTGCTTACAAAAAGAAGAAATATTAATGTTTAACACCTTAGCAATGCTGCAGTTAGCTCATGTGACACAAAACTAAAGATTTGATGCAAGTATTAAAAAATGTGCACTAAAAATACAAATTTTTATATCATAATTATTATAATAATATATTGTATTATTAGACGTTTTCAGGCACAAAATGGCATCAACCACAAATTGCAATGCTGTAATTCTGCCAACAGATGTCGATAGAAAGTCATTTCAGCCCATGATGCATAATCAAATAAATGATTTAGTGCACCTTTAAAAGTAATACACAGACGTAAGTGGAGAAATTTTAACAGAGAGACTGTACAACCAGACACACAAATCCATAGAACAAGACACGACAGAATGACACAAAGGAGATCAAGAAACATGTCATTAGTGGGGCAGATGATGTACCTGTAAATTACGGTCCACCAGCCAGTTTGTCTCAAAGTCATCATCATCCTCCCCAAACGGATTAATGAGCTGCTCTGCCACCTGAAAACACACCAATGCAGTTATTTTCTGAATTTTTATTAAAGATGATGTAGCTACATTACATCAGTGTACTTTACATCATGTGATGTAAAGTGGTGTTTCTCTAAATTTGTATGTATAACCAAGTTTTGTGTGTGTCATGTCAGCTGTGTTGAACTCCATATAATTAGGCAATGTTTATTTAACACTAAATAATAATTTTATTCAATAAAACCAGTTATTTGGGACTGTGAGTTTGGAGTGGAACCCCAACTAATGCAATACTTCACTAATAAGATAACACACCTTGAGCCAGCCCACATAGAAGAAGAACTGCAGTAAGGTGAAGACGGGCAGGTAGAAGTCAAGGTTGTGACCCGGGTAACCCTGGGCGGGGTCGAGGAACTGCCGACCAATCAGACAAGTCAAAAAGAAACTGTACACAGCCACGGTTACCACCTATCAGAGAGCACAGGACATTTACAAACTGTTTAAATGCATGACAAACAAAAAAACAAAAAAAAAAACTCATTATTAATAAAATAAAAAAAACTAATCATCATCTATATAAATAATTTCAACCATTCAGTGTGCACAAATGTTCACACCAACCAATTAGAGATCATCGCTGCACATTCCAACCAATCAGAGATCATTGCTACACATTCCAACCAATCAGAGATCATCGCTGCACATTTCAACCAATCAGAGATCACTTCTACACATTCCAACCAATCAGAGATCACTGCTACACATTCCAACCAATCAGAGATCACTATTAGCCCTTCCAACAAATTAGAGATCATTTAAAGATTATTTCCCATTCCATCCAGAGATTAACCATATATATATATATATATACTAAATTAATCAACAGTGATTGGTCATGCATATTTGGTCAGTTTAGCTCAATTTCATTTCAGATTTTGCTTGGATCTATTCAGGGAAACCTGAAATTGTATGGGTAGTCTGTAGACTGGCTAGTTCTGCCTCTGTCTCTATTATTAGTACTAGTAAATGAAGTTAGTTGAGTTTGAACCCTCAAACCTGTGTGTAAACAAGAGGCAGGCTGATCCAGTCATAGCCGTACAGCCTCATACACTGAGAGCGCAGTGTGTTCAACTCCTACCAGGAGAAAACCCAGAGAAAAACCTATTGCTCACAGGGAGACTTATTTAGTTCTTAGTTGAGTATCATCTGAATAACTTTGCTTCAGATGTTACTACAGAAATTCCATGATTCCATTACTACTGAACTATATCATGACTGAAACACGAAAAATAAATGACTCTCGTGAAAAGGTTCTGTCAAAAAGATTCATGAAGCACAGTCGAGCAGTTTGAATCAAACTCAATTCACTGACTCCCTCACTGAACCACGAGTTATTTTTATGTTATGTCCATATCAAAATGAAACGGTTCAGGCAAAAAGTTTCATGAAACAGCCTCGAATTTGCCCGTAAATTAGCGGTTTCACACCAGACTCACTCAATCAGTGAAAGGGTCTGAACTGTTAATGAATTCATGACTCCTTCACTGAATCGAGAGTTATTACTCAGTCACGTTAGTATTAAAATTAACCGGAAACTGTTAGAGTTTATTTTAAGTTTATACGCCTTAATCATCATGAGGTGCGTCCATAAGTGGTTTTGCCATACATAATCTGGTTAGATTACGCGCTAATGTTTCCTGCAAACAACAAATGTATCAAAAGCTATCCCTGTTGAAAAACCAGCATATGCTGCTTAGGTATGTTTTGAAGCATGGCTGCTGGTTTGAGCTGGTTTAAGCTGGTCCTTAGCTGGTCATGTGCTGGTCCGAAGCGACTAGCTCCTGCTCAGGGCCAGTTTAGGACCAACACATGACCAGCTTAAACGAGCTCATGACCAGCTAAGGACCAGCTTAAAACAGTTCAAACCAGCAGCCATGCTTCAAAACATACCTAACCAGCATACTCTGGTTTTTTCAACAGGAATAACGTCCGATTCTCGAAAAATGATTCGTATGAAACAGTTCAGTGAAAAAGATTCATCAAACTCCATCATAAATTAGCGGTTTGAATCAGACTCATTTCACTCAACAATAATAAAATAAACCATAGAGATTTCTTGAATAAATTACAAACGGTTATGATAAATATCATAATAAATGACAAACATTAAAGAGGTAGAATAAAATTGGATATTAACCAAACATATTTTTATTCTATATGAAATATTCTTCCAAAAAAAGGATATTTATAACACACACACAATCAGAATCACAGGAGTGATTAGTCTATATATACAGACAGACATACGTTGAGGATGGCGGTCATTGCGACGTCATTATTGATGCGTCCTTCAGATCGAGCTCTCATGGCCAGACTGACAAACCACATGCAGGGAACCCAGAACTTATTATGAGGGGAGGGCAGTTCCTCTAACTGCCTCAGTTCCTCAGCCGTCATCAGACCTACAGTACAGGAGATTTTTCAACCCATATGGCTTTCTTCCACAATAAAGAATGTTGACTTTCCTCTTTTGCATGAAATCATACAGTGACCAGGGTGTCAAGCTCCAAAAATCATCCTCAAAGTATTCATACCACTTACAGTTGAAGTCAAAAGTTTACATACACCTTGCAGAATCTGCAAAATGTTAATTATTTTACCAAAATAAGAGGGATCATACAAAATGCATGTTATTTTTTATTTAATACTGACCTGATATAAGATATTTCACATAAAAGACATTTACATATTAGGCCACTCAAGAAAATAATAGTTGAATTTATAAAAACGACCCTATTCAAAAGTTTACATCCCCTTGATTCTTAATACTGTGTTGTTACCTGAATGATCCACAGCTGTTTTGTTTTTTTTTGTTTAGTGATAGTTGTTCATGAGTCCCTTGTTTGTCCTGAATAGTTAAACTGCCTCTGTTCTTCAGAAAAATCCTTCAGATCCCACAAATTCTGTGTTTTTTCAGCATTTTTGTATATTTGAACCCTTTCCAATAAAGACTGTATGAATTTGAGATCCATCTTTTCACACTGAGGACAACCGAGGGACTCATATGCAACTATTACAGAAGGTTTAAACGCTCACTGATGCTCTAGAAGGAAACACAATGCATTAAGAGCCAGGGAGTGAAAACTTTTTGAATTTGAAGATCAGGGTAAATTTCACTTATTTTGTCTCCTGGGAAACATGTAAGTATCTTCTGTAGCTTCTGAAGGGCAGTACTAAATGAAAAAAAAAAAAAAGATATTTAGGCAAAATAAGACAAATGTACACATCTTCATTCTGTTCAAAAGTTTACACCCCTGGCTCTTAATGCATCATGTTTCCTTCTGGAGCATCAGTGAGCGTTTAAACCTTCTGTAATAGTTGCATATGAGTCCCTCGGTTGTCCTCAGTGTGAAAAGATGGATCTCAAAATCATACAGTCATTGTTGGAAAGGGTTCAAATACACAAAAATGCCGAAAAACCACAGAATTTGTGGTACCTGAAGGATTTTTCTGAAGAACAGTGGCAATTTAACTGTTCAGGACAAACAAGGGACTCATGAACTACTATCACTCAACAAAAAAAAAAAACACAGCTGTGGATCATTCAGTGGATCATTACATACAGTGGATGTAAACTTTTGAACGGGGTCATTTTTTAAAAAATTCAACTATTATTTTCTCTTGTGGACTATATGTAAATGTCTTTTATGTGAAATATCTTATTCAGGTCAGTACTAAATAAAAAATAACATGCATTTTGTATGATCCCTCTTATTTTGGTAAAATAATTAACATTTTGCAGATTCTGCAAGGTGTATGTAAACTTTTGACTTCAACTGTATATGTTCATGCAAAAATGGCACATAAGCACTTTTACAGTGCTTCTGTCATTTTTGCAGCTTCTCAGCCCCATTAACTTTTATTGTATAGAATAAAACAGTCCAGCACTGTATAAATAAAGGTGACGTGACATGAGGTAAATTATGATAGAATTTACATGTTTGTGTGAACTATTTCTCAACAGCCAAAGCTCTTAGGATTCTGGCCGTAATTCCTTCCTGTTTCCTCTTTGAGGTTAAATCCCAGATACTGAAGGGTACTGGCACAAAACATGGCTTTAATCGCTGTTCTAGGCCACATTACTTGGCCTGAATCACAGTTTACCTGCTTGAACCAGGTGGCTCATGGTCGGGAACCTCTTGTAGACGGCAGTGCTGACCGAGCGGTAGATCAGGATTCCTGACAGGTTGGCGTAACGCATTAGACTCCTGCGGACAAGTCTGGCCCCTTCATCTGCGCCCCGGACGTGTCCACTAACCAGCGCTGACAGGCGGTCCGGCCATGGGACACTCTCGAACTGACCCCACCAGCGAGTCACCACTAGAGTCACATAGAAACCTGCAGGAAGAGAGAGAAGTTGAGAATTGATTGTTTTAATCCAAAAAAAAGCACTACTGTAAGTCATGTTTACCCAGTACGAACGACACAGGAATCAGTTGCGCGTACTGATCGCAGTACATGGAGAGCTTCTCAAACATCCTGCGCTGCTCTTCAGTCAGTATACACCTGTCAATCAAACGCACATTTCAATAACTAATGATTTTATTAAATAAAACAGTTAAAAGTAAAACTCTTTGACACTGTAGACTGAAAGAAAATTTGAACAATAATCTTCACGGAAAAAACACCCTAACAAAACATTTCCATGGCCTTACCATGTTTTTTCTGATGTTACCACGGTAGCATTATGAATTTAGAGAAGTACAATCCATTAAATTCTTTGCAGTAACTTAAGAATATGGATTTTGTAATCATTTAGTACCATCAAGGGCGTAGAATTTAGTAGGGATGCTCAGGACATGTCCCTACCAATATCCAGTGACTACTAAATTGTCCCTAGCAATAATTTTGATCAAACATGATTGCCAAAATCAAACGTACATGCTTGAGAACCATAGTATATCAAAGTACCATGTTTTTTTGGACATGTACCATAGTAGGTAATGCCATTGTATATGAATATGGCAATCATTTAGTATCCTGGTACATATTAAAGTACTTTTTTGTAATAGTAAAATTTTTATGGTACTCTCTTACAAAAAAGTACTAGGGCAGTACCATGGTATAATTATGGTATCACATGGTCTTTTTTAATATACCATTGGTACTGAAATTAATGTATTTATATGATAATCCAATATACTTCCAGAAATACTGTGCTACTTCTGTGGTAAATATTTAAGGTAAACCAATCAATTATTTGGAGTAAGTTGGAAATAACATAGTATATTGATTTGTTAATCATTTAGTACAATAGTATGTCAAGTATCATGTTTTTGGATGTGGTACAATGGTAATACCTTGTTTTTTGGACATGTACCATAGCACGTAATGCCATGGTATATAAATATGGCAATCATTTACTGTAGTATACTGATACGTATTAAAACACCATAATATTAATATGTGTTTATTTACCATGGTAACCTTTGAAATAGCTTTTGGAGTACAATATACATTTCAAACCTAAAAAAGTACCATGGTACAACCACTGGTACTGAAATTAATGTACACTGGTACTTACATGTTACTCCAATATACTTTCAGCAATACTGTGCCACTAAATATGGTAAATGTTAAACATGGTAATCCCATTGTACCATGTCCCAAATCATTATGGTAGTACTATAGTACCGTTTTATAAGTGCATCTCCTTACAAAACATACCATGGTAGAGTGATGTTAATATTATGGAACTCTCAAACGTTTTGGACATGTACCATGGTAATACAGTAGTGCATCTTTGCAGTAAATTGAAAATATGAAAATACCATGATGTATGGATTTGGTAATCATTTATTAGTACCATAGTATATCAAAGTACCATGGTATTATTGTGTTTTTGGACATGTAGTATGGTAGGCAATGCCTTATGCCTTATATAATACCATGTTTTCTTACCATGATTTTCTTTAAAATATACAATTAGTACTGAAATTCATGTACCATAGCATATAAATGTTACTCCAGTGTAATTCCAGAAATACTACACTACTACTACAGTAAATGGTAGTACCATGGTATTCTTGGTATTCTACCATGATACATGTCTTAAAAACATGGCACTTTTTGAAGGTCTTTTAATACCATGGTACATATCAAAGCACCATGGTATAAATATCAGATACCTATAGTAACACCAAAAACTGGAGTAAGAAAGTGAGGAATCATTGTTTACCTGTATGTGATGCTGATGGTGCCATACATCACAGTGAAGATCAGCAGCTCTCGATATAATAGTTTATAGATGCTTCCTTTCCATCGCAGAAGCAGGCGATAAAAGGTGCCCAGACGTGCATCTGCCACCCGCCGTGAGTATGTCACCGTCATCGCTGCGCCTTCTGGACAGGAAGACCACTCAGCCTGTCAATCACAGTCTCTACTGACCTTTCACTATGATTAGAGATGATAAGCATGGACAACTACACCAGTAAACACATGCATGCATGCTCAACACTGGTTGAATCAGATGTTAGTCAGCATGCATCAGCACCTAAACTAATTGTAACAAGCCAGTTACATTCAAATGCATGGGTCAAATGAAGCAAATGTGAGAAAAATTAAAAGAGAAACAGAAAACATAAGTCCATCATATCAAATGTAATTGCTTTCTATTCCTTGTCTGTAGGCCAGAAACACTGTATCTGTAAGAAAGAAGCAACTCTACTCACAACGTGTGATGTTTCGGGAGTTGACGTCTTTACCGGAACTGTTAAAGATGGGAAAGATCGAAGAGAGACGCCCACACCTCCGGTCACTTGACCTGTTAATCTGTTTTCCACTAAGAAAGAGGCATTGTGGAAAACTGGGGGGGGTTTGTTAATCTGAGCAAATCTGCACACATGCACAAACACTCACACACATTCTCCATTAAAAGAGTCATGTATTAATTGCAGTTATGTAATGTAAATTTTATGTAGATACACAGGAAATAAATAATCAACATTTCTTAATCATTCATGAGGAGTTTAGGCTCCAATAAACACTATCTGATCACAGAGGCCCTCAGCAGGGTGTTTAGTGCACTATGTAGGGCCCTCTAGTGGAAGAAATGCGCCTCTGCGTGTGGCCCCATTTCATTAACCCATGCCTGACCACAAGTGCTGGAATTCCGTTTAAGGTTGGAGCAACAGTGCAAGTCATCCAGTGCGAAGACCTGCAACTGTTTAGATACTCAAAACATGGAAATAGAATCTGAGAGTGTATTTAACGAGAGTAGGGTTTTTGAAAGTACTTTTGCACGAAGAGTCTGTGGAGAAAAAGCTGCATTAGGTCACTGGGGTAAGCCTGATTTTTCTGTTGTGTTCTGTCATTGTATTTGACATGGGAAGTACTGAGACTTTTGATGAATCCTATTATATGGTACATCTAAAAATGACACTTACACATCACCCTTTCTATATCAAAGGCAACTAGAACATTTTATTGAACATTTTATCATTTGATGTCATAACGTAACTATCTGTTTATTTCCAGTTTACAGCATATATAATTATTTATACTTTTATGTATAATAAGCATAAATGTTGTAGTTGTAGTCTGAGTATTTATCCATTTTTATATTTAAATACTTTCCAGTTTTGTCTCTTTGAGAGCATGTTAGGTGCAATGCTTTAGTAACACTTTGATAACCTGAATGTAAACTTTAGCAGTGATGCATGCAGAAAAATCTACAATGTCTTAATCTCTGAACTTGAATCTAATCTAATTTAACAGGCTGGCTGTGAGAAATGCAGCTGAAGTGAGTGCACTTATGGCAAGTGTGGGTTTTTAAGAGGTGCTAGACTGGGAATATACTTTCCGTGATGGACGCGTTTGAAGGATTCCATCGTGTGCAGCTCTCCTCCTCTCCTCCAACACACTCCAGGTCTGTTCCAGGGTACGAGGTGCTGGTGGCAGGGAATTCTGGGATAGCAGTATACTCATCAACTATGTTTTTTGGCAAAGGTGATTTTATGGATCAGCATACAGCAGAGGAAGAGAGATGCCCGGTTGGGAGGTATGTCCAGATTTCACCTAAACAAAAAGTACCATAGTATTGCTCTGTTTTTGTTTTTTTGTTTTTTTATTATTATTTACTTTTTTTTATAGATTTAACTTAAACAGGTTTAATGGAACAACTGCTAAATGCTGATAGAGCAAAATCTTCCACCCACAATTATTTTTGTGAATGAATAATGAGGATTTAAACTCATTTAAATCCTGCTGAATAAGCAGAACTGTAGGCATGCATTATCAATGTTTGAAAATCAGTCAGAACTAGGAACATTTAAGTAACAACATAATATAACATAATATAACAACATACAACATATATAACAAATTTTACTTAACAAAACACAACATAAAATAACATAACATATTCAACATAACATAATGGAACAAACAACATATCAGAAGTGAACAAACAACATAACAGAATGGAACAAACATAACATACTACAACTGAACAAACAATTTAACATAACATAACATAACATAACATAACATAACATAACATAACATAACATAACATAACATAACACAATTAAACGAACATAACATACCAAAACTGAACAATTTAAAGTAACGTAACATAATGTAACATAAGGTAACATAACATAACACAACGTAACATAACAGTGCAACATAACGTATCATAGCGCAACATAACGCAACGTAACAGAATGGAACAAACATAACATACTACAACTGAACAAACAATTCAATGTAACATAACATAACATAACACAATTAAACAAACATAACATACCAAAACTGAACAATTTAAAGTAACGTAACATAATGTAACGTAACAACGTAAGGTAACATAGCATAACATAACATAACACAATGTAACATAACAGCGCAACATAACGTAACATAACAGTGCAACATAACGCAACATAACAACATACAACATAACAGAATGGAACAAACATAACATACCAAAACTGAACAATTTAAAGTAACGTAACATAATGTAACGTAACGTAACATAACGTAACAACATAACGTAACATAGCATAACATAACATAACACAACATAACAGCGCAACATAACGTAACATAACAGCGCAACATAACGCAACGTAACAACATACAACATAACAGAATGGAACAAACTTAACATACTACAACTTAAACAATTTAATGTAACATAACAACATAATGTAACATAAAGTAACATAACATAACCTGACAGCATAACACAGTGAAACGAACATAATATACCAGAACTGAACAATTTAAAGTAATGTAACACAACATAACAACGTAACGTAACAGCGTAACATAACATAACACAACGTAACATAACAGTGCAACGTAACGCAACGAACAAACTATTTAATGTAACATAACAACATAATGTAACGTAACATAACATAACGTAACGTAACGTAACATAATGTAACGTAACGTAACGTAACATAACAGAAATGAACAAACAATTTAACGTAACATAACGTAATGTAACAACGTAACATAACATAACACAACGTAGCATAACATAGCATAACATAACAATGCAACGTAACACAACATAACAACACACAACGTAACAGAATGGAACAAACATAACATACTAGAACTGAACAAACAATTCAATGTAACATAACAACGTAACATAATGTAACATAACATACAACATAACACAATGGAACCAACAAAACATACCAGAACTGAACAAATAATTTAACATAACATATAACATAACATAACATAACAGGATGGAACGAACATAACATACTAGAACTAAACAAACAATTTAATGTAACGTAACATTACATAACATAACATACACAACATATACTAGAACTGAACAAACAATGTAACATAACATACACAATATAACATAACAGAATGGAACAAACATAACCTACTAGAAGTGAACAAATAATTTAATGTAACATAACATAACATAATATGCAAAATAACCGAATGAAACAAAAATAACATACTAGACCTGAACAAACAATATATAAAATGCAAAACAACAGAACACACATAACAAAACATAAAAAACATACACAACATAACAGAATGGAACAAACATAACAGAATTGAATGAACAATACAACATAACATAGAAAACAATAGAACAAAAATAACATAACACATAAAATGAAATATGCAACATAACAGAACCATAGATGGCAACCAATGCAACATGAAATAACATAACACATAAAATAACATACACAACATCACTGAATACAACAAACATAACACACCAGATCTGAACAAACAAAATAATATAATAGTAATAAATAACATACAGAACAGAATAGTTACACTGAACTATTTGTTTGAGGCATATCACGTGATTCCTGGATGCCTCCGCTCGGTCATGTGACCAGAGATTGACAGCTGGACATTTTTCCTGCTCAATCTCAGAGGAAAGTCTGCTAAACTGTCCGATCCAAAACAAAACATCACGGATTCCTCGCTCGGATCCGGATTCCGGAGTGTTTATCTGGATCCAATCTCAGCCACAGCGCTCAGTCAGGTGCGGAAAACTTCAGCGAGATGTATTGGTATTTTTCTTACTGTTTAGCTCAGTTCACTTCGGGAAAGCGGAGCTGCAACTTTGTAACGCTGTAACTTTGTTAGATTGTCACATTCTTTCTGTTGACGTCAGCCGACATGCGGTGCGCGGTGACCGCGGGTCGCGGGGGAGTCCTGTAGCCGGGCGCGGTGAGGGGAAGGGCGGGGAGCGCTCACGGGAAATGCCGCGACTACCGCGGAGCGCTGAGTTACGTAAACCGCCCTGAAGTTCAGTCAGAGCTGATTTTAATCATAATAACGACACACGAGCGTGTATGAATCATCCACAGTTCTGTCAGACTGGATAAAGGATTGTGTGGCGTTGTGTTTTCATGACTAGATTATTCTTATTTGTGACCCTGTACCACAAAACCAGTCATAATGGTCAATTTTTTGAAATTGAGATTTATACATGAATAAATAAGTTTTCCATTGATGTATGGTTTGTTAGGATAGGACAACATTTGGCCGAGATACAACTATTTGAAAATCTGGAATCTGAGGGTGCAAAAAAATCTAAATATGGAGAAAATCGCCTTTAAAGTTGTCCAAATGAAGTTCTTAGCAATGCATATTACTAATCAAAAATTAAGTTTTGATATATTTACCCTAGGAAATTTAATTGAACATGATCTTTAATTAATATCCTAATGATTTTTGGCATAAAAGAAAAACCGATAATTTTCACCTATACAATGTATTTTTGGCTATTGCTACAAATATACCCGTGCTACTTAAGATTTTGTGCTCCAGGGTCACATATTGTAAGATGGTCCTTGTTTGGATATTCTTAGACTTCTATTGGCTATTCAACAGGACAGTTAGGAATCACAGTGGAATTTAATTTAGTTTTATAGACTTGGCACATTTTATTTAAATGTAATAATGTCCAATATGAATCCTGAACATATTCCTTTAGGGTTTTTGAGAATTAATGAAATGGTGAAATCTTGCAGGTTGGTAGACCTGGAGCCAGATCCGAGCCCTGGACTGGGGGGTGATGGGGGGCAGCGGGAGAAGATGCCCCCGGAGGAGGCAGAAGCACATAGACGAGAGACGTACAACATGTCCCGTCTGCGGAGTTCCTCTCTGGAGATCAAGGAGAAGGGAACAGAATTCCTCAGAGAGCAGCTGGATGCTGCACAAAAGGTGCCACATATTCTATTCTGTTCTATTATATTCTATTCCATTCTATTCTGAGCCAAGAACCATTTTTCAGTGTAAAAGGTTCTTGAGGTTTTCATTGTAGGTTCTTCAGATCAGTGCTTCAGTTCTTTAAAGGAATAGTTCATCCAAAAATGAAAATTTGCTGATTATGTACTCACCCTCAGGCCATCCAAGATGTAGATGAGTTTATTTCTTCATCAGATTTGGAGAAATGTAGCATTACATCACTTGCTCACCAATGGATGTGAATGGGTGCCGTCAGAATGAGAGTCCAAACAGCTGATAAAAACATCACAATAATCCACAAGTAATCCACACCACTCCAGTCCATCAATTAACATCTGGTGAAGACAAAAGCTGTGTGTTTTTCAGCAAATTTTCATTTTTGGGTTAACGGTTTATTTAACAGACTCTCCTATTCAAATCGATTCTATTCAAATATGTTTTATTGACTCTCGTCTGTGTTTTCAGGAGCTGAAGTTGAAAGACGAGGAGTGTGTCAGATTGTCTCATGTCAGGAATCAGCTGGAGCAGGAATTGGAGGAATTGACCGCCAGTCTATTTGAGGTGGGCGGGACTAATGTGACATCATCACTGACAGATGATTGACAGTGAACAGAGAAGGCTATTGTGTAGGGCTGCACGATACATCGTTTCAGCAACGATATCGTGATGTACGCATTCGTGATAGTCACATCGCAGGATGTGCGATGTTTACTTACGTTATATTTATACCGATCATTTTCGCGACAGGCTCGTGTCGTGTCGCGCTGCAACATCTAGAGGCTGTCTGCACCAGACGCAACAAAGCAACCGTTGCAATTCATAGTAATAAATAGAAAGCAGCATCAGTTTAATGTCGTGCGCGCCGCATCCGCTGTAGACAGCATCACTGATTATGGGTTATTATTTTGTAGCGCCGCACCGCTGGTGTCCAGTGTAGACACGGTGAGAGCCACACAGATACATGTGAACACTGAATTCCGTTCATCTCCGCGTATATTTGTGTCTGAATGACACATACGCGCGAAACTATGTCAAAATGCATGTCTCTGCAAGTATCCTTGTAAACACGGTTGCTTATGGCTTAGGTGAAGGTAAACAATTGAGAGAGTAAATGGATAGTATTGGTTTACAGCTGTTTAATGTTCCTGAGGCTTTCTGTGTCATGAATGTTAATCAAACAACAAAACACAGAGAAAAATCACTTTTGTAGCTTTTCAGATTTATTAGATTTAATTTATACAGTGAAGACTATGCAGTGTTATTTTACATTTAATTATTCAATTTCTGTACCTAAATACTGTTTGACTTACCTGAAGAATATAAAGCACTGTTTATTTCATTTGTATAATTTTTCTGTTATATTTATCTATGTTTGTAATTTGCTTATTTTCTATGCTGATTTATTTGCCTACAAAATCACCCCAATCATTGGTTATTTTTTTTTTCCAAATAGAGCTGTTCAAGTCATCTGGTGATTTTTTTTTTTTTTTTTAATTTTTTTTTTTTCATATCGCAATATATATCGCAGAGAAAAAAAAAATATCGCAATGTAAGTTTTTTCCAATATCGTGCAGCCCTACTATTGTGTGTCAGTGTGGAGAGACTGAAACATGTCATAAAGAACCATGATATTTTCTTGGATGATTTTATTACATTATATTACATTTTAGCTTTAAATTTATACAAGGGAAAGTGTGTATGTTTGGTCATCAAACTGTGCCACTTTCTTAATTTTTCAATAATAAGTTTGCCTTTAGTAGCTCATTTTGAATGGTGTTGTGGTGACTAATTAATTTTTATTATAAAACAAATGAACAATTCAATATAATTTAATAATGTAATAAATTAAAAAAATATATTTTATAATAATTAATTTATTAATATAATTATAATTATATATACATTTAAGAATAAATTATTTATTTTATTTATTTATAATATGTATTTGTTTGTTTATTGATTTATGTAGTCTCACAATTAATGTTAAACTATAAAAAAGTACAATTTAATATAATTTAATTATTAAATGTAAAAATGTTTAACATATTTATATATTTATAATATATAATAATATAATTAATAAACATTTTTTAATTGTAATTTTATTTTTAATTTCTAATTATATAAAAAAAATTCCATATAGTCTTACAATTAATATTACATTTAAAAATATTTTATAATTTAATATAGCTTGATAATGTAATAAATGGAAAATATTTTATAATAATTAATTTATTAATATAATTATAATTATATATACGTTTAAAAATAAATTATTTGTTCTTTTTGTTTGTTTGTTGATTTATGTAGTCTCACAATTAATGTTAAATTATAAAAAATGTACAATTTAATATAATGTAATTATTAAATATAAAAATATTTTATAATTATTATATTTGTATAATTGTAATATATAATAATATAATTAATAATTATAATAATTTTAATTTATAATTATATTTATAAATTAAAAAAAATATATTCCTTATATGTCTTACAATTAATATTACATTTAAAAAATATTTTTACAATTTAATATGATTAAATTTTGTATTACATTTAAAAAATAATTTATAATTAATAAAAAAAAATGTATAACTGTAATTTTATTTTTAACTTTTAATTTAATTTATAATTCTTAAAAAATGTTCCATGTAGTCTCACCATTAATGTTAAATTGGTTAAATATGCTGCATGCATAATAACTATAAAAACATTAGCAAAATGCCATTCAAAATCATTTTTGATGAAGTTTAGCATGTCAGACCATAGGACATGTCTACTTCCCAAAAGCATTTCACGTCACAAACCTGTGTGCGTTCATCTCTCATTTCTAGGAGGCCCATAAGATGGTGCGAGAGGCCAACGTGAAACAAGCGGCAGCTGAGAAGCAGCTGAAGGAGGCTCAGGGCAAGGTGCTGTCTCACTCTTTCAGTCTCACTCTCTGCTCACTTCAGCCTCTTTAATCTCAAACTACGTCTGTCTTCTCAGATTGACGTCCTGCAGGCGGAGGTGTCCGCTCTGAAAACCCTGGTGCTGACCTCTACACCTTCCTCCCCGAACCGCCAGCTCCACCCTCAGCTGCTGTCGCCGGGCTCCAGTCGGGCCTCGTCTCGTCCCGGGGGCCACACGCGCAACAAGAGCGCCAGCGGTGCTCTACAGCTGCAAACGGAGCCCACACTGACCGATGTAGCCACAAACCGGGAGGACAAAGAGGTGCAAACACACTCCTGAAAAACACCACAGGCTTTTAGGGACTAGTTTTGGCCTGTAGTTGTATGGTGAGGGTTTGATCACTGACTTCCTGCTGTTCTTCCTCTGTTTTCCTCCTCCTCCGCACCTCCTCATGGGTCTGTATTTCTCTGATCTGTGCAGTTCCTGTTCTCCTCTCTCTGATACTGTGTGTCTGATTCCTGGTCAGCTGCTCTGTGTGACCTGTGTGTCAACCCTGGCAGGTCTCCATGGCAACAGGGTACAAAGGGTTCCGAAATAGAACACAATTTATTTTGCTTTCTTGCTATGAAAAACAAAAACAGCTTAATCCAGCCTGAGGTGGTTTGCTGGTCTTTCCTGGTTTAAGGTGGTTTTGGTGGTCTGACCAGTTGACAAGCGCCCTGTAAAATCATCCAAGACCATTCTGATCAGTGCAGTGTTGTTATCGTTAACTAAAAGTAATAAAAATAGTTTTTGTTAATTGAAATAAATCTGAAATAAAAATAAAATATTTGATGAAATTAAAAACTGAAATGAAAATTAGAAATGGTGTCTGAATATAAATCTGAAAATATAAAATAATATATGCTAATTCAAAATATTAATAAATACTGGAAAATAATAAAATATTTAGATATATTTATAATTGCTAAACGTGTTAATAAATTAATGATATTAATACAAATATATTAATAAATAAAAAATATTAATAAATACTGGAAAATAAAATATTTTAGATATATTTATAATTACTAAACATGTTAATAAATTAATGATGTTAATACAAATATATGAATAAATATAAAAATAAATAAAATATTAAAAATGCTAATTCAAATCAATAAATACTAAAAAATTTATATA
The DNA here is from genome assembly GCA_039654775.1 of Spinibarbus caldwelli. NCBI lineage: Eukaryota > Metazoa > Chordata > Actinopteri > Cypriniformes > Cyprinidae > Spinibarbus > Spinibarbus caldwelli. The sequence continues at coordinate 3,448,732 of CM077265.1, forward strand.
TATTATTATAATAATACATTTTATATATGAATGAATGAGGCATTTATATAGCGCTTTCTTGTGTATTGCTGTACACCCAAAGCGCTTTACAATCATGTGGGGGGGTCTCTCCTCAACCACCACCAGTGTGCAGCATCCACCTGGATGATGCGACGGCAGCCACAGGACAACGGCGCCAGTGCGCTCACCACACACCAGCCACAGGTGGAGAGGAGAGAGAGTCATAGAGCCAATCAAGTGGATATATATATATATATATATATATATATAATACAAAACATTAAAATAATGTTAATAAAATATATTAATAAATATCAAAATAATGAAAATATAAAAATAAAAAGTAATTCAAAACATTACTAAATGCTTAAAAGAATTAATTTATTTTAGATATGTTAATAAAATATGTTAATAACAAAAAAAAAAAAAAAAAAAAAATATATATATATATATATATATAGTACAAATAATGAAAATGTTTTACATATAATAATAATAATAATAATAATAATAATAATAATAACAAATACTAAAAATATATCAATAATATATATTAATAAATACTAAAAATAATGAAAATGTAAAAATTAAAGCTAATTAAAAACATGAATAAATACTCTAAATAAATATACAGATAAAACTAAAATAACACCAGTGTGGTGCCCAGGTTAGACCAGCAAACCACCTTAGCTAGTTTTACCTATTTTCAGCTGGGAGACAAAACAAGATCAACACATGTAAAATAAAGAAATGACTTATGAAAGTGCCATTAATCAATTGAGTGGTTAAGCAGGACAAACTAAACTCTTTCTCTCTCTTTTTTCTAGTTGGACTCTGTGTTGTTTGCTGAGTTCCTCTCGTGGAAGGAGGCGCCGAGTCTGGATCGCTCCTCAGCGTTCATCAGCAGGGTGTACAGAGAAGATATCGGCCCCTGTCTTTCATTCACCTGCTCTGAGGTGTGTGACCACACGTCTTTCTCTGATTGTCTGTTTTCTCTCTCTGACGTTCTCTTGTGCTTTTCCTCCAGTTGTCTCAGTCGGTCCAGTGTGCAGTGGAGAATAACTCTCTCACCATCGAGCCCATCGCCTCGTCTCTGCACACGGTCAAAGCCCTGGAATGTGGAGGACCCAAGTAAGTCATGGATGGACACACCATAAATCTGTATAAACAATACACATCACTCACTTTCTTTCATGCTTTTGGCCGAGCAGACAAATTTAAGAAATCATGAAGAATCATGCATGTGTCAGAATCAATTTGCTCTCTTTCCACTCATAAAATTTTACTGATTTACTTCTTCAAATAATGTGCATTTCGTATCTTTATTTGTATAAAGACAAATCCAATTAAAAACTCATTCAGAAAAATTACTTGCATTTTTAGCAAGACATTTTGCCAGTTTTTTTCTTTATGGAGAAATTAATTAAGCATTATTTATTTATTTCTTCCTTAAAAATATATAAAATATAAGATAAATACATGATTTTATATTTTTAAATAAAATAAAATTTAATATTAAATAAAATGTAATTATTTCATATATATACATATATATGTATATATATATATATATATATAGTGTTTTGCACCTGGTTTCCACTTTTGATAAGTCCAGATCAAAGTTAAACATCTTTAATTCGGCGTGTGGGACCCTCTTTAATTCTGCCTGCATTGGGGGCGACAAATACACATGAATTAGACTGATTGCTCTTTGATCTGGGAAGTCGTACTTTAATCACACTTTAATCTCTGTTTGATTTGGGGTTGTTTTCACAGCGGTTGCCGGACACCCATAGAAACGTAAGTCAATGCAAGAACCAAATGTGCATGAAATCCTGTTTATACTAACACATCATATTCTTTTCTGTCCGGAGAATTTTTATTTTTATTTATTTTTCTTAATTTCTTAATTTATTTTTAACAAATAATTAAATTAATTTTTTTTTTTTTGCGAAAAGCCCTTATCTTGCAATGTGCATCTCACTTTGTATAATTCATTATTAATATTTAATACCTCTAAAAAAAAAAAAAAAAAATATATATATATATATATATATATATATATATATATATATATATATATATATATATATATATATATATATAATTTATTTGTATTAATTTATAAATTTTTTTTTTTTTTTTGCAAAAACCCCTTGTCTTGCAATGTGCATCTCACTTTGTATAATTTATTATTCATATTTATTATTTATTTTATATTATATATTTAATTTATATTTTTCTGTCTTCAGGTTTCAGTGTTAGAAACATTTATGTTGAAAGTAATTAGTCTCACACAACTGAAGAACAGGTTTTCTGTGGTTTGTTCTTTGCTGGGCGTGTTGTTCTGTCCTGCTTTTAGCTCATTGGCTCTTAAGAGTGTTCAGTAATTTGATTGACAGCTCCATTGACCAGTGTTCTGTTTTGCTTGAACAGCAAATGTGCGTTGAGCGGCATGTCCCATCCCTGCCGACATCGCATCAAACTGGGAGATAAAGAGAATTATTACTATATATCTCCGTCTAGCAGAGCACGAGTACGTGTCTATACTGTATCTCTCCCTCTCATTCTTCATAATAAGCAGTTCTCAGATGCTTATTTCAGGATCAGGTTAATAAAGAGCGTTCTCTCTCCTCACAGACAACAGCCGTGTGTAATTTCTTCACTTACATCAGGTACATCCAGCAGGGCCTCGTCAGACAAGACGGTGAGTTGATCAACTATATACTAGTTTTCCAGAATTCACTTTGGCTATTTATGGATGATTGTCTACTAGGACTAGTTGTTGTTCACAAATTTTATTAATTATTAATTAATTAATTAAATTATATTTTATATATTAAAATATTAAAATGTTATATAAAATTATATGTGAATGAAAAAATATTATTTAAATGTATATATGATATTAATTAATGTAGATATGCATATTGTGTTTTTTTTACATGTAGTTTAAGTATATAAGAATAAAAACTAATCGATTTTCTATAAATAAATTAAATTATATTTAATATCTCTAATATATATGAAAATATTTAAATATTATTTATATGTTTATATATATATATATATATATATATATATATATATATATATATAGGAGTAATAAATAAATTGTTTTTTAATTTAATATTTTATTTTTAATATTTAATATTTTTATTTTTAATATTTGAATTTTTATTTTTAATTTTTTTATTAAATATGTATGTGATATATTAAAATATTTAAATACTACATATAAATTATATGTGAATTAAAAATATAGATTTATTACTCAAGATACTCAAGAGTGTGTGTGTGTGTGTGTATATAAATAAATATATATATATATATATAAAATTTCTTTATTTTTATTAATTTAATTGCAATACAGTATATCAGAAGAAAATTGTAATTGTAATTTTCCTTTGTTTGCAGTTCAGCAGATGTTTTGGGAAGTGATGCGCCTGCGGAGAGAGATGAGTGTGGCTAAACTGGGATATTTCCTGACGGAGGAGAGCTAGAGAACCAGCACACAAACACAAATACAGCACAGCCATCTCAACTATCACTCAAACACTCCCAAGCTGGTGTTTTCTAGCTCCATATTCATGTATGTATTCAGGGACGCACTACAGAAGAATTCCCAGAACACTAGCACTCCCTGAGCCAACGGATAACAACACTCTCCACAGGCTTTGTGTTGTTCTTGCTTTGGGAAAGACTGAATGCAGTAAATGTGCCACTTTGTTAACACTGAGGTAAATGTTTACAAGACATTCATATTTCAAGAAGTCAATAACAGGATGTTTTTTTTTTTTCATTTATCAGTAAAGTCTCTGACGTGTGGAGGCTTATTTTGACTTTTTAAAACATTTTCTCTCACACTTCTAATTTTTTTTTCTCATCATTGTGAGTTTACATCTGGCATTTATTCCCTCAATTCTGAATTTACATCTTGAAAATGTTTTTGTTTTTTTTTTTTTTGAAATTCTAATTTACATCTTACAATTCTGACTTCCTCTCAGAATTCTATTTTTCTGTTTTTGCCACACAATTTTTTTTTTCAATTCTAATTTACATCTTACAATTCTGACTTTCTCTCTGAATTCTATTTTTCTGTTTTTGCCACAGTAAAAATGTTAAAAAGGCAACTGACATTTTCTCACAATTCTCAATTTTGTCTTGCAATTTTCAAGTTCATATCCCACAATTTTGACTTTTCTTCTCAGAATTGCTATTTACATCTCGCAATTCTAACTTTTTTTTCTCAGAATTGAGTCTTTATGTCTCAAAATAGAATTTTCTCAGAATTGCGAGGAAAAAAGTTTGAATTGTGAGATGTAAACACAATTTTGATTTTGATTTTTTTATTCCGTGGCAGAAATAAGTTTCCATACCGACATTTAACTTGCCATTTGCAAAGAAATTCAGAGTTATCCTTTAAACACATGATGGCAGAGTTCAAGGCTTGAACCCTCAAATATTTTCAGCTTGTCTAGTGTTCCTCAGTTCAGAAAAATATTGATTGACATTTTGAGGGTTTCTTTAAAATCTAGAAAGATATTAAAATAATTGGCTTGTATTTGAAGAAGTCTTATGTTGTTTTCGCATAAAAAGGTTGATATTCCAACGTCCTCTCTGTTCTTCCAAACCTTTTAAAAACAGTTCATTACCAGTTTGACGAAGATGTGCTTATACTAGTTGGAAACTTATAATTACGTTAATTCCAACAATATAATCAGTTCTGGAGTTCTAAAGCAGTGCTCAAACTTCATCTGAAGGTACTACACCGTCTTGTGCAATGCATATACACCTCTAAGATGCTTTCTATCCCAGCATGCTTTGTGTGCCAGTGATTTCTGTGCACATTAATGGTTTACAGCTTTGAATGGACAAACCTCCAGAGATCTTTTCTATGCAAGTGTCAAGAAAAGTGCCATATGAGTCTCTTTCTGCTACAGACAATCCTTATGCTTAACCATTGTACACAAGTTATGATACTTGTACCATGATGCATCGCACTCCGTATTATAGATAATAACTGTTGCATGATTGACAATCGCTGTCTTACAGCACGAATACAGTTTTTATTGTGTAGAACTCGCTTTTTGTGGACTGTCATATTTAATTTGATATGTGTGAAAACATGTCTTAAGTAGGTTGTATTTTCTGTTTTTTCAACTGGAAATATTTTGGAAATATATTGTTAAGGTTTTGTCAGCCTTGTTTTCATTCGTGACACATTAAATATGGCGTCTACCCTCAGGTCTGTTGCTTTAGTTAAACTGCCTCCATGTTAAAAAATGACCTTTAAACTCCATTAAAAGCATCTTCAGAATATAAATGCGTGACTCAGTTTTGTTTTGTGAATAATGAATACCATTTTCCAAAAATAACTATATAGCATCATGTAAGAACTCTGTGTTTTATTCATAATAATTTATGTATGAATGTACAAACATACATACTGGCCAGTTATATATTTTGGACTTCCATGCAAGTGGAATACATATATATATATATATATATATATATATATATATATATATATATATATATATATATGATTTTATAAGACCACTCATATGGTCTGACATTTCAGGATCCTATATGATCCTTAAAATCCTAATTATTTAACAATATGTCAAAGCTTATTTAAATGTATAATACATCTATGTGTGATGTCACAGCACAATCTTGAATTATATTGGCTGAGCTTAAATTCATCATATATATGTGAACATGCAGCACCTAATTTTGAGCAGCAAAACAGAAGTTTAGCACAAGAGACAAAACAAAAAAATAACTAATAAGATGTCTATGAACAAATATTAATATACTATGCTACAAACACGTACACTACCGTTCAAAAATTTGGAGTTGGTAAGATTTTTATTTTTTTTAAAGTCGCTTTTGCTCACCAAGGCTGCATTATTTGATTAAAAATGCAGGTAAAAACAGTAAAATTGTGAAATATTATTATAATTTAAAATAACTGTTTTCTATGTGAATATATTGTAAAATGTAATTTATTCCTGTGATCAAAGCTGAATTTTCTGCATCATTACTCCAGTCTTCAGTGTCACATGATCCTTCAGAAATCATTCTAATATGCTGATTTGCTGCTCAGGAAACATTTCTCATTATTATCAATGTTGAAAACAGTTGTGCAACTTTATATTTTTGTGGAAACTTTTTTTCAGGATTTTTTGATGAATAAAAAGTTCAAAAGAACAGCATTTATTTGAAATAGTAATCTTTTGTAACATTATAAATGTCTTTACTGTCACTTGTTATGAATTTAATCCATCCTTGATAAATACAAGAATTTATTAGAAAAAAATCTTACTGACCTATTAAAAACAAGGCTAAATTATTCATTAAAGCAAGAATTTTTGTACATCAGCTGACATGACGTCACATGTGGGAGGGCAGTGCAGATTTACCACAGACAAAAGCTTTTCTCAAGGGCAAGAACACTGGGAGAAATGTTAAAAATGCTTCCATTCATGTTCACACACGTTTCATTCATGTGTGTTTCCATCCAGTGTTTCAGGTTGTGAAATGAGACTGTGTTACGAAAGTAGAATATTGAACACGTAAACACAGAACAAACGAGACCAAATCTGCACATTTTCCAAACCAGTTTCCCTCGACTCCATTTCAGCTTCTTCTCTGACAGCATTCTGCCCTCACCGGCTCGGCTTTCCGAAGGATAAATCTGCAGGATTGAAATTAATAGTATACGTTTTGTTCATTTACTCATATAAACAACAGCTTGAAGTGGAGATTTTAACACACCTTTGGTAGCAGGTGAGGAAGAGCATTATCAAAGCCACGCCCCCTAGGACTGACATCACTGACGCAACAATCGAGGAGGCGGAAAGGGGCGGAGCTGCAGGTTCTGCATATGCAACAAATAACAGCTCATTTATGTGATTAATATGCCATGGATTGAGGAAACGGCTGGTTATGGGTGTGGCAGAGGCTGATCACCTGTGCAGGTATAACCTCCAGGAGTGTTCAAGCACTGCAGGTGTGGAGGGCAGACGGATGGATGAGCGGAACATTCATCAATATCTGAAATAATTAATAAAATCATTGTTTTAATGTCAGATGGATGTCAATTTCTAAATTTAATTTAATATTTAAATTATATGTATATTTAATTTGACTTGATTTGATATTTATTTTATTTAATAATCAAATGTTTAATATTTTATCATCAATGTGTACCATTTAATTAAATTAGTTAAAACTTATTCAATTAATTAATTTAATTAAATTAATTAATTTAATAAATTTTTGTATTTAATTTAATTTAATCCAAATGTCCAAAAGAAATGAGTGGAACATTCATTAATATTTAAAATAACCAATAAAAGCGTAGTTCTATACTTTGTTTATTTACTATTAAATAGTTAAATTTATTTCAAATTTAATATAAATTGTTTAACATTTTATTATTAATATTTACTATTAAATTCAATATTTAATCCAATGTTATTTTACATTTAATATTTAATATAATATCTGATATTTAATATTTAGTTAGTTTAGTTTAGTTTAAAAATGTACATGAATGTCCAAATGTTCAGTGTTTTAATAAATTGGGTTAATTTAGTTTCATTTGAATATTTAATATTAATTGTTTAATATTGTAGAATTAATATTTACTATTTAATATTAAATATTATGTTATTTTATATGCAATTTTAATGTAATATTTGGTATTTTATGTAATATTTAATGTAATATTTAATAAAACTAAATTTAATTTAATTTAATTTAAAAATGTATATGAATGTTCCAAAAAATATGTGGAGCGTTCATCAATATTTGCTATAACCAAAAAAACATTGTTTTAATATGTTTGGTGTCAAATGGATCAGTCAATTTCCAAAATTTACTTTGAATACTACTTTATTAAATTTAATTTGTTTTGAATATTTTCTTTAATTTATTATTAACTGTTTAATATTGTATAATTAATATTTACTATTTAATTTAATATTTAATCTATTGCTATTTTACATTTACTATGTAATATATAATGTAATATTTTTTATAAAATATTTAATGTAATATTAAATAAAATAAAAATAAAATAAAATAAAATAAATCAATATTTAACCTTGGCAGGTGGGCGGTTGTGGGGTCCACTGGTGGGTGTTGGGGTCACAGGTGATTTGTGTGGCTCCCTGAAGCAGGTATCCAGTAGGACACTGATAAATCACCGCAGAATCACACAGAACAGAGAAACCCAGACTCAACCGTGGGACTGGGCCACAGACTGGGTCTGAAAATGAGACCCAAATATTAGGAGAATATAAATAACACATAAAACATAAGGATTATTTGACTGTTTTCTTTCTTTCGGTCGCTAATACCAGTGTCAGGTTCTCTCCACGCTGAGAGGTTCATGTGGCCGATGCGAGCGCAGGGCAGCAGGTCGTCAGGGTGGAGTGTGTGTGCGAAGGGGTCAAAGGGCACCAGCCGGATGTGTGTGTTGTCACAGATGATGCGGGACAGAGATGTGGTGCGCAGAGCGTCCCTCTGAGTGGAGCTGAACACACCTTCATTCTGCCACCAGAACCTAAACCGCATTTAATTGTGTACTTAATTTCATTCCCGACTGACAACTCAACACTGACCCTACAGTATTTGTTTGAAACTAAATAATAATCCCACATTACCTGTCACCGTCTCTGAGTGCTTTGAACTGTTTGGCGATCAGGCAGGCCAGCAGCGGCCCTACGCGGCCCCCGGGCAGAGCCGGCTCTGAAATGGCCCCGACCCACACATCTATGTTCTTAGCTGTTCCATAGAGATGCAGAAGCTTCCTGGCCAGAACTCCATTACCCAGAATGCCTGCTAAATCAGACTCGTTCACAGGTGCGGAGAGACCGCAGAGCTCTCGCCACGCACTGTAACCTGCAGAAAGAGTGAAATAACACAGGGCAAAATACAACAAACTCCGATTAAGCTAAGTTAGTGGAATTATTACAAAGTAAATTAGAAAACTGTTATGAAATAGTTTAAATTATAGTGTAGTCAACAAATAAAATTCATGCTTTGAAATTAAGAAAATATATTGTAATATTTTTAGGTTGAAATAAAAGTTTAGTGTGACATCTTCAGGTTAAGGTAAGATTTAGTGTAAGAAAAATTAGTGCAATATTAGGAAATACAATTAGCAAACAAGTAGTAAATCTTTCTAAATAAGGAGAGAGATAATGTCAGGAAACTTCATGTATTTATTTATTTATTTATTCATTTATTCATTTTTTTTTTTTATAAGACCAAAGCAAGCAAGCAAGAAAATAAATTAATTAATAAATAATTTGCATATTTATCTTCTTAAGTCATTTAAGTTGTTTGTTTGTTTTTTTGCACATTTTTATATTTTTCTAAGTGTAAACATGACAGGAGCTTTAATAAGTTGTAACTGAATCTTTCCTAATGTTTTTTTTAATATGAAAAAAAAACAAACAAAACAAAAAAAAATAGTGAGCTGCCTTCATAAACATAAAAAATAATAATAATAATAATAAATGGTTTACAAGTTTGAAATAAGACCAGAAGTAAGTAAATAAATAAATAAATAAATATCTGCATATTAATATTAAGTCATTTTTATATCAGTTGTAATTTGTACACTTTATACTTTTTCTATTGTAAACATGTCAGGAGTTATAATAAGTTGTAACTGAATCTTTACCTATATATATATATATATTTTTTAAATAAATAAGTGAGCTGCATTAATAAACATATAAATTAGATTTTTTTAAAAATAAATGTAATAAAACATCCAATTAATCCAATAAATGTACAATAAATGTATTTAAATTAATACTGAAACAAAAAGTTAAATCTAATTAAAGTGGACTATTTTACCAAATATTCCTGTATATTTAAGATTATTAGAGTACTTGTATTTTCCCAAATCTACTGGAATCAGTTAAACTAAATCTTGCGGGTAGTGCTATTTTGTAGTGTTTTAAGTCACATACATTTATTTCATGTATTCAATCACATAGTCACATATATTTCATGTATTCAATATTTTGCATTTAAACAGACCTAAAAAATACTCAACGCAAGCATGTGAATACAGGTGCTTCTAACTGAGAAAACTTGATTTTTGTTGCGCAAAAAAGTTGGACAAACAAATATAGCAGCCCATTTAAATAATAATAAAAAAGCCATATTATGCTTAGTAGAGTGCTGCGTCATTATGTTACCAGCATATCAGAATCAACTGCAACCATTAGTCGAGTCTCTTGTGCGCTTCAGTATTTCAAATCCCTCACTTATGTGGTTCTATTTCAGTTAGGATGCTCCCTTAGAAGGCAGTTGCCTATGCAGGCAGCAGACAGAGAGGCAGCTCACTATGCTTAACTAATGACAGGCTGCTGACTGGCACCTTGTAGACCATGATCTCGTCCCCTCTGCAGGTTTAACGCCGCCAGGTCGAGCGGCAGCCCTCCCTGAGCCTGGAAGAGCCTCTCGGTCAGTTCCTCCACCATCATCTGATCTGCTGTCTGCAGTTTAGCTGGAGACAACAGCAAACCACGCAGCACAGGATCAATGCCACCTGCACACAAAAACATTCATTATGCATCATAACGTCATGCTGTTGAGTAAAATGTTATAGCCTATATTTTGAGTATAATATTAAGACAAAAAAAAAAAAACATTGTTTTCATTCACTGGTTAGTTTTGAGATTTATGATTTAAAGAGAATATAGGAAAATATAACTGAATTTATTTGTGTTTCCTGCAAGCTAAATTTCACATACATGTCATAAACATAAACATACATAAACAAAAATCTGGCACTAAATCTCTTTTATTTATTCAAAGTTGATCTAGACAAGCTCTATATTCATCCTATGTGTCTTCTTAAGGTGAAAAAAACATGGTTAAACCATGGTACTACATTACTACATTTTCACTTTAATAAAACCATGGTTAATTTTCTTAAGGGATTTGTATATTCTTTTTTTCTTTCTTTCTTTCTTTTTCTTTGTTTTGTTTTCATAACTGTACTGTGTTATGGTTTTATACTGTTTAAAAAAAAAACATAAATCTGAAAAAAAGATTTGCAATACATGCTCCAGGTTCCGAACTGAACCAAAAGATTCATGAATCATTATTTCAGATAGGGACTTCGGAGCGTGGTTCTCGAATCATTCAATTTGCGAAATGATTCACGAATCTGCTCCGAAGTTCTGATCTAAATCAAATGATTCACGATACGCGAAGTTAAGAACTAAATCAAATGATTTGCGAACCCGCACTGAAGTCCCAGTCTGAATCATTCGCGCTCCGAAGTTCTGATCCGAATCAAAAGATTCACGAACCTGCTCCGATTTAAATCAAATGATTTGTGATCTGCACTTCAAAGTCCTGGTCTGAATGATGATTCGCAAGCTATCGCTTGAGATCAGGACTTGAATTTCAATTTCAATTTCCTAAATGATATCGAACCCGATCCAAAGTCCCGATCTAAATCAAATGATTCATGATATGTGCTCTGAAGTCCCGTTCTGAATCAAATGATTCACAATACGCGATCCGATTGGAGGGCTTCAAAACAGTGAATTATTTTGCGACTGATTCAGAGATTCGAAAAGTGGCGTTTCACGCATCACTATACGTGATTTTTAAAATCATTACAAGCAATGTCGAAATTCAAAAATGAATGGCTCTTTTGATCTGTTTTTAAAATTATTTTTCCATTCCAAAGATCCAACACAAATCTACAAATTTAGGTGAGGTAACCAGTTTACTGCTAACTAGTGAAACACTCCATTAAAATGATGAGCTTCATCTCAAAATACATGTCAGATGGAAACAATGTGTATTCTGATCAAGTTTATAGTTTAATTCATTATATTTTAAATAGTTTGACCAGTTCAGTTGGTGATAGCTCAATAGGAAATCAGTTGGAAGCATCCAGTCATCTCATACCATTGAAGGGAATGTTAAATTTATCAGTATATATTGTAATAAATGTTTGAGAAATTGTTGTTGAATCTGATTGTATTAGTCTATATAGAGTGATAGACTGATAGTCAATGCAAAAAGAGCAAATGGGAGAAGCAGATGAACACAAAAAACTTGGCTAACTTATATGTTTCTACTCCACCAATGTATTAAATGCACATCCTTGAAAGCGTGCGGTTTTCTAGTCTACATACATATTTAATTGTTTGATCAAAATTATTGATAGGGACAATTTAGTAGTCGCTGGATATTGGTAGGAACACATCCCGAGCGTCCGTACTAAATTCTACGCCCTTGCACCAAACATTTACTTTAGGTTTTTACAGAGGGGTTTGATCATATATCATTCACCAAATTTATACATTTAACATTTTATTCCTTTTTTTTTTTTTTTTGCCATTGACAGTATTTTCTACATGATAAAAATAGAAATCCAAAATCTGATCTGTAAAAACCGTATATGTCAACTCTACTATGCCAACAAAATGAAACAAAAATTGATCCTGGCTTTATTTATTGTTGAGATTTATGTTTTGGAAATGTATGCAAATTAGTGCATATTTAATTAGACAATGCTTCATTTGCATATTTAAAGTGCCCCTATTATGGATTTTTGAAAATTACCTTTCATGCAGTGTTTAACACAGCTCTAAGTGAATGAAAACATCCTGCAAAGTTTTAAATCTGAAAGTGCACCGTGTATAAAGTTATTGTCTCTCAAAAGAAAGAGTCGACTCTGAATCATTTAAATGAGTTGCTTTTAAAACGAATCCCAAGCCGTTTCATGTTGATGTCAACATGAAACATTAGCATATTGCCCACCCACTTGTCGGTCTTTTCACGTTGGTCTGAATGAAAATGCAAATTCAATCTTTGCCACAAGGTGCCCTTTGAGAGCGGTAAAAATAGCTGTTTCCCTGGTAACGCTGTACACAAAGCAGCACTGCGCTCACAAACGATGCTTTATCAGGCATTTCAGGCTTGATGAATTGAAAATGAGACCAATCGACCAATCACCGCAGATTAGCGTCACGCAAAGGAAAGTGTTTGGATAAATGAATCGTTGAGTGAATCGTTTGGGAGTCGTTGAGCAAGTTAGGTAAAAATAAATGCATATTATAAGACAAAGAAGGTGTTTTTTGACCTTGCATGCATGTCAACCTGTTGTTGGGTACTCCCAAAACCAAAATATGGCAAAATATATATTACCCATAATAGGGGCACTTTAAACATTCAAGAGAACTTGTAGTACAAAACAGCTGTCTTAAGGCCAGTTCACACCATACAGACAAACGCCAACAAACACCAACAAACAAGTTGGCTCCAGTTGGCTGTTGGATTTAGAATTTTATTAAAAATAACTGTCATGTTCACACTGCCCCAACAAACACCAACAAACTTCGAGTCACAGAGAGTCAAGTAACACCATGTCTACACCAGATGCGACAGTTGTCACATCGTGCCGCATCCAGTGTAGACAGTGTCACTGATTATAATCAATAGAATCTCTCTTGTATTTTGTCGCGTCGCACCGCGTCCCTCGCGTCTGGTGTAGATGGTGTAAGTCTGATTGGGGACGAAACTGATGATCCTATAACCACAATCAAAATTTTACTGTTATTAATGTCTTTGCATGTCATTCTTCGCCTGAAAAGACGGCGAATAAAACGAAAGAGGCCGTGAAGCACGCTTTAAGTGAAATATGCGTCATGGAAACGGTTCGTGGCCACGTCAGAGTTTGTTGTAGTTTGTTGGAAAACCCTTTCACACTGCTCAGACATTCCACGACCCAACAAACGCTGATTAAGCATGTTCAATCGGGTGAAAACAAACTCCAACCAACGCCAACAAACGCCAACAAGGGTAATACACTGATCCAACAAACTCCAACAGACTAGTTTGTTGGTGTTTGTTGGCGTTTGTCTGTGCAGTGTGAACTGGCCTTTAAAGTACTGTGATTAATCAACCAGGGTGATGATATCTATTAGCTATTTCTTACTTTATTCACATGTAGTGTTTTGCCTTAAGTGTGTGTGTGTGTGTGTGTGTGTGAAACAAACCTTCTTGCACGACTCTCCAGGATGCGAACAAAGAGTGGTGTAATGGCAGAGCCGGATGCTCAGGGCTCAACCGGTAATCAGGTCCGAGGCGGTTCACCACCGGATGCACAGTCACGTGTGCAAACCGAAAGGCAGCGGTGGAGAAAATGTTGGAGATGCTGGGGTCAGCCGAGGGGTCGTAACCTTTGTATGGGGGCATGAGGGCCAGGTTAGCACTGCGGCCCAGGACGCGGGGCAAGTAGTGATTCCATGTCAAGATCTTCCAAACAAGATTCAGCAAGTCAGAGACATGCATAAAAGGATTAACCCCTTATTACTTTTTTCAGGTTTTATCTTCTCACCTGGTGGATTGCGCCCAGTATTTTTCTGGCCTCCTCGTACAGCGTGTCTGGGCTCCAGTGAGGGTTGAGCTTGTGAAGCTCCTCAGCCAATCGGTTGTGTTCTCTCAGAAACAGCGTGTGCAAAGCAATCATACCCAAGTGCTCATTGGCCCGAGAGTCACCTGAGACGCACACAAAAACAGCTCATCAGCTGGCCAGTTTAAATCAGAAAGCATCAGAGTGAAGGCCTATCTGGGACATTTTTGAATAAAATGACAAAAATACTGACTTATTTTCCTTTTCTTCGTATAGGGTGTTTTAGCTTTAATACCCTTAAAGTCAACATGAAATAAAACCTGAGCAATTCAGCAATATTAACACTATATTGCAAATAAAATAAAATAAAATGCATTGTTGCTCTACAGTTAATTGAATTAATCAATATGATTAAATTTTTAATGAATATTTACTTAATTTGAAATATTGTTTAATTTCGCATCACTTTTCATAGCGTTTTTTTGTTTGTTTGTTTTAAGCTTTATTCACTCCATTGAGGCTGTTATTTATGACTACAGTGGTGCTTCACAAAAACAGAGATTATACTTATATACTTACACTTTTTTTAATTATTTTGTAATTATTTTATTATTTAATATTTTATTTATTAATGTAATAATATTTATACATGATATTTACTTAATTTGAAATGTTGTTTTACTTTTTTATCTTTTTTACTTATTTATCTATTTTGCACCATTTCTCATTGTATGTACTATGTAGTAATGTACCATTTGTCATTGTATGCAAACACTTTAGAAATAAGAATGCAGTTGCTTTTGTCATGTTAATAAAGCACACTGAATTTAATTGAAATTAAGGGAGGAAAATCAACAGCATGAACTTCATTTAAAATCATTTAAAATGGCTACTAATACTACCATTTCAGGCTTATTATATTAAGAATTGTACATTGTTTACTACATGTACTAGAGTTTATGCTGCATCAGATGACGGCCTATATTTTTCTCTTGTTTGTCCCATTTTACGTGATTATGGAAGCAAAATGTGTTATGAATGCTGTTACTTGTTAACAATGAATGATATCTGAAAAATACTCAGAAAAATGCCTACAACCTGCTTGGAAACAGAACGATCTGTTCCCCATGGATATGTTGAGTCTTTGTGCTGTCTCTGATAACGGGATGGGGTCGATCCGCTCTCGTGGGCCACAGGGGTCCAGGTTCATCTGCGTGCGGATCCGGAAGGGCATGAAGCCGAGCCCTTGGTCTGAGTGGAACTGGTTGATGGCGAGCAGGCCGAGAGGGGACGAGAGGTTTCTGAGGGCCCCGCTGAGCCCATCCGAGCTCCCATACACCATGCTGGCATCCACGAATGCCGTTATAGCGTTCAGCTGCTCCCGGTGAGCAAGTGGAACCGTACAGCTTGGAGCAGAGCGGAAAAACGGCATGCAGCTCTGAGTCCCTGTGCGAGGATCGGAGAGAGGGATCTGAACATGAAGAAGAAGTAATAGATGTTCAGAGTGTGTACGATCCGGCATCTGTTTTCAGTAGGGCTGCCCTCGACTAAAGACTTTTCTGGTCGACTAGTTGTTCATTTTAAGCATTAGTCAACTAATCGCACGTTTATTAAAGGGATAGTTCACCCATTAATTACTCACCCTCATGTCGTTTCAAACCTGCAAGTCCTTCGTTCATCTTCGGAACACAAATTAAGATATTTTTGATGAAATCCGAGAGCTCTCTGACCCTCCATAGACAGCAATGATCCTAACATGATCAAGGCTCAGAAATGTAGGAGACTGTTAAAATAGTCCATGTGACATCAGTGGTTCAACCATAATTTTACGAAGCTAGGAGAATACTTTTTGTGCACAAACAAAACAAAAATAACGACTTTATTCAACAATTCGTCTCCTCTGTGTCACCCTATAGTGCCATTTTGGAGAGTATCACATACATAAACAATGTATGCAACGTATCAGTGTACACACAATTTATGGTTGAACCACTGATGTCACATGGATTATTTTAACGATGTCCTTGCTACGTTTCTGAGCCTTGATAGTATTAGGATCCTTGCTGTCTATGCAGGGTCAGAGAGCTCTCGGATTTCATCAAAAATATATTAATTTGTGTTCCGAAGATGAACGAAGGTCTTATGGGTTTGGAACGACATTAAGGTGAGTAATTAATGACAGAATTTTCAGTTTTGGGTGAACTATCCCTTTAATAAACCATTTAAATCATAATAATGAGATTTCTTACATAGCCTAATAAGCGCTCAAGCACAGGCATAAAGCTTGGCACAGCACATCGGCAGAAAAAATTATGAATGTGTCGGGAAAAACAGTAAGGGGGCTGCATTAACATTTTAATAATTTATTGATAAACTAGTGTTTTCATTGTTTTCGGTTTAAGAGATGAAGTCGGTGACACCGATTCGTCATCTCCTCCGCGCCTGTATGCATGTTTCATACGGATTACATCATTTGAGAATATTTGTTTTCCATTTGAATTGGTTAATTTGAAAGTAGACATTTCACTCTATAGATTATTATTTATCTATTTTTCATGTCTGTAAGGCAACTATACACAGAGTTTCGCGCTCAAGTTCACAGAGACTCAAGTTCAATGTTTTGATGTTATTGTGACTACACACAAATAAACATAGAGTCTTTACAGATTCAAAATATGTATTATTCTTATCTGTATGACCAAAAATGAGGGAGTATTTTAAGAGCAAGTGAGTGCACTGGCACCTCCATCTGTCCTGCAGTCACTTCAATAGCGCACATTTCTCTAGGTTAACATTAGATGTAATGTTGCTAACATACAGTATTTCAGATGATAAGCCATATTTGAGTTCGATGAATGATAGGTGAGTGTTTGGATGTCCTGCCCGATGTACTGTATTACCATAGACTAGCCGTTAACGATCTGTCCCTCACAGACTGCGTGACTTCGCCTGTGGATTTTTTATTTTTTTTTCTGCGACTAAGCGACTAATAAAATGTTGGTCGACCAAGCATCTTCTCGTCGACTAATGGTTATTCGACTATTAGGGGGCAGTAGTGCTGTCAAACGATTAATCGCGATTAATCACATCCAAAATAAAAGTTTTTTATTTACATAATATATCTGTGTGTACTGTGTATATTTATTATGTATATATAAATACACACACATACAGTATATATTTTGAAAACATTTAAATGTATTCACATGTATATGTTTATACTCATATTATTTATATTATATATAAATATATTTAATATATAAATGTAACATTTTTCTTAAGTATATACATGCATGGATGTATATTTATATATACATAATAAATATACACAGTACACACACACACACACACATAAACTTTTAATTTGCATGCGATTAATCGCAATTAATCATTTGACAGCACTAGGGGGCAGTCCTAGTTTTCAGGGTATAATACGCACCTGTATTGGAAAACATGGCGTGTCTCTGCTGCAGGTACGTGTGCAGTCCGCTCCGGTCTTAAAGGCTGCAGTGCTGGGGCTCTGAGGGGTCAAGGTCAGGTCATGATCGAGCCACTGACCCCACTCCACCAGCAGATGAGACAGAGACATGTCCAGAGAGATGTTCTCATTATGAGTGTACAAAACCTCCTGCGACACGCTGCGGACCTGCACAGAGACAGTAAGATCTGACTGAATCTGGAAGACTTGTTTGGTCTTATTTCATCTTCAATTTTTTTTTTTTTTTTATAACAAAGTTTTTTTATTGGGATTGATGGTTCTATGAAGAACCTTTAACGTGGAATCTTTCCATTTCACAAAAGGTTCTTTATAGCAGAAGAAGTTTCTTTAGAATATTAAAATATAAAAAGTGAATTTTTATGCAATAAACTATTAGGGGTGTTGAAATTAATCGTGTCTATGATGCATCGTGATGCTGCAGACGTGGACGATTTCATCTATTTTTATATATTTTTAACGATTTATCCATTATAATTTAAATTAAATAAGTTAAATTTTGTTTATTGTTTCGCTAGGATTAATTTATTTGTTAATATTATTTTATTAAATGATTTTACAAATTTTTATAATTATATTATTTTGATCATTTTTTAAAATATTTTATTAATTTCAATAATAATAATAATAATAATAATGATGTAATTTGTAATGTTGTTTTATTTATTTATTTAACCAATTTGGCACCATTTCTCATTGTATATAGAATCTATTATTATGCACAATATCTCATATGTAAACACTTTAACAATATGAATGTAAATGTATTTTTCAGGCTAATAAAGCACACTAAATTTAAAATTGAAGAAGAAAATCAATAGCATTCATATAAAGGCCAAAACAACAACTCTGATTACGTCAGTCAATCTTACAGGTGGTAGTGTGTGGTTGTGGTAGGTGTGTTGTGGGTTCCAGCCCCTGGGGGCCCCTCGAGAGTCCTCGTACTCTGGCGACAGCCAGCGGGCGTAAGGGGTGTTTGCTGCCCCCCATTGAGGGTTTTCTCTGCAAAGTCAAAAACAGCATCGATAAAAGGAAATATGATGCTTTCTGAGAACGGAAACTGAATGAACAATGATATATTTTGATTTCGAGTGCACCTGTTGTTGCAGTGTCCTGTGATGGTGCGGTAGCGTTTGGACAGACAGTCAGATTTACACACGGGTCTCAGCGTCTCTGAGGAACAGCCTGTAACCTGCAGTATGGTCTCCATGTCTTCTGCACTTAAAAGCTCTGAAACACACACATCAGAATTTGATACGACTTCAAAATCATGTACTTGTAAATGACCCAAATGTGTGTGTGTGTGTGTGTGTGTACCCGTGAGGTCGGGTTTGTCCATGGAGTGTGTGTAAACCATCTCTCTAATCAGCTCTACCGTATTATCCAGAAACTCAGCGGATCTGATGTGGGTTCTGGTTTTGGGGCCAGTTTGTTTGAACAAGGCCAGCAGGTCACTGGGTCGGACAGAACCGTCTAATACGGACGTCTTCACCCTGATAGAAATGAGAGAGCAGACAAAAAACATAAGATAGAAAATAAATTTTATACCTCTGCAATCTTCTTGTATGACATCTATTGACTCATGTGGGTCTATTTTTGTCTCTGTTTTCCTTTATTGACTTGACTGGTTGATACTTAAATCAAATGAGCTTTGACTTTGACTAAAGTCTCACCTGTCATTGGTGTGAGCGTATGCGGCGTCTGTCAGCTCTCTGGCTCTGCGTAAAGCTTCCTGGATGAAATTAGATCCCAAATATACTGAAAAACACCATACAATATTTCAAAACCTGCCATTCAGTTTTGATACTGGAGTTGACAAAAAATGCAATAATGGAACTCAAATGTCTTGCTGTTAACTTTATATATGTAACTGACAGTTGTACTATATAGAAACCAAGAAGATACAAATTTCTAAAGTTCTTTTTTTTCCCCTGCCCAGAACAACACTAACTGGATCTATAAAGTATACTTCAGTACCTGTTGCATTCTGGGAAGGAAAATGAGACGTGGCTGACAGCGGCAGACAAAATATCAGAAGTATAGATATAATAAAGCATGAGAAAGATTCCTGCAATGAGAATAATATACATGTATTTGCCTGCTGATACTCAATAAACCAAACATTAATTAATTAATTAATTTAATCGCATCCAAAATAATAGATTTGTGTACATAAAATATGTCTGTGTACTGTGTATATTTATTATGTATATATAAATACACACACATGCATGTATATATTTCAGAAAAAAATGTTGTTTATGTATTAAATACATTTATATATTATATAAATTATATGAATATAAATATATACATGTAAATACATGTACATATTTTCAAAATGTATACTGTATGTGTGTATATTTATACATACATAATAAATATTACAAAGTACGCACATATATATTATGTAAACAAAAACTTTTATTTTGGATGCGATTAATCATTTGACAGTACTAATATATATATATACACTGATACAAAAAATGTATATTATAAACCCAAAATTAATAAATATAAAAATAAATCAAAAATAAAACTGTACAGTTTACACACTCACAAAATATCAAAAAAACACTCAAAAAAAACTATACAAAAAAAGTGTATATATATTATAAAACCAAAAATACTATTATAAAATAAAAAATGAATACAAATACTGCATAAAAATAATAAATCAAAAATAAAACTGTACAACTTCTTTTTTTTAAATGCTATATATATATATACACACACACACAAAGAAAATATTATATATAGCAGCTACTATACATTACAGTATTAATAAAAATATTATAATAATAATAATAATATCTGTGTACTTTTTGTCGTACTTACCAAGCATGTCGTATCCATCTGTACAGTCTTGTATTCTCACTCTTATTCTTGTAAAATATATAACATTTTGTTCTTGCTTCAGACGAAAAGTATATGTAGCCTTGTGCACATTAATGTACAAAATTTGTAAATAAAAAACAATGAATACAGAAAACAAATATGTTCAGTTAAGTGTTTAAATATAAAAGTACTAATACATCACCATCTGAACTATTATATGGTGTGTGACTGTACAATTCTGTGTAATTATGTGTATGAGAAGGTTTAAACCAGGACTGACTTTTATATGCTGGCTTTGGTCTGCAGGTATGTGCAGAATTCTGTTATCTGTGTGACTGGTGACAACAATTCAACATCAAACAAACCTGAACACACATGGAGTGACTGTCTCACCCTAATAACCTCTCGATCCAAACACATCATCCTCTATCTAACGGGGTTATCGACACAATCACTCCTCGTCATAGAGAGTCACTGCCTTCTGAACAAATTGTGAGCAGTGTTCGTTAAGGTGTTTTGGGTATAATATTCTGGTTTCAAGAGAAAGTTTGGGTTCATCCTTGAAATTCTGTGGGAGTTTTTCGCCAGTTTTATGATCTTATTATGGTCTAAGTAAAGTAACAGCACAGCTTTTCTAAAAAAAATAAAAAAATGATTTGAGGAAACATTCATGTCTGGAGAACAAATACTGTAGGATGACACATACTGAACCTTAAAGGAACAGTTCACCCAAAAATGAAAATTTGCTGAAAATGTATGCACTCTCAGGCCATCCAAGATGTAGATGAGTTTGTTTCTTTATCAGATCAGATTTTGGGAAATGTACCATTACATCACTTGCTCACCAATGGATCCTCTGCAGTGAATGGGTGCCGTCAGAATGGAGTCCAAACAGCTGATAAAAACATCCCTTTAACATTAAACCATTGCTTCTGGCCAAAACAGAAGTCCATAATATGTAATAACACTTCCTCCAGTGAAAAAGTTCATCTCATGTTGTCCTCTCACAACAAAATCCACCCACACGGCACCCATTCACTGCAGTGGATTCATTGGTGAGCAAGAGATGCAATGCTAAATTTTTCCAAATCATTTCTGATAAAGAAACAACCTCATCTCAAGTGGCCTCAGTGTGAATAAATTTTAAGCACATTTTAATTTTTAGGTGAACTGTTCCTTTAATATTTAGCGTTAGGAGTTTATTGTCAATGTTTCCCGTAATCCGCCTCTTTCTGCCCACCTGCAGATGACACTTTTGCTGGCACAGAGACAATCTGATAGAAGACACACCTGGAAAAGAGGTCAGTGGAGCAACAGAGAAAAATAGACAGTTTTGAAAGTCTGATAAGAGAAATTGGAAAGTGAGGAGAACTTCGCGGATTCCAGGTCCATGACTTTAAAAGGCTGTTGTTTTCAGCGGGTTTGACGCAGCACTCGGGACGAGTGTGAATAACTTTACTTGTCTGACGAGAGCACGTGCCTCACGGACCTACAGAGGAAACCAGTGTCAAACTGGCACAAGATGTAAATGTGTTTGTGTAGCCCAGCACGTCCATTTACAATCCAAATCTAGTGCCAGTGCAAAAATAATGAGCTTAAAATCCTCACAAATTCATTGCTAGTAGTCTTTCCATGCATTCAAATGATGTTAGTTTGCATGAAGAGCGATGAAGAGAGATTCTCTCAGTCGTGCGTTCAAAGGAACGACACTTTCGACACGGTTATAAATGAACATGATACTCGTATTTATTGTGCTATTCATTAAAAGCAGCCTGTTAAATCAGCTGAGCCACATGGGATTAGTTACAAATACTTATTTAGTTCATACATTCACAATTATTTATAGTTATCTCTGTTAAAAGAACACAGGTTTGTTAGTTTTCCCTTGTTTGACAAGGTTCTCAAATACTTGGAGATGAAAATTTCATTAAGGCTATTAAATAGATATATATATATATATATATATATATATATATATATATATATTTATTTATTTATTTATTTAATATATACTATATATTCTATATAGTTCTAAATTCACATGAAAACACATTGGGCCTCATTAATAAACATGGAAGTGTAGATCGAAGCATTCTTACATAAATTATTGCATTCAATTCAATAGGATAATTCATGTGCAAATGGATTTATGAATGATGTAAAAAGGCCCATTGTTAATACTGTGTCGGCACCTTATTAAATAGCTAAATAGGAAACAGGAGACGAAATAGTGTAGAACAGTTTAGACCAAGTCATGTGATGCCCATGCAGTGCTTTCACTATTTACGGCACAATACAGTCATAGTGCTGGTGTGAAAAAAAACAAAAAACTATGAATTGGAATCTGCGTTAGATTGACTGGAATGCATCACTATCTAAAAATCAGCTGATCTGCCGCATTATCTTCAGCAAGGCAGCTGATCCCAGATCAGCTGTTTTAAAGAAACATGACCCAGACTACAGAAAGCAGGCAGTAGTGTGTCCATACTGAGAGCAGTGCTGGGTCCTGAAGGCATTGTGGAGATCATGTGGACATAGTGGTCTTAAGCGTGTTGAGACCACAGAAACCGGTCACAGCGCTCCAACATGGTCTGTATCAGTGCTCTAAGAGAGAAAACAAAGAAGAATGAATGCATGAGGACAGAAAGTGTTAAACATTACCTATGTTCAGAACAGAATACAAGTATACTGTGCAGTATATACTGTACCCTGCCTATTATTTTCCAAAATACAAATAGACTGGAATGGAATATTAGCATACTACGCAGTATATACTGTACACTTCCTAATATTTGCCTTCCTAAAACAATATGTTTGTAATGGACTACTGTGCTATTTTCCAAAATAACAATGGCTAACAATGTCTAAATTCAAACTTCCATTAAAAATACATATTCATATGGCAGAACTAGTAAAAGTAGTATGTTAGTATGCCAGACAACCAATATGTTCTAAACAGAATATCAGCATAATGTGCAGTATATACTGTACACTCCCTAGTATTTTCCAAAAATAATGTCTAAATTCAAAATTGCATACTACTCTTACTATTTCTCCCATATATTTATAAAGCAGAAATAGTAAGAGTTGTATGCTAGTATGCTATTCTGAAATCAACCAATATGTTCAGAATCAATACTAGTATACTTGGAAGTATATCTGTACACGGCATACTATTTTCCAAAAGCAATGTCTAAATTTGAAATAGCATACTACCATTTATCATTTCTTACCACTTAACATTTGTCCTATATCATTATATGGAAGAGTAATAGTAAGAAATAGTAATAGTATGTTAGTATGCTATTCTGAATTTATCCAATATATTCGGAATGGAATATTAGTAGAGATGCACCGATGTATCGGCCGATTTTTGATTATTTTAAAGCCATCGGCATATCGGAAATAGCATGAAAAGTTATTAATTAACTGCATGGAGACAATCAGTTGCATGTCTGTTGACTTCTGTGTATGTGCACGGAGAGTTTGTGAGTGTTTGTGCGAATCTCATATGTGTATACAGGTGCATCTCAATAAATTAGAATGTCGTGGAAAAGTTCATTTATTTCAGTAATTCAACTCAAATTGTGAAACTCGTGTATTAAATAAATTCAATGCACACAGACTGAAGTAGTTTAAGTCTTTGGTTCTTTTAATTGTGATGATTTTGGCTCACATTTAACAAAAACCCACCAATTCACTATCTCAACAAATTAGAATACTTCATAAGACCAATAAAAAAAAAACATTTTTAGTGAATTGTTGGCCGTCTGGAAAGTATGTTCATTTACTGTATATGTACTCAATACTTGGTAGGGGCTCCTTTTGCTTTAATTACTGCCTCAATTCGTTTCTTTGACAGTGGCCTTCAGCTCATCTGCATTTTTTGGTCTCTTGTTTCTCATTTTGCTCTTGACAATACACCATAGATTCTCTATGGGGTTCAGGTCTGGTGAGTTTGCTGGCCAGTCAAGCACACCAACACCATGGTCATTTAACCAACTTTTGGTGCTTTTGGCAGTGTGGGCAGGTGCCAAATCCTGCTGGAAAATGAAATCAGCATCTTTAAAAAGCTGGTCAGCAGAAGGAAGGATGAAGTGCTCCAAAATTTCTTGGTAAACGGGTGCAGTGACTTTGGTTTTCAAAAAACACAATGGACCAACACCAGCAGATGACATTGCACCCCAAATCATCACAGACTGTGGAAACTTAACACTGGACTTCAAGCAACTTGGGCTATGAGCTTCTCCACCCTTCCTCCAGACTTTAGGACCTTGGTTTCCAAATGAAATACAAAACTTGCTCTCATCTGAAAAGAGGACTTTGGACCACTTGGCAACAGTCCAGTTCTTCTTCTCCTTAGCCCAGGTAAGACGCCTCTGACGTTGTCTGTGGTTCAGGAGTGGCTTAACAAGAGGAAAACGACAACTGTAGCCAAATTCCTTGACACGTCTGTGTGTGGTGGCTCTTGATGCCTTGACCCCAGCCTCAGTCCATTTCTTGTGAAGTTCACCCAAATTCTTGAATTGATTTTGCTTGACAATCCTCATAAGGCTGCGGTTCTCTCGGTTGGTTGTGCATCTTTTCCTTCCACACTTTTTCCTTCCACTCAACTTTCTGTTAACATGCTTGGATACTATCTCTCTCTCTCTCATATATATATATATATATATATGTTTGTGCGTGTCTCATATGTGTATGTGTAACAGAAACTTTTAAATACCAGTTCTCCTCGGAGTGAACCAATGGAAAAAGTTTTTAAACAATAGTTGTTTGTTACAATCGGTGTCGGCCCAAAAAAATCCTATCGGTGCATCCCTAAATATTAGCACAATGCACAGTATATAGTGTAGACTGCCTATGATTTTACAAAAACAATTAGATCAGAATGGAATATTAGCATACTGTGCAGTATATACTGTACATCACCTACTATATTCCTTCGTAAAACAATACATTTGTAATGGAATACTATCATGCTCCTTGCTATATTCTGTACACTGCCTACTGTTTTTCCAAAAATAATGTCTAAATTCAAAATAGCACACTACTATAATTTTCTTACTATTCCTCTTGTATCTTTATAAATCAAAAATAGTAAGACTCGTATGCTAGTGTGCTATTCCGAATTCAACCAATATGTTCAGAACTGAATACTAGCATACTGGCAGTGGTGTATAAAGTACCTGAAAGCCATACTCAAGTAAAAGTACAGATATCTTACAAAAAAATGACTATGGTAGAAGTTGAAGTCACCGTTTAAAATATTACTTGAGTAAAAGTCTTAAAGTATGTGATATTTATTGTACTTAAGTAAGAAAAGTATTTTTAAAATCTTAAAAGTACTTAAGTATTAAAAGTAAAAGTAGAAGTAAATGCAAAATGGAAAAGAAGCAAATAAATATATATAAAAATATTCATACAGCTTGAGTAGCAAGATTGTGTTCAGTTTTAACTCTTTCTTCCATTTTGTATTTTTGGGTAAGAATAAGAAGAAATTCATCCGGTACTTAGTGTCTTTTATTCCAACATAAGAAAACATTTCTGGAATCTGCATCTGAAATAGCATTTAGATGTATTTACACAGTTTATATGTCAGAGGGGACATGGATGCATTTAAACTGCAGTTACAGATGCATAAATAGACCTAATGTTTTGTTTTTAACATAAAACGTTGAATGCTGATATTTGAAATAATTTAAAACATGAGAAAAAAAAAAGTCAAAATGTGAAATTAAAACCGCCAGTAGGTGACAGCAAGTGACTGTTAAGGAGTGAGTCATTGAGATTCAACCGATTCATTCAAACGACTGATTCATTCAGAAACAAAGCATTTGACTGTGTTGAGTGAATCACTGAATCATTTATTCAATAGATTTGTTCAAAAAGCTGATTCATTCAATAAGTAAATGCTGTCCATTGCTCAGAGACGCAAAACAGTGCTGTGATCTTTGTTTGGAACTATTTTCATTGGCAAAATTGAGCAAAAACAAGCAATATTATGTCTAAAATGTAAGTCACTTATTGCTTTACTGATCTTGTATAAAATGATTATTAAATGTGTTCATGCTGATATTTGCAGAAAAACGGTACTCTTTGTGTGATATAGATCAAGTTAACTATATTAAATTATATAAATATAAAAAGCATACAGAAGCATTTTTGCCGTCTACAATTTAGAATGCCTGGAATTTTGAGTTTTAATAGACATATAAATCAACATGCATGCACTCCGTGTGTGATTTGGTGATATAGCCTACTTGAAAATGTCAGATCGCACATCATTACAACAACACTTACCATATTATCGCAGACGATGCTGTATTGCACACCCCAGCCTCGACTTGAGTGGAAATTGAAATCATCCGCGGTTGTGCGCGCACTTGTTTGCACATGAGCAAAGGTGTTTTTAAGAGTCTAACTTGCAAACGCCAGACCACTGATTCGTCAAACCTGACTATTTTGTAGTAAGTTTCTTCTGACTATTTTGTAGTAAGTAACGAATATGCTTCGGTGAAATGTATCGGAGTAAAAGTATACATTTTAATTAGGAAATGTAGTGGAGTAAAAGTAAAAGTTGGCTGAAATATAAAAACTCAAGTAAAGTTCAGATACTCCCAAAAAATACTTAAGTACTGTAACAAAGTATTATTACTTCGTTACAATACACCACTGCATACTGGGCAGTATATGATGGACACAGCATACTATTTTTTAATGTAATACTAGCATACTGGGCAGTATATACTGTAGACTGCCTAATATTTTACAAAACTGACATGTCTGTAATGGAATACTACAGTTCTGCTTTCTATATACAGTACACTACCTACTATTTCCTAAAAATAAAGTCTAAATCTGAAATAGCATGCTATTCTACTGATCTTACTCTTTCTTCTATATAATATTATGGCAGAAATAGCAATAGTACGCTGTATGCATTTCCAAATTCAGCTGATATGTTCAAAATGGACTACTATTTTTCAAAAACAATGTTTAAATTCAAAATAGCTTACTACTTTACTACTCATACTAATAATTTTATATGACAAAAATACTAAAAGTTGTATAAAGTTGTATAAGTTGTAATTTGCTATTGCAAATTCATCTAATATGTTCGTAATGGAATACAACCATTCTGCTTGCTATATAATATACATTGCCTAGTATTTTTGAAAAAATTAGATTGAAGTGGAATATTAGCATACTGTGCAGTATATACTGTAGACTGCATACTAATTTTCAAAAAATTAGCATACTATTACACTTCTCTTTCTATCTCCCATATCTCCATATAGCAGAAATAGTAAGAGTCACATGCTAGTATGCTAAATTAAATAATGTTTGGAATAGAATATTAGCATACTGTGCAGTCCATACTTTTATATTTTTTATTTTAAAAACAGTATGGCATTGAATACTAGCATACTGCTTACTGATAAGCCCACTATTATTTTCCACGCTCTCACCTTTGCCGCTTCTCAGCCATACGAAGCAGATCGCAGACCAGTGTGGAGCGTGAACTGAGATCCACCTGTATCCCGCGCTCCTGGAGGGCCGTCAGGGCCCGGTCCGGCCCGAAGACCCGCACCAGACGCAGGATGATGTTCTCCGGGCTGATGCGAATGCTCCAGTCGGTCGAACCGTCTGACAGATCGGGAGAACTATCGCTCGTGCCATTAGTGTCATCTGAACAGGATCCATTGGGGCTGCTGGACAGGGCTGAAGTGGGCGGGGCTTCGTTGCTTGAACTGATTTGCTGGGAAAGCTGGAGAAGCAACATCCACTCATCAAGAGACTGAGGTACAATACCTGCAGAAAGACAAAGAGAGATATTATGAACATGGAATAACTCCACAGGTCTTAAAATATCAATCAGACAGTCTCTTCCGGGCTAAGTAGAAGGATCTTCGTTAAAATAAGCGAATTAAGTGACTTTGTATTGACAGTTTTGAGCATCTGTGATTGTTGTACCATCATCCCCCTCTAGTAGTGTCATGTCGTCCAGTCTGCAGATGGCACTGAAAGCCTCGGGCCGCCGCTGCAGCTCTCTGCACAGGTACAGGTAGCCCATCCAATACCTGAGAGACAAATAATACAGTCACAGTATACACAACAACACATTCTGATTCAATTCTATTCATTCTAATTCTATACTTACCCATGAGTTCTGCACATCTCCAGCATCTTCTGTTTGGAGGCCAGATCAGCAGGCAGACGGATCAACAGAGACAGCAAACGCCCATAACCCCAGCTGAAGAAATGAGAGTGCCACCTACAGCACAGGACACATTACAATCAGCAAAACAGGAATACAGTTCGATTTAAGGTTAACAATGATTATCTACAATAATTTATTTCAATTGTATAGAGTAGTCTATGGATAGATTACTTACAAATTGTACTTACAAATTGTAATATGTTAATGATTCCAAATTACATAAAAGTTGTACTTAGTAACGTAATCCATTACATTACACATTTTAGGTAATATAATCAGACTAGTTTTAGACTACTTTTAGACCTTGGTAATGTAATTTGCCCCGCCCCCAAACATATGATTCGACTATCAGTCAACTATCGGCAAGATTCGAAAATTCCGATTAAACTATGAAAATCCTTAGTCGAGGACACCCCTACACAATATATATATAAACCAACCGAAATGTTTTGAAATCACTTGTACCCTACCTGATCGAAAAAATTCAGTCTTTCACTCTGTCTGTTTCAGCTTGAGTCTTGTTAAAGATTTAAATCCCTGCCGCCAAGATGCTACTCTGTAGGTCACGGATTATGGAAAGTGAAACCTTTAAAACCTGGTTGGATTTATTCACGCACATTAAAATATTTATTTAAAGCTTCTTGCTTTTCAGATTCTTATTTACAGCATTATCTCAATAGGCTGTATATTAACTTATTGGGAGAAAATCAGTAGTTCTATGTGAAATCAGACATTTGAGCACCCCCATATAGCCAAAATGGCATGATCATAACACCCCGTGAATATGCGACTGTGAGATTGGTAGTCGAATCAGGCTCCTCCTATCGAAGCATTGAATCGTCGACTATTCAGGGTCACCCCTAATATCGTGTATACGTATATTATTTATCTCGTATAGGATGCATTTGGTTGAGTTGCGCTGCAGTAAAGCGCTTCATTGTAGTAGCCTCTTAAGGTGATTATCTCTTCAGCGCGCAGAGCGAGGAGCACAAACAACAATGCAGAATATTTAGTTGCCGTGTTTCTGCACGTTGTTGCGTGAAGAACGCGTCCAAAAGGAGTTCATTCAGAGCCGCGCAGATACGTTCGCATTCGGGGCATTTTGTGCAGATGGCCTATAAGTCGTAATGTTAACATTATGTTGTATAAATAACAAAGCGTATTCTATATGCGATAAAAACCTGCTATCAAATGCTTCATTCTACTGGTCATCTTCAGTGTGCGCAGCTCAAAACAGAAATGTAGAACATTAATAACTACTGTCATATACATAACGTTATAATGAGAGCACTATTGTAAAACATTTTGTGAATTCTTAAGGGTTTCACTGACGTTTAATGTTAACTATCTTTTAATCAAAACATAAAACATTATTTTTTTGTATCTGCGAGGCGTCTGTTACACATTTTCCCTGTGTGTTAACGTCAGTATTTATGACTGTTGAATGTCTGACTTGACTCTTGGTAATGTAATTTGCTCCGTCCTTAGTTGAGGACACCCCTAATGTATTTGTTTTATTAATAATTCCTTCCTCACATTAATAATTCCTTACAATCGCTTGTTGAGAAATCTAGTTGCTTAAAAATTGTTTTGTGTACCTAGGCTGTCCGTCAGCAGTGAGTGTGTCATCCTTTTGTGGGGCATCATGGGATAGTGCCAGTTCCAGCCAATCCTGTCGCAGAGTTTCTGGCTGGAGAAGAGATCCCAAGAAAGACAACCTAGCAGATGACAAAAATTGTTTACTTCATGTGTTTAAAAACAAGAATACAACACCATCAGTGTATACATGGCTCTTTTATAACCTTAACAACTATGATAAACAAACATCATAAAACAATGTATAATGGACACAGCCATACCGCTGCTGCTCGGCTCGTGATTGGACCAGATTGTCCAGATAAGGCAGGAAGTGGCTGGGTAAAGCCATGGCCATGACGTCAGAGGGGAGGATTGTGGGATAGAACTGTGGGTAGGCACGAACAGCCACCTCTCCGTGTTTATCATAGAGTCTGTAGAGAGAAAAAAGGCATTATATTCTATATAAATGACATATTTAGGTCTCCAGGTGGCCATATTGACATTACATTTAGATACTAAGCACGTGTGTGATGTAAACTCACCTGTACAGGTGTGAGAGGAGCAGAGGTGCATTCCAGGGCTGAAGTTCTCTCAGACTGCGCAGAGATTTCAGCAGATCGCCCTTCTGAATCACCTCCACCACCTTACTGGCCTGAGTGAACTCTGCAACAAGCCGAAGAATATTAGGAGAATTAATATTAACAGAACTGCAATAAAACTGGTTAGTAACGCAGCCCTGAATATTGGGGAAAAAATTCTGCTGATTTGCAAAAGAGGACTTATATTAGCTAATCTGATGATGCTGAATTCAAAAAATCAATAACAATTTTCCGTCATGTACAGTTTTTAAAAATGTTACATATGTATAGTTGCAGTCCAAAATTAGTAAAAAAACAAGTATTGGATTTCATTCAGCAAATATAATGCAGGGCTATGTAATGCTGGATTTGGTACATTTAAGTCATGTTGTAAAGATTGTATTAATAAGTTAAACCTGCATGAATGTCACCACAAAGTCGTAAATACAAATGCAAAACTCTGGATTTGTTAAAATCATTTACATTTTTTTTTTTCATTTACAATAAATCCAGTTGCATGTACAAAAATACCATAGTACTGTACAATTACGATAGAATATCAAACGATTCAATTTACAGCACCTTCATGAACTGAAAAACATTAAAAAAATAAAAAATAAAAAAAACATCTGAAGCGAATTCTTTAGTTATCATTTTGTAGATTTTTTATGAAGAACTGACTCTGACTTACTTCAGTATCACTGAGATGCTATTATAGTTTTTAATATTTTGAATCAGTTTTTATTTTTATTTAAATTTTAATGTTTTAGTCATTTTGTTTTTGTCATTTTTATAGTTTTTTTTAATATACACCTATATAGTTTTTATTAATTTTTATTTTAGTTATTTTATATATATATACATATTATATTTTATATATATATATAGATAGATAGATAGATAGATAGATAGATAGATAGATAGATAGATAGATAGATTTTTTTTTTTTCCCCAAGTTAAAAATAATTTTTAATAATTTATTTATTTTTTTACATTTTAC
This sequence comes from Spinibarbus caldwelli, assembly GCA_039654775.1. Lineage (NCBI taxonomy): Eukaryota > Metazoa > Chordata > Actinopteri > Cypriniformes > Cyprinidae > Spinibarbus > Spinibarbus caldwelli. Next base: position 3,480,856 of record CM077265.1, read on the forward strand.
TTTCTGTTTTTAGTTTCAGTTTTAGTTTTAGATAACTTTAACAACCCGCTCTTACCAGAGTGACTTGAGCGGACCAGATGTAATTACGAATTTCCAACTCGTAAATACAAACTTCCTAGGAACACTTGAATACACCAATTATTACAGTTAATACACATTTATGTAAAAAAAATAAATAAATAAATAAATAATTACAAACTTACCCAGCATGCCAGCAATATACGCCTTCATCACCTCGCGGTGCTCTCTGTATCGCAGCATACACATCTTTCTCACTCTCTCCTGGTCCAACAGGAAGAAGTACCTCCTCAGAAAAACACACGCGCTTTCGATGCCTCCTCTACCAGGACAGCCCATCTCCAGATAAAGACAGGCCAGCTGCGAGAGGTCAGCCTGGAGGTCAGGGGGCAAAGGTTTGGGGGAAAACAGCTGAATTAGTTCGACATGATTCGCCAGAGGTGGGAACGGCGCTCTGACTGGAGCTGTGGAACAAGGGATGCTCTCTCCAAAGTCCTCTTCTTCAGTGAGGGTTGCAGATTCATCCAGGTTAGCAGAGTAAATATCTGGCTGAACCACGACGCAACAGGACATTGACGAAACAAGCTCTGCCTCCTCCAGAGTCTTTTCCTCTTGAGTCGTTATTTCTGTAGATCTGGTGTGATCCTCCGGACCCAGGACCCTCTCCAAAACCGGAGCCCACTCTCGAAGTACATCGCTGAGACAGACGGGGTCCAGTAAAACCATGGGGTCCTGGATCTGAGAGCTACAGAGGAACACATATCAACTTTAATAACAGTCCAGTGTGCAGTGACTGGGTAGTAATTTCAAGCAGTATGACATGCTATATTTCATCTAAAACTACTTTAAAGAACTTGGAAAATATTCATTGTCAATATTTTACAAACATTGTATGACTTCACATTAATTGAGAGACTAAATTTAAATATATGATCTTTTAAAAATAATTTCTCTCACTGAAGGCTATTAAAATGAACAGCAAAAGGCTAAACAGGACTTTAAAAAACTAAAAAATGTGCATATAAAAATATATAATTTCTCTTTTGCATTAATGTATTTCAACCTATAAACGTGAGGTTAAAAAATGTATTATCAACTAAACCATTTAAAAGTTTGGGGTTGGCAAGATATGTTTTAAAAGAGATTTCTTCTGCTCACCAATTTTGCATTTATTTGATAAAAAAATACAGTAAAAACAGTAATATTGTGAAATATTATTACAATTCAAAACACCTGTTTTATATTTGAATATATTTTAATATGTAATTTATTCCTGTGATGCAAAGCTCAATTTTCACCATCATTACTCCAGTCAATCATTCTAATATGCTGATTTGCTGCTCAAGAAATATTTATTAATACTATGAATGTTGAAAACAGATTGTGCTGCTTCATATTTTTGTGGAAACCATGACAGATTATTTTAGGATCCTTTAATGAACAGAAAGTTCAAAAGAACAGCATTTATTTGAAATATACGGTAAATCTTTTGCAAGACTATAAATATCTTTACTGTCACTTTCGATCAATTTTATGCATCCTTTCTGAATAAAAAGTATTAATTTCTCTCTCTCTCTCTCTTTCTCAAAAAAAAGACATACTGACCCCAAACATTTGAATGGTATTGATAACAAAAACAGCTTTTGGCCAAAATTTCCAAATAATTTTATGATTTTCTCAGTAATGAATCATATGCAAATATTCAATAGCTTATAATTCAACTTGACTGAACATATTCCTGCCTGTATGCAGCAATACGAAGCAGTGCTCCTCTAAACTCACATGGCTTTCTTTGTGGCGGCTCTCAACTCCTGCAGCTCAGACTCCGAGCTGGACTGCTCAGCATTCAATCTTACAGAGAGACAATCAAAAACTACAATAAAACAATGTAAATATACAAAACACCAATAGCAGCTTTCGGAAAGCATCAATAGGGAGTCAGAAAGTAAAACAGACTCACTCATGCTCGACTTCTTCTGGAAGAGGGGTCACTGTGGCCGTGACCTCCCCTTGAACCCCTTCCCTGAGGTCAGGCCGAGGCCACAGGTCTGCGTTCATCTGAAGCGTGTTGATCTTCTCAGTGGTCTTCTTCATGAAGCTCGAGACACTGGGATAAACACATTCACAAACACAAAACACTGAGATAGTCATCAACATCAGCAATGATTGTCTGAAATATAAGGAAATAAAATGCCACTGATTTTGCATAAAGAAAACAAAGAGCAGAAATAACTTGTAATCTTACCAATCACACGCATCAGCATAAAACGAGACAATGAGACAAAGAAATACATGACACTACGACAAAACAGGAAGTTACAGTTTTAAAAATAACCTGAGTATCAGCAGCTGCATATTAATGAGCATTAGTATAAGTTTGACTCTTCAGTGGAGTTTTACTTCCTTGCGATCCAGCCAATCAGAGCCAAGCAGACTGGGTCTGGTATGAAATTTTAGAGGAAGTGAAATTATCACAGTTTTTAGGGACAGCTGTATGAGTGTGTGTGTATGTGTACCTGTCTCGAACAGCCTGCAGGGCGACTCGTGGGGGTTTTGAGCGGAAAGGCAATGGCAGAAACTGCAAGCTGATGTCTGGCTTGTCGCCCTCTCCACGCACAGACTGAGAGTCTTCAGGATAGCAAAAGGAGGAGATGAAATGATAGAGAGATGATTGGAAAGAGAGAGATAATTAAGTCAGAAGATGTGGGACAATTAAGCAAAAGCACAGAATAAAGCAGATAATAATGATCAGAAAAAGGAAGAATGTAACATTCAAAACACCAGATAAATGATTAAACTACTGCTCATTGATGTTTTTAGTGTATTTTATTGCACAATATTTGACATACAACAAACTGACATACAATTACTACTATAAAACTATACAATTTTTTTAAAAAAATTCAAAATATTTAAAATGATAAATTGTTTTTTTTTTGTCATAACCAGCTGCAAACTGCATTATTTATCAGACATTTTTTATTTTGGACGACAGCAGTGAAATCTCATTTGTCGACATACTGAACATTACAACTGTTTATTAAATATCAAATAAGTGGTGAGTTTGTTGCTTTGTGCAGAATTTTTGCTTTCAGCATGGATGTGAAAATTAAAATTGGAATTAAACTCACTTACTACCTTAATACACATCTCTGGTCTTATTGTCAATAATTCATCTGTTGTTTGTTATTCCAAATAGAAAAAAAAAAAAGAAATGTAAGAACGTGCTCTGCCTCTAAAATGGCTTTCATTTGCTAATCCTTCATTTTTTCCAAGTAAATAAAATTAAGTCCCTATTTACAATTCTTTTCCTTGTTTAATATCCTGATTCACTCTGAAATATGTCAAATTAGTAAAATGGGTCATTACAGTATCTGTATAGCTTTATTTGTTAGTGCTGTCAAACGATTAATCACGATTAATCGCATCCAAAATAAAAAAAAATTGTTTACATAATAATATATGTGTGTATATTTATTATGTATATATATATATATATATATATATATATATATATATATATATAAATTCACACAATGTATATATTTTGAAAATATTTACATGTATATATTTATATTATATACAAGTATATTTAAAATATAAACATAACATATTTTTCTTAAATATATACATGTATGTGTATTTATATATATACAATAAATATACACAGTACACACACATATATTACGTAAACAAAAACTTTTATTTTAGAAGCAATTAATCACGATTAATCGTTTGACACCACTAAAGAAAATCTCTTTATTATGGAAGCCTGTTTTCGCCACGAGATTAAAAGAAAGAGCAAGTAATTGCAAGTCTGACATTTCTGCAAGTTTATATCTCGCAATTGATCCTTTGATTGACAAGCGATCTGACCAATCATAAGGCCGAATGTGCCATTTTGTTCAACAAACAAACCAGGCAGGAAAGTAGATTAACGTCGGTGGACTTAAACTTGAAAAATGGGGTGTAATTTTCAATGGTGTGTTTGCGAATGAACAATTAAAAAAAAAAAAAAAAGTCAGAACTGCAACTTTATATCTATCTTACAATTCTGAATATCAATCTCACAATTCTGAGAAAAACTGTGAGATAAAAAGCTGCAATTACCTGTTTTGTTTTATTTTTTTAATCCGGTGGCATAAACAAGCTTCCATACTTTCTGATCAATAATGAAATGTGAGTTGAGTTCTTCCTGTATCATGACACATAATTCCCACTGAGAGAGCCAGAATCTGCTAACTCGCTTTTAGGTCTGAAATCGATCTTTTGCTTTCTCAGTGACTCTCTCTCAGTCTCACCATTCTCCACCTGCTCATCCTCGGTGAAACTGAACTCCTTCAGCCGGTCCTCCTCAAGCATCGATTGATTGGCGAGGGAGCTGGCGTCATCGTCTGATTGGCTGCCTCTTCGGCTGATGACGCGGTAGATACCGCAGTCCAGAATGTTGAAGCTCTCCTGTGCACAAAAGAAAGAATCATTTTTACTTCAAAAAAGTGCATTTGTACATATGCCTGTGTGTTTTTGGACTCACGTGTGAGGAAATGCTGCTCCTGCGGCTGCTGCAGGCGGAGTCCAGTGGCTCCAGTTTGCTGATCACCTCCTCTAGCTGACCAATCAGGTGCTGCTGGGAGGCGGAGTTTAGCTGAGCCTTGAGCTGCTCCAACCGATCAATGGGGAGGGACTTCCTGGCCTAAGGAGGAAATACAAAAGAGTGAGCTTTATTTGGAATGGATTATTAATCTAATATTTAATCCATACTGCAAAGTACATACTGCCTCCTTCTTAAAATAGTATATGAAACAGCATGCATACTAAATGTGTTGGTGTTTGTATGTGTACCCTGGATGTAATAATGGCGTGCTGAAACATGCAGCAGACGGTGGTGGCGACCGTCCAGTTCTCCCTCTTCATCAAACGCTCCACACAGCGCTCAGGTGACATCAGCGACAGGTGAGACAAACGTCCGTCACCATATAGACAAAATAGCTCATTACGGAAAACTGAAATCTCCACCACATCTATAGAGAGAAGACAGATACAGATCCAAGAGCTGTAAAATCAGGTCATACAATTAGAGACGTCATACAATATCTAAAAAAAAAATTCTCTTTTAACTTTATAAATCTTTATAAAAAATAATAAATATATAAAATGATATTGTTATTTTTTAAAATATATTGGTAAAATATATTTATATGTTTTATGTTAATTATGTTTATTTTATATATTATTATTACATTATTATGAAATTATGCTAATTTTAGATTAAATATTTTTAGGAAGACAGCAGGGGTGGTTCTAGGATTTCATCTTTAGGGGGGCTTAGCCCCCAGAGAGACCATTAGATACACCGATACAAATGACCTAAATAACCAGTATTTTACTGTGCTTATGAAAACTGTATTACTGTACGAAGTAATTAGACACAATTACCTATTAAAGTTATAGAAGTTACTTAGTTAAGAGCAGTGACTGATTCTCATGTTTTTCTTTTGTTGTTTGATTAACATTATTAGCCTAATATAAGAAATGCATGGATCCGTTATACTGACACACATCCAAAATTTTCGTAACTGTTTATGTTTATTTAAGACGTAACCGACTGCGTTTACTTGGATACTCGTCAAAACAGCCATTGTGACATAATATTTTGTGTACTTGCTTATTTGCTCGAGAAGATGCGAAAGTGAATAACCCGATCTCATGAAAGTGCGTTTCAATGGCACGATTTTCTGTTTTTATTTGGTGTGCTATTTATACGCAGAAACTGACTTTGGCGTGCATATGAGACGCAATGGTTAGGTTTAGGGGTGTGGGTGCATATCATAAGCACACCAAATAGAAACAGAAAATCGTGCCATTGAATGCACTTTCATGAGACCAGGCTGCGATTTGGTACTGGCGTGCTGTCCATGCAGTGCCTCTCAGTGTGCGCTTCATTCAAATGTGTGCGTGTACAGTAACGATCTATCAGAGCGCGTGAGTACCACATTGAGATCGATACATGAGCGAGAATGCAGAATGCTTGAGTAAGCAGCACTGGCCTGATCATTCAGATAGCTGATTATAGTTTTAGGGGGGCTGAGATGACAAATAGGGGGGCTGAAGCCCACCTAAAAAGGGTCTAGAACCGCCCCTGGAAGACAGATAAAGATCCATAAAGAGCTGTAAAATCAATAATATCATACTAATATATATATATATATATATATATATTATACATACACACATATACATATATATATATATACACATATATAAAATATGTAAAATGTTTTTTTTACAGTTATTTTTTTTACACTTTTACACTTTATATATAGATAGCTATTAAACACATATTAATACATTTACATATATAATACATATTAATGTATTAAATAGCTATCTGTCTATCTATTTTTTTTTTTGAGTAAATATATCATATGGGTTTAAACAATGACCTCTCACCTTTGACCTCTGTCCACAGCAGAACCTGACCACTGTGTGGGGTGAAGATGTAGATGGCTGAATCTGTCCAGGTGAGCAGGTTTTGATCGCTAAGAAACACATACACAATTCTCAAGTTAAATATTAACCCAAAAACCTTTCTAACCTGAGACGTTATCTTCATAGTCATAATAGCAGGTATGAAATATTGTGTCTTTATTAAAGGTCTTGTGTTATGATAGAACAGGGTGTTTACCCAAACTGAAGGAGTCTTGGGAAAGCCAGAGACTGTGGACTCGCCTGTGCGGGGTTGAAATGTGGCTCATTCCTGAAAACAAAAATACACAACAAATATATAGAGAGAAAAGTATGGAGATACAGAGCTAAGAGGCAAAACAACAAACACTAATGAGGTCACACGTTAGTGTTAAACACACAAACACTCACTTGTAAGAGACGAGGGGCAGCGCTGGGCAGGCCAGCAGCTGCTTGAACTGGTGTGTGCTCAGGACCTCTCCACTGAAACTGGCCTCCCATATGCGGGAGCCAGGCCGGGCGCAGTACAGCAGCGCCTGACCCCGCTGACCCGCCGGACCCTGTGCGAGAAAACATGCCCCAAACTCTCCATCTCGCTCTTTATTACCCACACGCCAAAACTTCTCCCTGAGAAGGAAAGCAAGACAGGAACAGACTGAATATTCACCAGTTTCATTTGAATTTTCATTTAGTTTTTCTTACAATTAATACACATTTTAATCAAAGTTATGGTCTGAGGAAATTGGGGATAATGTGATATCAATGTCTGACATGATATTTTGATCAAATAAAGAGCCTAATTCAAATTAAATAGTACATTTGTGTTAAAAATGTTCTAGTGATCATCTCAGACTAATTTCAAAGCGTACTTTTCCTTTTTTTAACAAATTGTTGGTATAGTTGTGGGCAGTGTTGGGGCAACGCATTAAAAGTAACGAGTTACGTAATCAGATTACTTTCTTCAAGTAACTAGTAAAGTAAAGCATTACTTTTAAATTAACAAGAAAATATCTGAGTTACTTTTTCAAAGAGGTAACGCAAGTTACTTTGTTTTCCTTTTTATTGACTGACACCTTTCCTGTCCCCATGCTGAGAGAAATTGCGAGTAAGTGCAGAGGCAGAGGCATTTTCTTCAGCCTGAGGCTTATTAATTTCACTCTTGGTGTGAAAGGGCCTTTACAGTCGCCAAAAAACATAACTTTTGAGTTTTCTGTTATTAAAAATAAATAAGCAAGCCCAGCCCAGGTGACAAAAAGTAACGCAAAAGTAATGTAATGCAGTCTTTTCCATAATTTTTATTTATAAAAAGTAACTTAGTTACATTTTTAGGGAGTAACGCAATATTGTAATGCATTACTTTTAAAAGTAACTTTCCCCAACACTGGCTGTGGGACATCCCATGTCTCCTGCAAACACACACACCTCTCTGTGTCACACAGGTAGCAGCGGCTGAGAGACGAAACCACCAGGTGTCCGTCCGAGTAGCCCAGCTGAACAACACGTGAATCCACTGTGGTGATGGTCTGAATTGGAAAGATGACAAACGCAGGGCCCTGTTTGGACGTCAAACCACAACAAACACAAACAGAAACACACAAGCATAGATTAAAATCACTGATTATGATTTAAATAAAATGCATTAAACTGTTCAAAAGTTTGAGGTCAGTAAGATTTTTGTTTTACTGAAAGAAATTCACATTTTTTATTTAGATAGGGTGCATTAAATTGATCAAAAGTGACAGTCAAGACATTTATTATAATACAAAAGATTCCTATTTTAAATAAGTTCTGTTCTTTTGGACTTTCTATTCATCAAAGAATCCCGAAAAAACGTATTGAGGTTTCCACATAAAATATGAAACAGCACAACTGTTTCAAACACTGTTAATAATAAGAACCGTTTCTTGAGCAGCAAATCAGCATATTAAAATGATTTCTAAAGAATCATGTGACACAGAAGACTGGAGTAATGATGCTGAAAATTCAGCTTTGCATGACAAAAATAAATTATATTTTAAATATATTTTGAAATACAAAACAGTTCTTTCAAATTGTAATAATATTTCACAATAGTACTATTTCACTGTATTCTTTGATCACAGGAATAAGTTACATTTTAAATATATATTCAAATACAAAACAGTTCTTTTGAACTGTAATAATATTTCACAATATTACTATTTTTACTGTATTTTTGATCAAATAAAAGCAAACTTGAGGATAAGAGACTTCTTTCAAAAGCATTACAAAAAAATCATACAGATCCCAAACACTAACATGCATAAAACTTTAAGTGTTAAAACTTTTAAGTTTTCTTATACCTTCCCGAGTTTAGATGACCCAGCCCGGACGCAGGACACTTTCCCTCCAACATCTCCAGCAAACACTCGGAGAGCTGTGGTGTCCCAGCACAGAGATGTTATCGTCTGTCCGCGATGCTCCCAGGACACAGAGACGCGCTCAGGACGGCCACGCCGCTCTAAATGCAGCTCCCACAACACCACCAAACCCTGACTGGGGGACACACACATCAGAAGAGTCCAGACTGGCAACCAAAAATACCAGAAGCACATATAATGCAGATGGGGTGAACATTAATACCTTGTTGCTACAGCGATAAAGTCTTCATCATGGGGGCAGCAAGAGACCTGCGTGACTGAGCCTTCCTATAAAATAAATACATAAATAAAATAAAAGCAGAACTAGACAATTATTTTACGTTATGGCTGTTATTATTAATCTTCACCATTTTTCAAGTGCATCCGGGGTAAAAATAGATAAAGTTTCCCCATTTTCACTGTTGCCTGTGCACTCTTTCTGCTTTCTAGCTTGTAAAAACACTTTTCATGGGTCAAAGCAAAGCATGATGTGATCTGAGCCCGGACGTAAGTGTAAGGTGATGCTAACACACTACCCTGTATTATTGTGTGATCAATAACTATTTATAAACACAGGAAAAAGAAAATACATCATGCATATAGTGTTGCAGATTGCACAAAGTTTATACACACAAACTAGGGATGCATGATTTGAGAACATTTTTTCTTTCGTGACTTTTCTTCTAAAAATATTAATTGTGATTTAAAATACATTATAATTAATATTAATTATAAAATTATAAATAAAACATTAATTATAAAATGTATTATAATTATTATTATTAAATTAAAAATTATTTAAAAATAAATTAAGAAACATTAACTGTAATATTTCACTGTAAAATAAAAAAAATCAGTATTAAAGAAAAACAATAACAATTGTTTTACATTACAACTGTAAAATGTCTTAATTTCTTCATTTTCAAATGTTAAATCATCAACCTTTCATTTTGATGGAAAACTTATTTTTTTGTTTTGAGTTTTTGTAGAGCAACATTTACTGTGAACCGAGCCACTCTGAGAAGCTGAAAGCGCTGGATCATGAGCTGATCATGTGTAAGTGAAAACAGTGTTCACTCAGTGCATATATTTATTTAATTAAATCGCAGCCTTTGTGATTTGATAATCACACTGGTTTTATTTTGATCAATCATGCAGCCCTGATGCAAATATATATATATATATATATATTTTTTTTTTTTTTTTTTTTTTTTTTTAATTTATATTTAAGTGATAAAATTGGACAACAGTATTTCGACACTGCTGACAGTTCTGTGCACCAACTCAATCACTAACTGTGTTAAAGGGGAACTTGTGAAATGATTTAGTTTACTTTGTGTGTGAGAATGAGTTTCTGCTTCCAGCCATCTCTCTGAATGAGGTGAAGCCCTCCAGCAGACGTTCCCAGAGCCAACCACTTCCTGGACACAGAGAGACATGTGCACTGCGAGATACACAGACAAAGATAGAAGGATATTAGAGAGAATCTCACAAAATCTGCAAAGAACAAGAAAGAAAAATAATATAAATAAATAATATAAATAGCACAATAATATAAATATTGATATAAAATAATAATTAAAATATTTTTGATTAAAGAAAAGGGCTATGAAGAATTTTCATGACAATTAAACCAATAGAACAACTGTCATTAATCTAATGCAACAAAAAATATGAAATACAAATATATGTAAAATTAAAATTAGTATTCTTATATTATTTTTAAGTTTCAACATTTTTGTTGTATTGCTTTTAATTTATGCTGAATTAAAAAAAAATTAAAACAACATATTTCAGTAATTTAATATAATACTGTAATGTTACAATGCAAAAAAAAATGGCAATGGTCATTTTCTTCACAAAAAATATTTAAGGACATACTTCACTCCAAAATTAGAAAGCCAAATAACAAAAATAAATAATATAAATAATGTACAAATAATATAATAATAGAAATACATAAATACAATTCTTTTTTTTTCTTGCTTATTTCCATGACAGTTAAGCCACTGTTGAAAACAAATTAATTACTAAAATGGCAAAAATTATTTATTCATTATATTGCATTAATATTTGCATAGAATATGTATAATATAATATGCATTAATATTTAGCAATTTAATCTAATGTCACAATGCAGGAAAAAAAATGGTAATGGTAATTTTCTTCATTCAAAACATATTTGAAACATGACCAAACATGTTTTGTTAGATTCATCCACTCATTCTCCATAAGTAAAATTATTATTATTGCAGAAAATCAAATAAACAGAACAAAAACTGATATGTTTTATGATGCTCACTGAAAAGTAAAGTAAAATTATTCTTATTGCAGGAAATCAAATAAACAGAACAGAAACTGATACATGTTTTATGACGCTCACTGAAAAGTAAACAGCCCCAACTACAATTCAGGTCAGTTTGAATATTAGATGCCATAAAAGCTGTCACAATAAAAACTTTAAGTCTTTCTCAACAGTTAAGTAGGTAAATGTGTGGTTTACTTTGATTCGTCCCGAGTCCAGCCGCAGGGCGGAAAGGAGGGGGTCCAGACAGTCAAACTCTGCCAGGACATGCGTGCAGGACTCCACAGGAACCACAGGAATCATCCTGCACCGGTCTGAGAGGAAACAAAAGTATTGGATTTTTTTTTTTTTTTTTTTTTTAAGTGGGTATCATTAGTGTATGTCTCTCTAACCAAAAAGCATTTCGGTGTATCATAAATGCAGTCCTAACAGCACTTTGGGCAAAATACACACACAGGTGCATCTCAATAAATTAGAATGTCGTGGAAAAGTTCATTTATTTCAGTAATTCAACTCAAATTGTGAAACTCGTGTATTAAATAAATTCAGTGCACACAGACCGAAGTAGTTTAAGTTTTTGGTTCTTTTAATTGTGATGAACCCACCAATTCACATCTCAAAAAATTAGAATATGGTGGCATGCCAATCACCTCAAAACACCTGCAAAGGTTTCCTGAGCCTTCAAAATGGTCTCTCAGTTTGGTTCACTAGGCTACACAATCATGGGGAAGACTGCTGATCTGACAGTTGTCCAGAAGACAATCATTGACACCCTTCACAAGGAGGGTAAGCCACAAACATTCATTGCCAAAGAAGCTGGCTGTTCACAGAGTGCTGTATCCAAGCATGTTAACAGAAAGTTGAGTGGAAGGAAAAAGTGTGGAAGAAAAAGATGCACAACCAACCGAGAGAACCGCAGCCTTATGAGGATTGTCAAGCAAAATCAATTCAAGAATTTGGGTGAACTTCACAAGGAATGGACTGAGGCTGGGGTCAAGGCATCAAGAGCCACCACACACAGACGTGTCAAGGAATTTGGCTACAGTTGTCGTATTCCTCTTGTTAAGCCACTCCTGAACCACAGACAACGTCAGAGGCGTCTTACCTGGGCTAAGGAGAAGAAGAACTGGACTGTTGCCCAGTGGTCCAAAGTCCTCTTTTCAGATGAGAGCAAGTTTTGTATTTCATTTGGAAACCAAGGTCCTAGAGTCTGGAGGAAGGGTGGAGAAGCTCATAGCCCAAGTTGCTTGAAGTCCAGTGTTAAGTTTCCACAGTCTGTGATGATTTGGGGTGCAATGTCATCTGCTGGTGTTGGTCCATTGTGTTTTTTGAAAACCAAAGTCACTGCACCCGTTTACCAAGAAATTTTGGAGCTCTTCGTGCTTCCTTCTGCTGACCAGCTTTTTAAAGATGCTGATTTCATTTTCCAGCAGGATTTGGCACCTGCCCACACTGCCAAAAGCACCAAAAGTTGGTTAAATGACCATGGTGTTGGTGTGCTTGACTGGCCAGCAAACTCACCAGACCTGAACCCCATAGAGAATCTATGGGGTATTGTCAAGAGGAAAATGAGAAACAAGAGACCAAAAAATGCAGATGAGCTGAAGGCCACTGTCAAAGAAACCTGGGCTTCCATACCACCTCAGCAGTGCCACAAACTGATCACCTCCATGCCACGCCGAATTGACGCAGTAATTAAAGCAAAAGGAGCCCCTATCAAGTATTGAGTACATATACAGTAAATGAACATACTTTCCAGAAGGTCAACAATTCACTAAAAATGTTTTTTTTTTTTTATTGGTCTTATGAAGTATTCTAATTTGTTGAGATAGTGAATTGGTGGGTTTTTGTTAAATGTGAGCCAAAATCATCACAATTAAAAGAACCAAAGACTTAAACTACTTCAGTCTGTGTGCTTTGAATTTATTTAATACACGAGTTTCACAATTTGAGTTGAATTACTGAAATAAATGAACTTTTCCACGACATGCTAATTTATTGAGATGCACCTATACATGGCATGTCTGAACAAGCAACCAATCAAAAAAAGATAGGCTAATATTCAGCAAATTGTAACAAGGTACACAAACACTCAAGAAATTATTCAAGTACCCAATCAGCAGCACCTCTGGTCACCACACAGGAGGCATTTAGGTGTCTTTACACAGACTGTTTAATGCTGCTTAGAGGTGGCATGTATGCATTTACACAGCAACTGCACCTTTATACAGTACTTTGATACTTGAGGCTGAGGTGGGTCTGAGCTGGCATAATTTAGTCTGGCTTTTATGCAGCATTGCATCTTTACACAGAATTTTAAGAAGGCACAAAGCAACCTTAACTTGGCTATGTAAAGATGCCTAAAGGCGCATTCTGAGTCTGATGATGCCCAAGAATGCACCCTCAGTAGGCAGCACAGTGAGCTTACTAGGTTTGAGACACAGCCCTACTCAGTGTCATATGATTCCAGGGAAATCCAACTGAAAAAGCATGACTACCAAACATCTCTCCTCCTTTATTTCTTTTAGTGATTTTCTGTAGCTTTTATATACAACTACAGTACTGTAACAACTATGGGATATTAAAAAATGCCTAAATTAACCACATACACAACAAAAACCCAATATCAGAGTGACGGATGCATAATATATCTATTTGGGAACTTTTATTTTCTTTTGACAGTAAGCAGAAAAGAAAAACGCTTACCAGCTCATGCATATACACACATTTTACCACTTCCCCTTCGTCTGAAACACGTTTACAAGAATTCAGTTTGTAAAACACTTTATAAAAGTGAATCTTAAGTTAGAAGTTACAAATCAAAGCGACGCGTTAGCCGATTAGCATGACTGTCAGTCACGAGATCTGAGCTTAAAACTCGCCAACCAAAACAGCATAAATCATCGAATAAACGCAATTTGTTGAAGTTTGTTAGTCACGTTGTGTCTTTAAACAGTTTAATAAATGTGAAAGTTGATCCCGCGCTGGAAGCTCGGGTACTTTCACAACAAACAACGTTTTAGTTTCTATTTCTCCTCCTAATGACTAAGTCCTTAACGTTGTGTCATTTACACGTTTAAGGCAACACACACACACACACACACACACAAAAAAACTTTTTAAACGTTATTTACTTTGCAACTAAAAAAGTTTAACTTATCTGAGGTGGTAAATGTGTCACCTCAAGCATTTCTATAAAGTATTTAACATCAGTTAAAACATATAAAAAGCGTTTTACCTCCTCCTGAGCTCCAGGCGCATTTAAATCCGCGAAATTTCCAGAAATGTAGTAAAACCGACTCATATAGTGTGTAAAGTGAAGCGTGTTTCTGCCGCTGCGAGCAATTCCTGCGCTGTGTTTGACAGCTGACTGAAAAACTGACCGGCGCTACTTCCTCATTAGGCTACACTCACTGTGAGGCGCAGTGATTCACACTCAGAGCGGGGAACTATTTCTGGCGCCTTTGGACAACATTTGCCATCAAGTACTTGGGAAACTTTACATACTAAATAAATTAACAAAGTAAATAAATCTTCTAATCATGCATTAAAAGTTCAAGTTTTATCTAGAAACACCTGCTTTACAAACAAATAACTGTCACAATAGCGTAGGTGTTCTAGCAGTAGATTTGGGGTCCACTGGTCCATTAAAAGCTCTTGCTGGTATTGATTGATATTTGAGATGCCCACGAGAATGAAGCCTGTTCCATCAGCAAGCAAAAATAGCAAAGACTCTACCCTCAAACATCTTACGACCTTGTAGTTAATGTGTTTAAGCATCAGATTCAGACATAGATGTATGAATTTTATTATAAAAAGATAGCCATCACCAATTTCACGGACACAATGACTAAACTGAGCTGTATGGTGGATCTTGAGAAGTTATTATAACCTACATCATTATTGATTATGCATCGGTCCTGCTGAATACAGTCTGAGACAAATAGAAAGCAGTTAACATGCCACAAATTAATTTTTGAGAGGATTTTATGGTACTAGGCAATATTTAACTCTAAATTATGCACCATTTATTTTTTTTTATATAACATACTACAAATATTAGAAAAATATTTCATATTATTTAGCATTATTACAGTGTTTAAGTTAAACATAGAAATCTATAATACCTAGTTGCTTTTAAGTGTTTTCAGACAATTATAATTATAAAATAATTATAATATTATAAATATACAATGTTATACTATACTATAATATACTATTATATCATAATTTTATTATAATAAGTATCATAATTTCTAATAGGTTGTGCATTTGTATTTCTATTTAACTTCAGGAAAGACTGCTTCACTGTGGCTGATTTGTAGATCGTACCCCAAAAAAATGCTCTTTATTTTGAGGTTTTTTCATATTTCCCATTCATTTTCCATGGCATCCATTTTTGACCACAAAGATCACAACTGAAAAACGCCAAGCAGTTAACATGCCACAAATTAGCTTATTGGTTTAAATTTGATTTGGTAAGTGACCTACTGTAAATGCAGAATCTTACTAAATATTACTTAATTGCCTAAAATGTTAAAATGTTTGTTTAAAAGTTTGGTTTGAGCATATTTAAGAACATAATTTTATTAATTAAAATGCAAATAAATAAATAGATTAAACGTAAAAATAAATGATTGAAATTATTAAAATAAATACAATGATTAAATGATTAAAATAAATACAAAATAAAAACCTATAATAATGGCAAAAATTAATTCAACAATTTATATTATTAATTTATAAATTACATATAAAATGTAAAAATTAATACTATATGGCATCTAAAAGATTAAAGACCCCTGGTCTAACACAAACAAAAGCATGTTTGTATGCACAAACACACTTTATCTATGGCATCACATTAATTTGAAACGGAACAATTCCTGTGCATGAAAACCGTCAAAATACAGTGCTTCCCCTTCTGGATTTCAATATGTAACATAACAGCTTCCTCACTGCATGTACACTCTGGTAAATGAGTACTTTGAGGAAGCTCTTTTAACGCAACACACACAAACACACGACCCCAGTTTAACAGTTTAAATCTTGACTTTATTTCCAATAACATCCACAACTCAGTGCAGCTAGAGAGGACACGTTATAAAGCAGTGCGGATGAGCGTGTGCGTGCGTTTGTGGCACACAGATCAGTAAATGCACTACATAGAAATTATTATTATTTATTTATTTTTTTTACAGTATTGCTATATCCCCTCCCATTGGCGTGTCTTGAGCGACTGATTTCCAATCAGCCTCAAGTCTCGGGAGGGTTGAACTGGATTGCATTATCCGATTTGTAAAGAGTCCTCCTTATCATTGACTTAAAAGCTTTTCCCTCAAACTGAGTCCTTTGCATTAAACGTTATAAGTTCCTGAGAAATCTTTCCACCGATATTATTACTGAGCCTAGTTTGGTCATTGTAGAAATACAACACTGTTAAAATTTCACATCTTACCTAGGAACTGAAATTATCCACTGAAAAAAAACGGAACGGAACGAATAAAGTAAAGAGAGAAGGAAATAATTACAGTTATTTGTGACTGGCGCGGCCCATCTCCACGTGGACCAATAAGATTACAGAATTTGCTTCTCCAAGCCCCTCCCCCAGGCAGACATGCTCACTAGCACCTCCAGCTCTGATTGGCAGGAAAATCCGCCCATCAGGCTCCAGTCGGCCCAAGCTGGGAGAGAGCGTCTCTGTTCATCTCCCTCTTTCTTTAAATTCACCCAGAGTCTTTTCTCTCTTTCATGGATTTGTCTGCGTCTCCTCAGGTTTTTCTCATCATTCGGCGCGTTTGCCAGGCTTGGAACTTGTTGTACGCAGCCTGAAGCATTTCCTCCAGGTGGCCTGTTAGCTGTTGCAATCAGAAAACACAGGAAAGCATTATGTAGTTCCACTGTAAATGCATCAAAAATATTGACAGATGAAAAAATATAGATAACATGACCATGCAAACCCTCATAAATGTTCAGACAATATGATCAAAAATATCAAAATGCGACTGATTACACAGGGAAAATAACATAATACAGTAATAACATAAGAAAATGTAGACACTTTACACCTCAAATAACACATTTATGCACGTAAGAGATTTATTTTTTAAAACCCTCTAAAGTAAGTGCTTTACTGTAACTTATTTTGAACTAAAACTCATCAATCCTCTGCTTTTCCTTACTTACAATTGTGATCCTTGGTGGTCAAAACAAACCAAAAACAATAAGCATACAATTTTTTGTTTCAATGACTGTACCATATTTTGTTTCAATAATATTTGTTCTTTAATATTTTGGATTTTGAGGGGATTTTATGGTACTAGACAATATTTAACTCTAAATTATGCACCATTTATATAACATAATACAAATATTAGAAAAATATTTCATATTATTTTGCATTAATACAGCGTTTAAGTTAAACATACAAATCTATATTACCTAGCTGCTTTTGTGTTTTCAGACATAATTATAAAATATTATAAATATTATACAATGTAATACTATTATTATATTATATTATAGTTGTTGTTATATTATAATATAGCCATTTTTGACCACAATTGTGATTATTTTTTAAAGAATTTTCTAATCATGTAAACAATTTTTTGTATTCATATAGGAAGTTATATGCCAAAGTCATTAGCTTCATTAAAAAAAATTAAAAAACTCGAAACAAAATTTTTTTTGGTTTAAAATAACCACCACTGATTTAAACAGTCTAATATCCTGAACCAGTTCTTCCATACAGTTCCAGAAATGATCAATTCTGGGCTGTTTTCTAACAGCAGTGAGACAAGCATTAATTATTCATGTTTACTCTAAGTAGTAGAATCCATTACAGTTAATGGAGGGGGTGTGCTCAGGGGCGTGGCCTTACATTCATGCTCAAATACTGCCTTTGGATCTTTTCTTGAAAGGGGCGGAGCTTCGTCACCTGGAATCTCTCTAGGTTAGATTTCATCTTTACCACCTGTGAGCAAGAGAGACAGATGAAACAAATCATGTTGCAACAAAATAATACTAGTAAATATTACTAACAGGTGCATTTCTTGACCTTTTCCTCCAGGAAGGGAGTGTTGACGGGAAAACAGGACCAGAAATGTCGAAGCAGCTCTCCGGCGGCTGTATACAAGTGCTTCAGCTCGCTCTGAACATCAGTGGGCACTAATTCTACATAAATAAGCACAAAGAGAGTACAGATCAAGTTAATGGACAGTAAAATACCTTAATGAGGCTTAAAATGCCAGTTTTAAACTTCTTGCATTAAAAAGTGCATTAAAACCTCAGTGGAAGCAGCATTTGATATTAGGATGGGATGAATAGACAGTCTGAGGTCAAACACTCACGGTTTATGGTCTGTTGGCCTCCGCCCTGCATCAGAACCCCTCCAGGTGACAGCGCTGTGATGGCGGAGCTCGCTGCACTGCTGGACATCACCTGAAACAGGCCAGAAAATATAATATAATAAAACAGACTAGAATCCAGGACTTTTAGCCACAGATGTCAGTGGTGTACCTGCGTCAGACGGGGTTTATAGCTCCTCATCTCGTGCTGGATAATGCTGATAGAGCTGATAATGTCCTGACTGGTGGTGTAATGCTGAGACTGAAGAGGAATCGGGCCATGGGAATATCTTGCAGAAACAAACATTTGTAAAATACAAAACATCTGATATGATCCACAGATTTTCAAAACACTATATCAGGCAGATACAGAATAGAGGCACTGGATGTTTACCTGTCTGATTTCTTCAGGTTCAAAGCAATGGTCTTACGCCCAGAGTCACCCTGCAGGTCATCATACTCTAAGGATTCTTGTAATTTCACCTGAAGAGCCACAAAAAAAATAAAAAAAAACCCTTACATTTTTCCTAAATACTGAATATATTTAAAATAATTTATTAATAATATTTCTTACGTTAATAATATATATATAGTTATTATTACTTAATCAAAACAACCCTACTGCAGTTTGATTGATATTACTTGGAATGGCAATAAAAAAAAAACGTGATTTCTGAAAAGAAAAATTAAAATGGAGTTATCGGTTTTTGCAAATGAACTCTTCATATTATATATATATATATATACACACACACACACACACACACACACATATACATACAGTGCCTTGCGGAAGTATTCAAACCCCTTCATTTTTTTCACGTTTTGTTATGTTGCAGCCTTATGTTAAACTGCATTAAATTGCTTTTTTCCCACATCAATCTACACTCCATACACCATAATGGCAAAGCAAAAACAGAACTGTCACAACTTTGTAAATTTATAAAAAATAAAAAATCTGAAATAAGTACACTGCATAAGTATTCAAACCCTAAACTCTGTACTTAGCTGAAGCACCTTTACAGCCTCAAGTATTTTTGGGTATGATGCGACAAGCTTTGCTCATCAGCATTTGGCAATTATCTGCCATCCTTCTCCTCACCTCTTCACCTCTCAAGCTCTGTCAGGTTGGACGGGGGCATACACACATTTTCAGGTTTCTCCAGAAATATATTTGATTGGGTTCAAGCCCAGGCTGTGGCTGGGCCACTCAAGGACATTCACAGAGTCGTCTATAAGCCACTCTTGCTGTGCGTTTAGGTCCATTGTCCTGTTGGAAGGTGAACCTTCTGCCCAGTCTGAGGTTCTGAATGCTCTGGACTGGGTTTTCATTAAGGCTATCTCAATATTTTGGTGCATTGAGCTTTTCTTCTACTCTGACGAGCCCCTCAGTCCCTGCCGCTGAAAAACAGCCCCACAGCATGAGGCTGATACCAGCACACTTTACTTTTGGGATGGTAGGTGATGAGCAGAGCTGGTTTCCTTCAAACATGATGCTTGGAATTGAGGTTCATCAAACCAGAGAATCTTGTTTCTCAGAGTCTGAGGGTCCTTTAGGTGCTTTTTTGCAAATACCAAGTGTGTTTTTGTGTGTCTTCACTGATGAGAGGATTGAGTCTTGCCACACTGACATAAAGCCCAGATCGGTGGAGTGTTGGAGTCATGTTTGTCCTTCTGTAGGTTTCTCTCATCTGCATGTATGATCATGGAGCTCAACTAGAGTGACCATCAGCATCTTGGTCACCAGTCTAGACAAGGCCCTTCTCCATCAGTTGCTCAGTTTGGCCAGGAGGCCAGCTCTAGGAAGAGTTCTAGTTGTTTCAAACGTTTTCCATTATGGATAATGAAGGCTACGTGATTCTGTGAACCTTTAATGCAGCAGATTTTTTCTGAACTCTTCCCCAGATGTGTGGCTAGATACAAACCTGTTTCTGAGGTCTACAGGCAGTCAAAGTCCCTTTTAAGGAAAGTCCGTTCACTCGGCCGCCATATTTGCAACGCCTCCAGGCAGCTCAGACAAGACCAAGTCCTATCTAAATGAATGGGGGAATCCTGAAATCTCAAAAACGGCTCGCTGAACTCGCAATTAAATTACATATTTCAAATCAGCAATAAAATCTGAAATGAACTGCCCCATGAATGTTGTTTCTTATGCTCAAATAACGTTTAATAAGGCTAGAATAGCCAATGCGCAAGCGTAGCTCCAACACGCTTATGACTGCGCATGCGCAGCTGCTGGTCCAGCCCCAGGTTTCTATGGGAACCGGAGCTGCTAACGGCCCGCTGCAGTGACGCAAAGACTTTACCAATCAACAACTGGCTCTTTCATTTAGAAGGCGGGACTATCCTGTCATATTGCACGTTGCACTTTCTCCCATTCATAAGTATAGGAGTGAGCTGTCTTTGTATTTCTATAGCAGTTCTTTTGACCTCAGGGCTTGGTTTTTGCTCTGTTATGCATTTTCAGCTGTTAGACCTTTTATTAAGATGTGTGTGCCTTTCCAAATCATACCCATTCAATTGAATTTGCCACAGGTTAACTTCACTCGAAGTGTAGTAACATCTACAAGCAATATGAATGCTCCTGAGCTAAATTTCAACTGTCCCAGATAAGGGTTTGAATATTTGTGCAATGGAATCATTTAAGCTTTTTATGTTTAGTAAATTTGCAAATATGTTAAAAACCTGTCATTTGCTTCGTCATTATGGTTTGTGGAGTGTAGATTGTTGTGGGAAAAAAAAGTCATTTAAAGCAGTTTAACATAAGGCTGCAACATAACAAACCGTGAAAAAATTAAGGGGTTTGAATATTTCTGCAAGGCACTGTATATATATATATATATATATATATATATATATATATATATATATATATATATATATATATATATAATGTGTGTATTTCATAATTTGGACCTTTAATTTCAATATATAACCTTTAATTTCATTATGTAACAAATACACACGTACACATATATAATATATATATATATATATATATATATATATATATATATATATATATATATATATAAATAACATATTCAGTATAATATAATTTAATATAAATGTTTTAATATAAAAATTAATATAAATCTCTCTCTCTCTCTCTCTCTCTCTCTATATATATATATATATATATATATATATATATATATATATATATATATATATATATATATATATATATATATATATATATATATATATATGAAAATGAGTTTTAATACATATTTCTTTAGGAAATGGAAAATTCCAAAATATGGATACTTATCTGGAACTATTTAAATACATATACCGCTTTGCTATATTTTGTGTCATGTCTAACAACACTCATTAACCATGGCAAAAATTCACCTTTTTGAGTGGCGGCTGGAAGAAATCTGAATCTCTGGAGTTCCCATCAGTGCTGCTGGTCTCACTGGCTTGATCACTGGGAGCTTCCCTATATATCACACACAGAGAATATTATATCTGTGGCACATGCAAACACAAACACCCACACTCTGCCGTTCAGACACTTACGCTTTGCGTAGGCCAGCTGCCAGCACCATGGCACTGTGGTGGTTGAAGCGTTTGATTATGGCAGAGTTGCTGTTCTCTCTCAGTGATTTGTTTGATGAGTTTGATGTGGTGGGAACTGTAGCTGTGCCGTAACCCTTAAGAGGCACAGAGAGATCCAGTTTCACCAAAAGATTCGATACGCAGAGGAAGTGTGATTCAAAGTTTATCATCCCTCACCTCATCTAATGTTTTATCTTCGAGTGAAAGCAGATCCACCATGGGGTTCTTCACTCCCTGGGTCACCATTGATTTCAGGCCTGAAAAATGTGAAGAAACAAACTCTATCAGAATCAAAAGACACAAAAGAGCCATTTAACAAGGTCAGATGAAGTCAATAGTCCATGGATGATTCCTTCAGATGTCATAAGATCTCAAAATACTATATAAAGAAACACTTCATAAAATGCAGCACCCTTCTCGTCCTGTTTGGCACACTCTGAGAAGATGTCTTGTTGGCCCGTGTTGATCCGGTCTCTATGGAAGTAATGAGACTGAAAGAACCGTGTCCAGAACTCCTTCTCTGTCATGTTGTGAGGAACATTCTCAGCATATTTCTGCTTGACTACAATCAAAGGCAGAGAGAGAGAGAGAAAAGGGGCATATTCAAAACTTTCATAGCATTTTATTTGTCCTTAAAGACTGCTAACAATATTAATCAGTGCTTCTAGCACAAAGCATATTAGTTTTTTTTGTGAACTAAAACCATTATGACCGTTTTTTGGGACTTAAAATAGGCTTCTATACCTTTAAGACTACTTTATGTAAATGACCTTTGTTATGATTGATTTGACCATCTTTCGGTCAAATTCTAACAGCTTTACACGTATTCATCAAGGAGAAGGCAATACCAGAATAATGAAATCCTACCACATAAAAGAAGAATCATAATTACGACGTAAAAAGTCATAGTTATTACGTAAAAATCACATTAATTTATAAAATACTAAGCCATAGAAATTATGAGATACTAATTCATAATTATGAGATAAAAATCTAAATAATGCCATAAAAGTTGAAATTACGAGATTTTAAAGGCATAATTATAAAATATAAACAATTGAGAGATAAAAAAAAATAAAGATAAAAGGTCAAAATTATGAGATAAAAATCATTACGGCATAAAATGAAATTATTAGATAAAGTCATAATTATGACATAAAAATCATAATTAAGACAAAAGTTGAAATTCTAAAATAAATTATGAGATTAAAGTTGAAATTGAGATCAAAATAAGTCAAATGAGTCAAAATAAGGACATAAAAACAAATAAGGACATAAAAAGTCAAAATTATGATATAAAAAGTCTGAATTATCACAGACAGAATTATAACAAAACGGCAAAACTATGAGATAGAAAATAAGTATGACAAAGTTAAAACTAATACTATATATATATATATATATATATATATATATATATGTATATGTATGTGTGTATGTATTAGTTCTGTCAATCGATAAAAAAAAAAAAAACTAATTAATTGCGTATTTTTCTGAAATTAATCGCGATTAATCCCACCTAAAGGCCTTTCCACACTGAGCGCGAAAACCAGTGTTAACATACACAGAAGAGTATCCCGAGAGAGAAAAGAAGGGATGCTGAGTTCTTGTTATCTTTGGTATCTGAGAACAAATTTATTCTCACGTTCTTAATATAATTTATATTAATTCTCCACTGAATTATGTGATCTGGAGAGCACTGTCCTTTTTCTTCCACGTGCGCGAGTGTTGATTCAGAGAGCGTTCACTCTCTAGATCTTCTGTATTAAAAAAAAAAAATCGAGTGAAACATTTTTCTACACATGAAATACGAAAGCAAATAGACATATGATTATGACTATGTATTTTCTGTATGTGTTTTGTATACAGCTCATGGTATTTTCATAACGATAAAGGATGTTTATGACAATAAGCAGTGTGGCTTTATTAAACATACATAGAGTGCATGTCTGCCTATTATAGAATCAAAATCATCTATAAATCACAATCGGGAGTTATTACAAGCACTTGATGATGGTTTAAAGTGGGTTTTAAGCAAATACATTAATAAAAATTACATAAATTTTCGGTTACACTTTATTTCGAGTCCACTTTAGACATTCTACTAACTATAAGTAACTTTGTAACTACATATCAAGTACATGTCAACTAATTCTCATTAATTTGCAACTACATGTCTACTAATTCTCAGTAGGGTAGGTTTAGGGTTAGTAGAATAAGTTGACATATACCTGCAAAGTTTCTGGACCCATCAAAATAAAATGTTAGAAGATAATAAGCAGACAGTCTACTAATACTCTAATGACTGCTAGTTGACATGTAGTTGCAAAGTTGCTTACTGTTAGTAGAATGTCTAAAGTGGACTATCGAAATGAAGTGTTACCAAATTTTCAAATGTGGCTTGATGCTAATTGTACTTCTATTTATATTTTAAGATGTTTTCTTGTAAGCATATAGATAGTTTGTGTTTCTGGCATAGAACCAAACTTTATTTAGCTATATAATTTAATGCTGTATATTGAGCAGTGGACGATGTTAAATCCATACATGAGATATATTTGAGGATAAATGCATTGTTGGTTGGCGCCACCTAGCGTGCAGGCGTGAATTAGTAGAAGGCGAAAACCTTTCGTCGGCGATTCGCCACGCGTTTTCGCATCGCGCTCTGTATGGAACGCCCTTAACATTAAAGTTTTTAAATATACTTTTATATTGCAATAATTTCACATTCAATCTTCAAATTAATGTACAAACAACATAAAGACAGTATATTTTTTAATATTTGTTTAATGGCATCTTTTTTTTATGACTGAAGGCCAGTATCACTGATACCAATGCTGATTTCTCTATTCCTTCAGCAGAAATATACAGAAATTGAAATTAAAGTTATCAAACACTAAAATTTTAAATTAAATATAGATGAATCCTTAAAGCTATAGTTATTTTTTCCTCTTTTTTTTCTTTTGTTCTTTGATGATTAGACATCACATAAGCTACGTTATTAGGTTATTATTATACAGGCAACAGCGCGTCATAATTATGAGATAAAGTCACAAATATGACATAAACGTATAGGTTTTGTCATATGACAAAACCTATACGTTTATGTCATATTTATGACTTTATCTCATAATTATGATTTACCTAAGCATGACTGCTTTTTATGTATTAGAAATGGTCTTCCATACAGGATGCAATGTGACAAGCTCGATGAAATTTCATCAAAGATGGTTAATTAAGGGAGAGAAAAGTCATTCATTTAATACAGAAAGGTATCAATAACAAGCATTATGTATTTTCATGTTTATAAGAGTTATCTTAGTGGCGAAACATATCAGTGAGTCCAGTACTAGAAGTGAATTGCTGCTTATGTAGACTCTTATAAATCAGCCACTTATGACGAGCCATATCAGTTAGGATGTCACCTTAGAAGGAAGCTGCCTACGTAGGCAGTAGACAACAAGGGGGTTTGGACCAGACCCATTTTTAACAATTATAGCAGTAGTTTGAGTAAGATCATAATCACATATCTTACCTGTAGGGTAGGTTCTGAAGATCGACTCAATGATGTCAGAGGTCAGATTGTAGCGCAGGCCGTTGCATCCATCTGTCTGTGGTCTGATGTCAGCCTGTAACCAGAGTGACAACATGATCACAGGGTGAATTTACATGGTAAGCGCTCTCAATAAACTGTCAGTCTCGTGATGCATTTGAACTCACCAGGAAGGCAGCAGAGATGCCCACTTCCTGTTTGTTGTTGTTGGAGAGGGAGTGTTCCACAGTATTCAGGCTCAGCCGATTGGCCCAGAACTCCTCAGCGCTGATCACCTGACTCACCACTAAGTCCTTATAGAGCTGGAACAGAACAGGATCTTCCTGCAACATCCTGAAACACAAAACATCAGCTGGAGGTCAGCTAATACCAATAAAGAGAGAGTCAGGTTTTGTCAGTATTATAGTGAAATGTGTCAGAATTTAATGATGGCAAAAGATATACAATCAAAATATCACCTGTTCTTCTCCTCCAGCTCTTTATTGGCTTTCTTCTTGAACTTGGGCAGGAGCTGCTGCAGGAGTTCTTTGGTGGCGTCTCTGTCCTTCCGTGCTGTGCTCTCATTGGCGAAATGAAAGGTGGTGCTTTCTCCCGTGTGCAGAACCAGCTGGAGCTGGATCTTTGCCTTCCCATCAGGACTGATCTTCTGACCTGCATATGAGAATAATGACAGAAGCTTTGAGATCCCATTACAAGCTTTGATTTAAAGCAGAAGAATGTTTTGTTTGATTTGAGCACACACATAAATACATATATACTGTATGTATTAAATACCTTTTTTATATTGTAATGTAACAATTTATTCCTATGATGCAAAGCTGAATTTTCAGCATCTTTACTCCAGTCTTCAGTGTCACATGATCCTTCAGAAATCATTCTAATATGCTGATTTGCTGCTCAAGAAACATTTATGATTATTATCAATGTTGAAAACATTTTGTACTGCTTTATATTTCTGTGGAAATCATGACACATTTTTTCAGGATTCTTTGATGAATAGAAAGTTCAAAAGAAAAGCTTTTATTTTAATCAGAAATTTATATTATATAAATGTATATATAACTGTCACTTTTGACCAATTTAATACATTCTTGCTGAATAAAAGTATTAATAGAAGTGTTACATAGAAAGATATTTACATAGATATTTAGATAGATACATAGGTAGATAGATAGATAGATAGATAGATAGATAGATAGACAGATAGATAGATAGATAGATAGATAGATACGTAGACTTTATTATACTGCAAATTGCAATATAATATAAGGAACGTATAACATCTTATTTACAATATTTACAAAATAATAAAAATATATTGTATTATTGTATTAAAGTTGTTTTAAAGTGTTTTTTGCCATTCTTCATAGGAGTGAGCAGAAACTGCTGAGCTTTTCTGCCACATATTTCATTTCAGTGACAATTGAACACGATTTTTAGTCTGACTTGTAGTTTCTACATTAGCATCACTGAACAAGCTCAGAGTTCAGCTACTGTTACTCTATTAATCCATGAATAATTTTATGCATGGATTCCATTCTATTTTAGCATGTCAAAGGTCAGACACCTGTAGTCCCTCTACACAAACCAAACCCACATGAGGCTGTAGAGGCTGGAATCTGAGTGAAACTCACAGCGGATGTCGGCATACAGGTGGCTGACTGTGAAGCGGTCCTTTCCTTCCGGGCCCCAGGCGATCCGCTCGGCCATCAGGTACAGAGTCCCGTCCTGCTTCCTCTGACGGACCCTCTTCACCACCAACAACACCTCCTCAGACAGAGACGCCATGGCTACAGAAAGAAAGGAAAGAATTTGATTAATAATGCAGGACATTGAGATCAGAGACTTATTGATTGCTCATCACATCATATTAAAACCCATTAGAAACCTGCGCAGGGCTGTGAAGAAGGGTGTGGAGTTTACAGCCCTCGAAAACCATAAACACATGCAGAAAAAAGATATTACATCAGAAGATCAGATTCAAACAGCCATTAATCAGATTCGGAATACATATCAAAACGTATCCCTAGC
Source organism: Spinibarbus caldwelli (assembly GCA_039654775.1). Taxonomy (NCBI): domain Eukaryota; kingdom Metazoa; phylum Chordata; class Actinopteri; order Cypriniformes; family Cyprinidae; genus Spinibarbus; species Spinibarbus caldwelli. The sequence continues at coordinate 3,508,516 of CM077265.1, forward strand.
AGATTCAGATCAGATTCAGAATGGAAATGCGATCAGATTAGATATGACAGATTCAGATTGAGACCAGATATTAAATCATATTCTGAATCGGAACAGAAGCGATATGATTCAAATCAGACTCTGAATAGAGATGAAATCAGATTAGGATATGATCAGATTCAGATTCGATTTAAGACCTGACACTAAATTATATTCAGAATCAGATCAGAACAGATATTAAATCATATTCTGAATATAAAAATATTCGGAACAGAAGAGATATTAAACCCAATATGATTCAATCAGTATATAAATGAAATCAGATTAGGATTCAGATTAACTTTAATACCTGACATTAAATTAGGTTGAGAATCAGATATTAAACCAGATATAAGAATAGATTCAGATTAGACTCAGAACAGATATAAGATTAGGATCCAATCAGATTCAGAATCAGTTTAAGACCTGACATTAAATCATATTCTGAATCAGGACAGAACAGATATTAAATCAGACGTGACAATAAATTCAGATCAGACTCAGAACAGAAATTAAATCAGATTCGGTTCACATCAGAGTTAAATGAACCGATATTAAATCCGATTCAGACCTGAATCTCCACTGGAGCTAACAGCACTAGCACACATCACCTATTCTACCCAAAAACCTTTACTATAGTCAATAAACTAAGACTCATTTTCAGTATATATACAACATCGACCCTAAACTACTGGCGTTTAATGTCAGAGACGTTTTAAACATAACAAAACACATTTTAAACACATTTAAAGGTGATGAATCTGAAATCTGCACCTAAAAGCTGAACTCACGCACACAGCCGGTGACTTTAATTAAAGTGCTTTATTTCAATACAATAACCCCTCACCTGGCGCTCCAAGGCTGCTGAAGCCGAAGCCTCAATATTGATCTTGTGGTAAGCGGAGTGAAATCAGTGTAAATGACAGTATTTATGTTTTATTTACAGTCGTTTCGGACACCGTGAGTGACAGCAGCCCTCAGATCCGCCATAGAAACGGAGTGAAGCCAGAAACCCTGGCGCTTCCTCATAATGACTGCAAAACGGAACGGACTTCAAAATTAAAGTTCGATATATGGTCAATGGTTTCAGGTTTAATATTATAATATAATATAATATAATATAATATAATATAATATAATATAATAAGCTCGTATTCTAATCATAAAACATTTATTATAGGTTGCATTTTATTTTTGAACACAACATTACTTTTATTTTGACAGAAGACAGAGCTCGTGTTCTGACTTTAGACGTTCCTAATTGTTGCTGATGGAACTTACTTGCAACTTTCCACACACGAAAGCAGGTGACAGTTGTTTATGTGAAGCGGGATAGGTCAATGAATTGGTTTGGCTTTGGTTTCGATGGCTTTGGTCAGATAAGGCCGGCAGATGTGAGTGGACAGGTAACCTGTGAAGTAAACACACCAGTCTTGATATCAGATGTGTGCAGATCAAGTGTGATCAGATCAGACTGTAGAGTCAGAGCCAGCTGGAGCTCCAGAGCTGATGTGCATCACACAGACTGTAAGTGAATTATGAGTAACAAAATTATTTGCTTCAGTATATGTTTTTCTACAATATCAGGCACAGTACTAATCTTACTAATTCTAATCCATATAATAAAATAATTAACTTTCAATTTATATAGCTTGTACAATATTAGTCACATGTACTATGTCTAATCTATAATAAAATAGTAATAAAATTTACTTAAATGTACATTATTTATATATAGATTATATATAGATATAGATTTATATATAGATTTTGTTTTGTGCATATTACATTTTATTCATTCTTTGCTCACATGATATAATAAAATAAAAGAATAAAATAAATTTCTTACATAGTTTGTATAATATTAGTAACATTGACCGTTTATAATCTATAATAGAGTAAAATAACTTACTTAAATTGTACATTATATTTATATATATATATATATATATATATATACATATATACATATACACATAGATACATATATAATGTACATTCTATATAAATATACTGTAATAAAATAACTTTCAATTTACATAGGTTGTACAATATTAGTCACATTTACTGTTTCCAATCTATAATAAAATAATAATAAAATAACTTAAATTTACATTATATTTATATTAAATTAACTATGGGTAACAAAATTAATCTTTAAAATTAATCTCCTTTTCATTTAATAGATGTTTTTATATTGTTTTTCTACAATATTAGTCACACAAACACACACACACACTTATATATATATATACAGTGCCCTCCAAAAGTATTGGAACAGTAAAGACAAAATTGCTCTGTTGGCTGTGGAGTCAAGACATTTACAAATATGATTAAAAGATGAATATGAGACAAAACTACAGAATGTCACATTTTATTATTGGGTGATTCAACACACAGATGTTTTACCAGCTAAGAAGTTCAGCACTTTTAGAGTTTCATCAGCTCTATCTGATGTGAGCATAAGTATTGGAACAGTTGCCTCACAGGTCTTTCTAAGTGATCAGCTGTGTCCTGTTGCATTCATTCTTCAGATATTAAAAGCAGGGAATGTGTCGTATCAGTTATATCCATTACTTCTGCATTCTGAATCTTGCATTCGATGATGACACACACAAACCAGGATGAAGATGAGGGAGCTGACTTTGAGAGAAAAGCAAGCAATTTGGATGCTAAAAGAAAAGAGGAAGTCAATTATAGCTATAACAAAAACAAAGGGCATGGAGAAATCAAGAGTTTGGAAACCACCAGCGACACCAGCAACCAACAACTACCTGATCGGCTGAGAAAAACAACAGTAGTTGATGACAGACAAAGCATAAAAGCTGTGAAAATGAACCCTAAAAGACTATACTGTGTCTGTAAAATCACCAACAACTTCCAGAAAGCTGGGGTGATGCTCTGACAATCTACTGTCCTCAGGAGACTTTGACACAGAATTACAGATGCTACACAGCAAGATGCAAACCTCTGACCAGCACCAAAAAATAGAAAGGCAAGATTAGAGTTTGCAACAAAGCACAAAGGTGAGCCAGAAGAGTTTTGGAACTGTGTTTATGGACCGATGAGACAAAGATGAACTTTTATCTAAGTGATGGGAAAGCAAAAATGTGGAGAAAAAAAGGGAACTGCAAAAGATCTCAAGCATACAGCCTCATCTGTAAAGCATGGTGGAGGTGGTGTCATGGCATGGGCATGTATGGCTGTCTCTAGAACAGGCCCTCTCAACTTTACTGATGACTTAATGTATGATGACAGTAGCAGAATGAATTTGGAAGGGTACAAAACCATCTTGCCTACCAATATTCAAGAAAATGCCACCAGATTCAATGGGAAGTGCTTCATATTGCATCAGGACACTGACCCAAAACACCCTGCCAGTTCAGTCAAGGAATTTATAAGGGCAAAGAAATGGAAAGTCTTAGATTGCCCAAGTCAATCTCCAGTTTTAAATCCGATTGAACATTAATTTCACCAGCTGAAGAGGAGAGTAAAGGCAGAAATTCCCCAAAACAAGCAACAATTGGAATTGGCTGTATTAAAGGCTGGGAAAAGTATTTCAAAGTATGAGACCAAGAGTCTGGTGATGTCTATGGGTCACAGACTCACTGCTGTGATTGTGCGCAAGGGATCTGCAACTAAATAATAGCTTTTAATCTTTTATATCTGCCTTATGTTCAACTGTTCCAATACTTATGCTCACATCAATGAGTGGGATGAACTCTAAAAGTGCTGTCCTTTTTATTTGGTAAAACATGTATGTGTTGAAACGGCTAATAATAAAATGTGACATTCTGTAGTTTTGTCGCATATTCATCTTTTAATCATATTTGCAAATGTCTTGCAAATATGACAACAGAGCAATTTTGTCTTTACTGTTCCAATATTTTTGGAGGGTACTATATATATATATATATATGTATGTGTATAAAAAAATCTATATATTTATTCATATTGTTTTCTCACTTTATATATATATATATATACAGTGGGTACGGAAAGTATTCAGACCCCCTTAAATTTTTCACTCTTTGTTATATTGCAGCCATTTGCTAAAATCATTTAAGTTCATTTTTTTTCCTCATTAATGTACACACAGCACCCCATATTGACAGAAAAACACAGAATTGTTGACATTTTTGCAGATTTATTAAAAAAGAAAAACTGAAATATCACATGGTCCTAAGTATTCAGACCCTTTGCTCAGTATTTAGTAGAAGCACCCTTTTGATCTAATACAGCCATGAGTCTTTTTGGGAAAGATGCAACAAGTTTTTCACACCTGGATTTGGGGATCCTCTGCCATTCCTCCTTGCAGATCCTCTCCAGTTCTGTCAGGTTGGATGGTAAACGTTGGTGGACAGCCATTTTTAGGTCTCTCCAGACATGCTCAATTGGGTTTAAGTCAGGGCTCTGGCTGGGCCATTCAAGAACAGTCACGGAGTTGTTGTGAAGCCACTCCTTCATTATTTTAGCTGTGTGCTTAGGGTCATTGTCTTGTTGGAAGGTAAACCTTCGGCCCAGTCTGAGGTCCTGAGCACTCTGGAGAAGGTTTTCGTCCAGGATATCCCTGTACTTGGCCGCATTCATCTTTCCCTCGATTGCAACCAGTCGTCCTGTCCCTGCAGCTGAAAAACAGCCCCACAGCATGATGCTGCCACCACCATGCTTCACTGTTGGGACTGTATTGGACAGGTGATGAGCAGTGCCTGGTTTTCTCCACACATACCGCTTAGAATTAAGGCCAAAAAGTTCTATCTTGGTCTCATCAGACCAGAGAATCTTATTTCTCACCATCTTGGAGTCCTTCATGCGGGCTTTCATGTGTCTTGCACTGAGGAGAGGCTTCCGTCGGGCCACTCTGCCATAAAGCCCCGACTTGTGGAGGGCTGCAGTGATGGTTGACTTTCTACAACTTTCTCCCATCTCCCGACTGCATCTCTGGAGCTCAGCCACAGTGATCTTTGGGTTCTTCTTTACCTCTCTCACCAAGGCTCTTCTCCTCCGATAGCTCAGTTTGGCCGGACGGCCAGCTCTAGGAAGGGTTCTGGTCGTCCCAAACGTCTTCCATTTAAGGATTATGGAGGCCACTGTGCTCTTAGGAACCTTAAGTGCAGCAGAAATTTTTTTGTAACCTTGGCCAGATCTGTGCTTTGCCACAATTCTGTCTCTGAGCTCTTCAGGCAGTTCCTTTGACCTCATGATTCTTATTTGCTCTGACATGCACTGTGAGCTGTAAGGTCTTATATAGACAGGTGTGTGGCTTTCCTAATCAAGTCCAATCAGTATAATCAAACACAGCTGGACTCAAATGAAGGTGTAGAACCATCTCAAGGATGATCAGAAGAAATGGACAGCACCTGAGTTAAATATATGAGTGTCACACCAAAGGGTCTGAATACTTAGGACCATGTGATATTTCAGTTTTTCTTTTTTAATAAATCTGCAAAAATGTCAACAATTCTGTGTTTTTCTGTCAATATGGGGTGCTGTGTGTACATTAATGAGGAAAAAAAATGAACTTAAATGATTTTAGCAAATGGCTGCAATATAACAAAGAGTGAAAAATTTAAGGGGGTCTGAATACTTTCCGTACCCACTGTATATATATATATATATATATATATATATATATATATATATACACAAATAACTGTGAGTAACAAAATGATTCCTTAAATAGATGTTTTATATTGTATCTTACAATGTCATGATTACTATTTCTAATGTATAATAAATTAATACAAATATTTTACAAACAATTTACAATATAATAATAATAAAAAATATACATTTTATTTGACTATTTTTAAAATATTTTTATTTTTAAATTTAGATTTTGTTTGGTGCATAATCATATCTTTTGTTCATATTAGATATATCCGTATAGTTATTTTCTATGTATAATCCAAGTAAATTTTTCATTCCAGGTGGCAGTCATGTGTGTGTGTCCGGGTTCGTATCTGGTTCATCAGAACAGGTTTGCGGAGGTATTTTCCCAGAGAGTCAGGGCTGCACAGATGCTCTCATCAGTGAAAGATACCTGACGCTCAACTTCACAGACAGAGTGGAATGCTGGGAAATCCAGCACCCACAAAACAAGCTTGTTTGGAAGAGAGAAAAGGAGCTCTCTGACAAAACCGGTAACATTCAGATGACTTTTTGTGTGCATAGTCTTGATCATGTTTTGAAAGTAAATCTGTTGCTAGTATGATGATATTGATATGATGCATTTATTCAGGACATCCCATTACGCTACCGTTGGTGTCAGGTGGGTACGTCATGCCCAAACCCCCTTTTTTTCGTCCTCTCTGCTCTAAACTCTGTGCTGTGAGCCTGGCGTTGGGCTCTGAACACGCAGTGCTGCTGACGTCAGACGGGACTGTGTTTTCCTGGGGATCTGGAAGGTACAAGAAAGATTCCAGTGTTAATCTTTTAAATAAAATTTGGGTAACACTTTACAATAAGGTTGCATTTGTTAACATTGGTTAACTACATTACATTTGTTTTAATACATACACAGGTGCATCTCAATAAATTAGAATGTTGTGGAAAAGTTCATTTATTTCAGTAATTCAACTCAAATTGTGAAACTCATGTATTAAATAAATTCAATGCACACAGACTGAAGTAGTTTAAGTCTTTGGTTTTTTTAATTGTGATGATTTTGGCTCACATTTAACAAAAACCCACCAATTCGCTATCTCAACAAATTAGAATATGGTGACATGACAATCAGCTAATCAACTTAAAACATCTGCAAAGGTTTCCTGAGCCTTCAAAATGGTCTCTCAGTTTGGTTCACTAGGCTACACAATCATGGGGAAGACTGCTGATCTGACAGTTGTCCAGAAGACAATCATTGACACCCTTCACAAGGAGGGTAAGCCACAAACATTTATTGCCAAAGAAGCTGGCTGTTCACAGAGTGCTGTATCCAAGCATGTTAACAGAAAGTTGAGCGGAAGGAAAAAGTGTGGAAGAAAAAGATGCACAACCAACCGAGAGAACCGCAGCCTTATGAGGATTGTCAAGCAAAATCGATTCAAGAATTTGGGTGAACTTCACAAGGAATGGACTGAGGCTGGGGTCAAGGCATCAAGAGCCACCACACACAGACGTGTCAAGGAATTTGGCTACAGTTGTCGTATTCCTCTTGTGCGTCTTACCTGGGCTAAGGAGAAGAAGAACTGGACTGTTGCCAAGTGGTCCAAAGTCCTCTTTTCAGATGAGAGCAAGTTTTGTATTTCATTTGGAAACCAAGGTCCTAGAGTCTGGAGGAAGGGTGGAGAAGCTCATAGCCCAAGTTGCTTGAAGTCCAGTGTTAAGTTTCCACAGTCTGTGATGATTTGGGGTGCAATGTCATCTGCTGGTGTTGGTCCATTGTGTTTTTTGAAAACCAAAGTCACTGCACCCGTTTACCAAGAAATTTTGGAGCACTTCGTGCTTCCTTCTGCTGACCAGCTTTTTAAAGATGCTGATTTCATTTTCCAGCAGGATTTGGCACCTGCCCACACTGCCAAAAGCACCAAAAGTTGGTTAAATGACCATGGTGTTGGTGTGCTTGACTGGCCAGCAAACTCACCAGACCTGAACTCCATAGAGAATCTATGGGGTATTGTCAAGAGGAAAATGAGAAACAAGAGACCAAAAAATGCAGATGAGCTGAAGGCCACTGTCAAAGAAACCTGGGCTTCCATACCACCTCAGCAGTGCCACAAACTGATCACCTCCATGCCACGCCGAATTGAGGCAGTAATTAAAGCAAAAGGAGCCACTACCAAGTATTGAGTACATATACAGTAAATGAACATACTTTCCAGAAGGCCAACAATTCACTAAAAATGTTTTTTTTATTGGTCTTATGAAGTATTCTAATTTGTTGAGATAGTGAATTGGTGGGTTTTTGTTAAATGTGAGCCAAAATCATCACAATTAAAAAAACCAAAGACTTAAACTACTTCAGTCTGTGCACTGAATTTATTTAATACATGAGTTTCACAATTTGAGTTGAATTACTGAAATAAATGAACTTTTCCACGACATTCTAATTTATTGAGATGCACCTGTATATTACTATATTACATTTACACTTAAACAACTAACAATTAAAATCTTTCTAAGGCATTTATTAATCTTAGGTAATGTTAATTTCAATATTTACTAATACAATAAAGTTGTACTGTATCTGTTAATATTATTTAATAGACCTGAGCTGACATGAACTAACGATGAGGAGTTGTATTTTTGAATGTTTAACTAACATTTACAAAAATGAATAAATTCTATAACAAATGTATTGCTCATTGTTCTTTAAAGTTAATACATTAACTAACAAAGTAATGAGACCTTATTTTAAAGTGTTACCAAAAATCATATATTAGATTAATTGTAGAAATAATCTGCATTTATTTGTGAGTCTCATGAAACCTGTCAAGAACGTCTGTGTCATATTTCAGATTATAAATAAGAAAATTAACCATATTTTTAGAAATATTTTTTAATTTTTCATGAAAATTAAGCATATTTTACCCGCAAATTCTAATTACACTAAAAGTTGTTGCTATTGTTAAATGAAACGATCTTTTGAGGTTTTGAAAATAAAACTGAAATAAAATAAATATTAGATGAAAAACTTAAACTTAAAAAACTTGAAAATTAGAAATGTTGCCATGGCAAATAACTGAAATAAAATAAGTTGAAGTACTACAATTACCAAAACTAAAACTAAATTAAAAAATTAAAGCTAAATAGAAATATTTAATGAAAATGACAAAAGCACATAACAAAATTTATGTTTGAATACTACAATTACTAAAACTAAAACTGAAATAATTTAAAGATAAATATTAATATTTAATAAAAATGACAAGAGCACATAACAACATTTATATTTGAATACTACAATTACTAAAACTGAAATAAAATAAATTAAAGCTAAATAGAAATATTTAATAAAAATGGGAAAAGCACATAAGAAAATTACTAAAACTACTGAAAATTAAAATGAAAACCGAAAATATAAAAATAAAAGCTATTTCAAAATATTAATAAATACTATAACAGTGTATAAAAACATTAAAATAATTGTACTGTAATGCAAAAAAAGAGATATTATATAAATTATAAAGTATTCATATTATCATCATGGTAGTATTTGTTGTGCAGCCTCTAATTTATTCTTATTGTGAAAAATCATTGTATTACAATAATATTTTATGCAAAATAAAACAACCTTTTCTATACCACATGATTTTATACCGGTTTGTCGAAAGCATTATTAATTTCTATAGGTGTTAAACTTCTGAAGTGTTTTTAAGCTGATATTTTGTTTTGTCAGTCATGGTCAGCTGGGTCACGGCGCTCTGACGTCACAGGAGGAACCTCAGGTAGTGGAGGCGCTGTGGGGCGTCCCGATCAGAGCAGTGTCTGCTGGGAACTGGCATTCCGCTTCCGTCAGCAGTAAGCTTGATCAAATTCAGCCCTTTGGTTGCTCATACTAATATACAGAGTGTTCATATGAAATATGTTTATTGTGTTTAGCTGGTGGGGACCTGTATATGTGGGGATGGAATGAAAGCGGGCAGCTCGGTCTGCCATCTAGAGGCCTGGAGGAGGAAAAGCTCAGAGGAAAAAGCAGTGGTAAAAGGACTATATATATGACTGTACATATGAATGTATTACTACACAGCTACATGTTTATGTTACTGTGCAGGAAACACTGAACAGCCCATAAATGAAGATGAAAAGAAGGAAGCAGATGTATTTATTTCTATTCAAGCGTTCCCTGCTCTAGTGGACATCCCTAATGTGTCAGAGATCAGCAGGATCAGCTGTGGATCCCGTCATACAGCGGCCGTCACCGGTGAGATCCAGATCTGATCACTGGAGCATTAACTGGACTCAAGAATCCACAAATTGACTTAAAAAATTAAATATTCTTATTCATTTGTAGGTACAGGGGATCTGTACACCTGGGGATGGGGTAAGAGTTTGCTTCATTGTGCATTAAAGTAATAGCTCACCCAAAAATGAAAATGTACTCACCCTCAGGCCATCCAAGGTGTAAATGAGTTTGATTCTTAAACACATTTGGAGAAATGTAGCATTCCATCACTTGCTCACCAATGGATCCTCTGCAGTGAATGGGTGCCGTCAGAATGAGAGTCCAAACAGCTGATAAAAACATCACAATAATCCACAAGCAGTCCATCAGTTAATGTCTTGTGAAGAGAAAGCTATGTGTTTGTAAATTAAATCCATCAAGGCATTTTAACCTCAAACTGTCACTTCCAGCTAAAATATGAGTCCATAACTCATAACTATGCTTCCTCTAGTGAAAAAGTCCATCCTCTATTATCCTCTCACATCAAAATCCACCCACATATTTGTTTAGAACTGTTTTGGACTTGTAAACAGTGCTTGATCTGTGCATATTTCGCTCTTGATTGAGATGAGACAACTCTTTCACTGGAGAACCAATATTATGGATAGAGGACTCATATTTTAGCTGGAAGAAACAGTTTGAAATTAAAAACGTCTTGATGGATTTGTTTCTTACAAACATACAGCTTTTCACTTCTCAAGATGTTAACTGATGGACTGGAGTGGTGTGGATTATTGTGATGTTTTTATCAGCTGTTTGGACTCTCATTCTGACGGCACCCATTCACTGCAGAAGATCCATTGGTGAGCAAGTGATGTTATTCTACATTTCTCCAAATCGGTTCCCATGAAGAAACAAAATCATCTACACCTTGGATGACTTGAGAGTGAGTACATTTTCAGCAAATTTCAATTACAGCAAACCTATTCCTTTAATTTATTTCTTTAAAAAAAAATATATATATATATACTGACCCCAAACTGTTAAAAGGTAAAGTGTGGTAATTGTTATTTCAAAAGTGCAAAAAGTTGCCTTTTTTCTGTCTTTCTCATATTATTAGGTCATTATGGACAGCTGGGACATGGCACTGAAAATAGCACAGATGAGCCAACACTGGTGGATTACTTCCCTAGCCATCAAATGTGTGTTAAGGATGTTGTTTGTGGGTTATGGAACACTTTTGTGTCCGCTGTGCCAAAAGAACAACCTCCATCCTGACAGGAATAGACATTTTCTGAGTGTCCTATAAATACATGGATGTCAATGTTGCAGAATTAGAGTTTATTAAATTAGGTACAAATATATGATCCAAAATACAGGATAGAAAGAAGATTTCTTTTAACAGAGTAAGTAAAAATGTTTTCAAATATATATATATATATAAACGGTAGAAATACTGAATAAGAATATACATTCACAATTAGGACGCTACATTATTGACAGATCAAAGGCGCAGGTGAAAAATCCGGACCGGAAAGCAGCTTCCATCCTGTGTAAACTTCACAACACAATCTTGAATGAACTGCAAAAGAATGAGGAGAAATTAGGAGAAATGCTGCCTTCAAGTCTTCTTAGGAAGTTCATACTTACTAGTTCGGAAGTTATAATTATGATTATGTGATTTAGGTCAGAATAAATTTGAAATTTTGGGCAATTTCATATTTTTTCTTCACTTTTTCGCCTCAACTTTATTCACTAACACAAAATTATATAAAGTGAATTATGTGAATTAGGTGTATAATTGATGCTTTATGCATTTTATAATTGTGCTGCAACAAAGAAGAACACACACACATATACATATATATGCTGCAACAAAGAAGAACACACACATATACATATATATATACACATATAGATATATATACACATATACATATACATATACATACATACATACATATATATATATAGAAAATTAGAAATGTTGCCTTGGCAATTAACTTTATTAAATAAGCTGAAGTACTGCAATTATTAGAATTAAAACTGCAATTAAAATGACTCCAAATAACAAAATAATTTAATAAATAAAAATATGAATAAATATTATAACAATGTTATATTATATTATTATTACTAAAACTGAAATAAAAATAATTAAATTAATGAACAAAGCTATATAGAAATATTTTTAAAAAACTAATTACAAAAACACAATTTACTAAACACACACTAAAATAACACTGCATAAATCAGCTAAATGTGTCTGTCAAGCGATCAAGTTGAAATACTAAACTTACTAAAACTAAAATAAAAATAATTCAATAATTAAATTCATAAAAGCATTATAGAAAACTAATAAAACATAAAAAAACTAATAAAATTTAATCAAATTACTTAAACTAAAATGAAAAAAACACACACGCATATAAAGTTTCATCGCCATTCCTCAACTGTTCAATAAATATGAAAAAACTAAACTGTACAGTAAACATTCACAAATAAAACTTAATTAGACTGAAGGCAGCACAATATATGTCACCTGTCCAGTTTTTCACTTTTTAAATAAAAAGCAAAACTCTCTCACCTGACAAAATCTGGAGATCTGGAGATGACATGCTGAAATTCAGAGAGATTGACTGTACCGTCCTTATCAATGTCTGACTCCTCCAGGATCTGTACAATTACATGTGTTTACATTAGTAAAGTTCATCTGACGGATGTCTCTCGTCGATGTGATGTATATCCACCACACTCACATTGCTTATGAGCTGTCTCATCTCCTCTCCAGTCAGACGCGTGTCGTCCGTCTCGCCGGTCAGAGAGTTCACCAGCTTCTCCAGGTCTCTAGCATCAAGGGTCCCGTCATCATCAAAGTCTGCAGCATAAGAAGTGTTTATATTGAGTTGTCTTTACTATTGCTATTGTGTTAAACGTCAATATTGCGAACAACACATTTATTACCAAAGATTCGGAAAGCGTAGTGGGACTTGATTTCCAGGGTCGCCGAATCGCTGAAGGCACTCAAGAGGTCCAGGAAATCCTCAAAGCTCAAACTGCCATCCTTCATGTCAGAGGTCGAGAAGACGTGACATATCCTTTTCTGGAACGGGTTAGACTGTGACAGCCAACAAAAACACAGAATATATACAGTTAAATGGGTGAATCTGGAAGGATTAGAAGATATTTTGCTTAAAGAAAATTAACCTTTTTTTTTTTTTTTTTGCATTGTGACTGCAGTACAGACTTTATCTGTTACCTTCAGTTCAGGAAGTGTGAGGACCTTGTCCATGGACACCCTGGAGCTGTACGGTCCATTTTCTCTGCCCTGGAGTTCAGAGAATATTTTGTGTGCCCTAAACAAACACATCAATGATGAGTCTCGAAAATCTATAACGTAATGACATTCAAACATTTTTTAAGTATTAGTTATACAGTTTCAGTAACTAAACTACTGTACATTTGTGTAGTTTAGCTAGTCACAACAATAAATCCACTTTACAGGTAATGCCAAGGCAAAATGTACCATGGTTGAGATTATGTACATGTAAAAAGGCAATAATAAAAATAATATAAAAAAAATAATAATAATAATTGTTGGTAACTGAAATAAAGCTAAAATAATTTTTTAATGTAGATGAAAAACTTAAAGGAAAATTAGGCTACAAATGTTTTGGCAAATAAAATAAGTTGAAGTACCACCACAATTCACAACACTAAAACTGAAATAAAAATAAATGAGAGCTAAATAGAAATATTTAAAATGTTGAACTGCAAATAAAATAAGTTTAAGTACTACAAATACTAAAAATAATGTTAAATAGAAATATTTAAAAAATATATATAAAAATGCACAACTTCAACTAAAATAATAATGTAAAAATATAAATAAAAGCTAATTCAAAGCATTGATAATTACTTTAACAGTATATAAATAATAAAATAACCCTGCAATAAATCAGCTAAATGAACGTGATCGCTATTCCTCACATGAATACAAATTCATAAGAAACAAACTAAACTGTAGTCAATATTCACAATTAAAATGTGCGTACACTGAAAACAGCAAAACATAACAGAAAATAGTTTCAAAATGACGTCATGTGTACATAAGTGTAAGTACATCATGACTTTACTTTACTTACAGTAAGATTTCTTGCTTTGTGAGAAATGTGAGCTCCTGTGTAGGCAAAAATGAAAATACATATAAATGAAATTACATATAAATATATGTTTTTAAAAATTGACATTATTTATCTATCTATGTGTGTGTCTCACCTGATACTCTGACAGAAGATCTTTCGGTAACTTGCTCGATGTTCCCCCCATTACCGCCTGTTTTTGTTCTGCACTACTATTAATTTAACTGTAAACTATAATAAAGTCGATTAATGTCACTATTGTTTCATAAAAACCAAGGTAAGTGCCTAAAGTTTCGCCGTTTTTAGCCAACAGCCTAAACAAACTTTGGTCGAACGCACTGCGCTTCCGCTTCCTGGATGACACGTCAGTTACCATGGAAACAAATTTGCGCTGTGCGAAGTTCACAATGGTGAATTTTTATTTAACTTCCTCGAGTTTGAGCTGGGGATTTAGTTAGTTAGTTATACAAAGAAATAACTTTTGGTTATAAAAAAACAAAAACAAAAGTTTGCTTCTGCATACTCAATAGCACAATAAAAAAACTGTTTTATGTGAACTGAAAATCTGCACTTGTTTATAAGTGCAGATTAAAAGATAGAGAATAATACTGATAATAAACGTGTATTTAATATAGAATTATTTCCTGTTGTTATTGTTATTGTTAGTTATAATGTAACTATGTTTTATAATTATGCCATATATTATTCTGACCAAATGTTGGGAAGGAAAAGACATTAAATTATATAATGTTGCTCTGACTTTGATCTGCAATATACTTATTATTTCAGAAGGTGGCATCATATCACAAAAAATCCACTGCCATGCCACTTATTTAGTAAACAATTTATTTACAACTTTATGTTAATTTATAACACTTTATAACTATCCCTACATGTTCTCTATAATGTATCTTTGTGTATTGGCAATAGGAAATCGATGAAGTTCCTGTGTTAAACAAAAAGTTGAAAATTATTACAAATAAAAGCAAAAAATACACATTTTCAAGGCACAAAACATAAAACTTTAATAATTGCATAAATTGCATTTCATAAATTTATATAGGGGAAAAATACGCTTTTAACAAGGGTGTAGAATTTATTAGGGATGCTGGTCCCTAACAATAATTTTGATCAAACAAATAAATATATGTGTAGGCTATGTAACCACTGTTGTTGTAATTTTTATTTGATGTGTTTTGAGGTTCAGCTCGTCATTTTAATGGAGTGTTTCACTAGTTAGCAGTTACCTTACCTGAATATGTTCGTAGATTTGTGTTGGATGTTATCGCGGGTTCGCGAATCATTTCGCGAACTGAATAATTCGCGATCCGCGTTCCGAGTCCTGTTCTAAAATGATGGTTCGCGAATCATTCAGACTGGAACTTCGGAGCGCGGATCGCGAATCATTTGATTCAGATCTGGACTTCTGAGTGGGTTCACGAAACATTTGGATCGGAACTTCGCAGCAGGCTCGTGAATCTTTTGATTCAGATCAGAACTTCGGAGTGGATTCGCGAATCATTTTATGAATTGAATGATTCACAAACCGCACTCTGAAGTCCTGGGCTGCGTTCAGCCCCGACAAAACGTTGCAAAATCGTTGCAAAATCACGTATCTCAAACCCCGTTGCACACCATAGCACACCGTTTCCAGGAAACATGTCGTTCAACCTGGAAACCGTAGCAAAACGTTGTGCATCGGTTTGAGCTTGAACGTGCCCCCGGTCTGAAAATATGGTTCGCGAATCATTTGATTTAGATCTGAACTTCGAAGCGGCTTCGCTGATTCAGATTGGCATTGTTTTGAATGTTGAACAATTGTATCAACATATGTATATATTCTATATCCCGCGATCCAACAGAGGATAAGTACAGAGAATGGATGAGTTTTTATAGGGAAAAATAGGGACTATTTTATAGGGACTGCCTATTAAATGTTTAGCCGTGCCACTACTGATTTTTGAACTAATCAATTATGTTAACAACTTTACAGCACTTGTTGTGAATTTCACTGACGCTGTAGTAGGGTCGTTTTGTGAAAACATCTAAATGGTTAATTATAGAGATAGTAAGACAAAAACTCACCTGTTCCCCACTCATATTGGTCTGAAAAGGTTGAGAGGTGTTTCGGGTCCTGGGAGACTAGTGTAAATTGACCGACAGCGCAATCTGCTGTTTTTGGAAAAGAAAGCTGCTCAACTACATTTGTGAGAAAATCTGCCTGCAAGCATTTGTGAGAAAATCAAGCCAAATTTCCTCATAAAAAGGCAAATGAGTCTCACAGTTGTAATACTCAATACATATATTTGTCCATACGTCTTCATTTTCTCTCGAATAGAATTTTGTATTTGCAAATCACTTTGTGTTTGTTTGAAAGTCGAGTTTTTCTTTGCGAAGCAGATTGTGTTTATTTGCAAAACGCTGGATTTGTTTATATAATTTTGTCACAAAATTCGCTCCATAAATGTAACCGTTTATATATATATATATATATATATATATATATATATATATATATATATATATATATATATATATATATATAAAACCATATATATATAAAACCATATATATAAAACCACAGTTTCCATGTACTTGTCTAGATCAACTTTTAATAAAGAAAAGATTAGAGCCAGATTTTTGTTTATGTATGTGAAATTTAGCAAGTACACAAATTAATTAAGTTATATTTTTCCTATATCCTCTTTCGAGTAGTCAAACAATCCAAAGAAAACTATAGTTTCCAAAGTCGGAAATCGTTTGTTATGATTTTTAATCTTATTTTATGCATACCCCGTGCGGGATTAGAATGGGTTCAATCGGTTGGACCTTTTTTAGAATAAAACGGTCCATCCAACTGAACGCACAAGTATCCCTTCGCACATGACGTACGCTTCACCCACAATCCCTCGCGCGGTCACATCATGGCAGACAAGCAGACGCAGGAGCTGCAGCCCACAGCTGCACAAATGCAGATTTTACCGAACGGAGACTCTCATTTTCCCAAAGAAGACACAGATCCCGTTGACGAGACCGGGAAGAAGAAGAAAAAGAAGAAGAAGAAGGGAAAAGCGAGAGCCGTAGGTAATAAAGACGAACGAAAGCGTCGCATGGCCCTGACGTTTACTGCCCAGTGTGACAAACCGATGAGAGCTCGCTAAAATCTGATATATAATTCAGAAGACATTCAATTAATAGCGACTAAAAGCATTTGAACAGAGCTTAATGTTTAGTTTATGCTCTGGAGTGTTGAGTTAATGGCTGGTTAGAGTGTTTAACTAGCTGGTGAACTCATGGCAGTTGTGTAATGTTGTCACACAGTCTGACTCCACGTGTGTGATGTCCAGGGATGGGCAAAATACTATTTTGTATTTAAATAACTTTGAAAAAAATCAAATGTATTCTGTATTTAAATTACTGCAGTCAAGCGATTAATCGCATCCAAAATAAAAGTTTTTGATTACATATTATACATGTGTGTACTGTGTATATTTATTATGTATATATAAAGACACACACATACAGCATGTATTTTGAAAATATTTACATGTATATATTTATATTCATATAAATTATATATTAAATATATATATATATATATATATATATATATATATATATATATATAGACGTAACATATTTTTCTTAAATATATACATGAATATGTGTGTATTTATAAATACATAATAAATACACACAGTACACACATATTATGTAAACAAACTTTTATTTTGGATGCGATTAATCGTTTGACAGCTCTAATTTAAATACATTTAATCTTAGTATTTTTGTATTTTCAAAAGACATAAAATACTTTTTGCCAATCAACCTCTTTATTAGACTGCTAATTTCTTGAATCAACTAGTTCAGACATGCCACTTTCATTCATGTAGATCTCCATCTAGAATTGGGTAGTGAATTTTTCTGGATTCCTGTAAGGAAATAAGGAATAATACTGCCTTTGTGTGCTATCAATATTTCCTTCTTCCAATTTCAGAAGTCCTGATTACAAGCTTGTCGCATTCAAGTGCTTTGCTGCTGGAAAGAATAGGAATCATGGAGGATGCCAGGTTTCCTAGGAAAATCTTATTAAAGCCAAATAGATATTTAAGATATTTAATTTTGAATAAAATGTAGCATCCCATTCGTTGACAACTATATAAACATTCACAGATCTTTATAGTTTGCTTGTTAATGATTCTGGATTTTCAGTCAAATACATGCTGTTTTGCTGTGTATTAAACATACAAAATGCTTGACATTGCACTACTATGTGCATGACTTTAACATTAAAACAAGGTGAACTTGATTTTGTGGGGGGAAAAAAAGCATACCTGTCCCAGCAGCAAATGTTTTCCCCTCCACCATATTTAAAGTTTATGGACAACTCAGAAACTTGGGTATAAAAATTCTAGTAGAAAGTAGAAAATATGACAGAGGCATTCATGTCCAATTTCCAACTAGAAAAGTCATATTTACCAAAAAAAATAAAAAAAATAAGCAATTGGGATAGCCTGTGAAGGAAGCATGAGATAAGGTGAGGATATCACGGTCAGTTGTACTTGTTGATTAAGGTTAAAATGGAAAACCATTCATTTGTATTTAGTTAGCAATAGCATGAAGGGAAAAAAGAGCACTAGAAAGGGGAACATTAGCACAGTATATAGTCAGTATTTTTTTTTTTTTGTCAGATTTTTATCAACTAGCTAGTCAAATGTGTTCATTAAACTTTAATCATTACTGCTTGCTATGGTGATGATATAAAGTGTAAATAGATTGAACTTTTTCTATATCATTTATATATCGTCGTGGTATGCAAATATATCTGTGGCACTTTTAGTGGGCAGGAGCTATTGACATGTCAGAGCGATAAAAAAAAAAAACATGGGTAAATGAGTAATAAGCAGCTTTCTGTGTGTGTGTACCCCAAGACAAAGATAACAATAATGCTAATAATAAAGATATAAAGTTAAAAAAAAAAACAATTGTTCTAAGGGCATACTCACACTAGGCACAGTTGCCTTGTACTAAAGCCCAAGCACGATTGTCCTTTCGCTAACAGGCAGATATCAGAGGATTATTACAGAGGCAGCTGAGGTTAATGGTGGAATTTGCAGCTTTACTCACAAACTACAATACCTGTTCATCAATAATACAAGAAGCAGACCCATTATAAATCTAAATGTACTCAAATTTAAATTAATTGAAAAGTGTGATATCTAAGTAGTAATAAAGATTTTTGCTGTCATAATGCATAGCACATAAAAATAGCGCATACAAAAAATAGTAAATTAACTGTTCCATGCTCTGGCGCGGTTAGCAGTCACACTACATGCGTACCGCACCAGAGCCACCTCTTCAAGCGGGCCAGGGCATGGTTAAACGAACCGCACTGGACACGGTACAGAGCAGTCACACTTGTGAAATCAACTGGACTTTGGGGGTCAATCGTACTCAAGCATGGATCAGAGCCCCTACACTCTTAAAAATAAAGGTGCTTCAAAAGGTTCTTCACAGCGATGCCATAGAAGAACCATTTTTGGTTACACAAAGAACCATTCAGTCAAAGGTTCTTTAAAGAAACATCTCTTTCTTACCTTTTTATAATCTGAAGAACCTTCTTTCGCCACAAAGAACCTTTTGTGAAACAGAAAGGTTCTTCAGGTGAAAAAGGTTCTTTATGGAACCATTTAGACAAAAAGTGTTCTTCTATGGCATCGTGAAGCATCTTTATTTTTAAGAGTAGTGTGAGCACATCCTAAATCTAAGTGAAT
This sequence comes from Spinibarbus caldwelli, assembly GCA_039654775.1. NCBI lineage: Eukaryota > Metazoa > Chordata > Actinopteri > Cypriniformes > Cyprinidae > Spinibarbus > Spinibarbus caldwelli. Next base: position 3,528,276 of record CM077265.1, read on the forward strand.
AGCAGATATTACACCACAACTATAACCATAACAGCACAAAAAAATGAATGATAAAAATATTGACAGCCATTTGGAATCATTTCTGCTTTAAAGAGCTTGAGCATTTAAAGTGACAGATGACACAACTCCATTGTATACTTAGAATACACTAATATAGTTTTCTTTATAATTATTGTTCTTGGTGTAAACAGGCCTTAATAGTGTTACTTCACTGGATGGCCAATTTCACATGTATTTTCAAAATACAAAATACTGTATTTGTATTTAAATACATTTTCTCACACAGTATTTTGTATTTGTATTTAAATACATTTTGATGTATTTGTGCTCATCTCTGGTGATATCTATGTGCTTTATGTCTGTCAAATGTGTATTGTATTGCCATATCTACAGCAAATTCCCTGTACTATTATTTATAGGAAACCATGAGGGTGAAGGAGAGTCTGACATCACCAAAGTGGCAAATCAACTGGAGCAACAAACTTTAGAAGACCAAGAGAAAGAGGACGAGCCAGAAGAGGGTTTGTCTGAAGTTAATTACAAAAATTCCCACTGTGAACCTGCGACAGCACAAGTTTTTTGTTTTTTTATTGATTGTTATATTGTGAAATTTCTGTTTGGCAGATGGTGAGGAAGGAGATTCAACTGGAAAGAAAAAGAAAAAGAAGAAGAAAAAGAAAGGACGTGAGTGATTGTTTAAATTCCCTCTGCCTGCAGTCTCTCATATCCTTCTTTAATAATCAGAATGATATATTTAAAGTCCGCATGAAATCAAAATGGACTTTATTTATTTTATTAGCGCATATTGCTAGTCTTGATGTGAGCAATTAATCCATGCAGGTTAATCCGCTGAAAAAAATTGTTTGTCTTGGTAATCTTTAATCAAAACCTGAACATTTACTTCTGCTCTGGAATGGCATTCTTTCTCTGATGATGTCAGTTTGACGGCTTGGGCAGAATACACACCCCTCCAACCGTTAGGTTGCTATGAGTGAGAGACCGAGAGGAGGAGCACAAAAATAAAACCCCGCCCTCTATTCAATATTCCGTTTCTACTGGAAATACGTCACTACACTGAAATAAATTCGGCAGCAACTTCCGGTTCACGTGGACTTTAAATGTTCTTTCTTAAAATGGCTTGAATATAGCTTATGTTATTCATATTCCTTCATTCTCTTTCAGCCAAAGTTCAAACAGATCCTCCATCTATCCCCATCTGTGAGCTTTACATCAATGGTGTTTATGCCAAGGGCCAGGAATGTGATTATCCATCGACGCAAGATGGGTACAGACAGCAGCTGCTTATTTACACACTCTAAACCCAGCTAAAAACACTTACAAACATCAGAGTGGATGTGTTTTATCTCACGCAGGCGTACTGCTGCATGGCGGATGACCAACGAGGAGAAGAAATTTTTGGATCAGGCTAATGAGGAGATGTGGAATGACTTCAGACAGGCTGCCGAGGCCCACCGGCAGGTCAGGAAATACGTCATGAGCTGGATCAAACCGGGCATGACCATGATCGAGATCTGGTGAGCGACACCATTCATGGGCTACATTTGTGATATAAAGCCAGGTGGCTTTCATTTGGAAACTTTGGTTAGTGCTGCTGTGGTGAATTTGAAATATGAAAGTTATGTTTACTTGGGGCCGGATTTACAAACAGCTTGCGCCAGGGCAAACTTTCTGTTGGCGCTAAAAAACTACTGTATGTCTTTACTAAAGATTAATGGCGTAAAAGCGTGAATACAGTTATTTTTGCAGCTGACCTTATTGCATATGCATTTATAGGAGTTTCTCTTGGAGGTGCAGAATTTTTAGGAGGAGAGTATTTAAATAAATTATGCAAGGTGATTTACTTAGGTTTACGGTTTACTTAACGATTTTCTTAACACTTCACATGGCTGTGATAGCTGCTCATTTGGTCATTATTTAAATTAAACCAGCTGTGTCTGTTTTCTTTAATTTGTTCATTGTCAGTAGATCAACCGCAGAACTTTCCTCTCCTATCGGTGCTTTTATGGGATTGCGGTCTTGCTAATTTGCCCTGTTTAGTAAATCTGGCCCAAGGTGTTTACTACAGGCCTTCTTAGCTTTAGCACAAAAACAGCCTTCAGATTACCTGCAAAATATCTAGTTGCTGCTTTTTCAGATTGACACTCCATGTGCCAAGTTTAATCCACTAATCAGGTCTCTTTTTTCCTTGCCAGTGAGAAACTGGAAGATTGTTCTAGGAAGTTGATTAAGGAAAATGGTCTGAACGCTGGTTTGGCTTTTCCGACCGGCTGCTCGCTGAACCACTGTGCCGCTCACTACACTCCTAACGCAGGAGACCCCACCGTTCTCCAGTACGATGATGTCTGCAAGATCGACTTCGGCACGCACATTAATGGTACACCTAAAGCTGCAAAACATACTGCAAATGACCAATTACCATCTTGATTCCTTATAAGTGATTTTTATCATGATCTTTACTGATGTTTGATTATTTTGGTATTCCAGGTCGAATCATTGACTGTGCCTTTACTCTCACCTTCAACCCAAAGTACGACAAACTGCTGGAAGCCGTTAAAGATGCTACAAATACTGGAATTAAGGTAGAGTCTCTTCTCTAGAAATGTATGTGTTTTTAAAATATTTATCATTAAAGCACCTGAGTGAGTGCAGGTGACATTTCACCCCAAAATCTAAAGGGAAAAAAGAAATTGCATCTTGCTTACAGTCTCTTATGCTGCATTTATTTGATCAACAATACAGTAAAAAGAGTAGTATTGTGAAATTTTATTACAATTTCAAATAACTTTTCTTTCAGAATATATAAAGCTAAATTTTCAGCGTCAATACTTTAGTCTTCAGTGTCAAATGATCCTTCAGAAATCATTCTAATATGCTGATTTGCTGCTCAAGAAACAGTGGTGTTGCTTCACATTTTTGTAGAAACTGATTCATTTTTATCGGGATTCTTTTTTTAAAAGAACAAAATTTATTTGAAATAGAAATATATTGTAACATTATAAATATCTTTACTGTCACTTTTTGATCAATTTATACATTAAATTCCTTGCTAAAGCAACATTTTTAATTTCTTTCAAAACTCTTTCTAAACCTGAAATTTTTCTTTTTCTTTCTAAACCTGATTTTTTTTTAACCTGAAAGTTATAAGTAATTTGTATTTTATTGGCATTACAGTAATTTTTGTAAAGCTCATTGTTCTTTTATTTCAGTGTGCAGGTATTGATGTTCGTTTGTGTGATATTGGAGAATCAATTCAAGAGGTCATGGAGTCTTATGAAGTGGAACTCGATGGAAAAACATATCAAGGTAAATACAAAGCTTTTACAGCAAAGACCTAGAAATAACACAAGATATGATTTCATCAATGACATTACTGTTTTGTTTTTTTTCCAGTGAAACCAATCCGAAATCTCAATGGCCATTCTATTGGACAATACAGAATACATGCAGGCAAGACGGTGCCCATAGTGAAAGGAGGTGAAGCCACCAGGATGGAGGTATGTTGTGACTTTCTACAAAGTTTTTGTTCCACAGATTTAAATATATCTTTGATGATTGGTTTTTATTTGGGAAGTCGCCCAATAAATGTCCATAGCAAGGAAAGTGAATGCTGCATTTTTATGTCTTAGGAGAAAGGGACAGGGAAACTTTTGACAGTCTTGAGAAAGTCTCAGTATGAAGGTTTAGGGCTGAGTTTGGGTGTGCCAGAGTTATCAACACAACCCTTAGCTGGCACATCTCTATCAGTCAACACCCACAGGGCTTAAAGAGAGGTGTAGTCAAGTACACTAGCATCCAAAGTTCACCAAGGCAGCATTTATTTGATTTAAAAAATGCTGTAATTTTTGCAATTTAAAACAACAGTTTTCTATTTCAATATATTTTAACATGTAATTTATTCCTGTGATGCAAAGCTGAATTCTCATCATCATTACTCCAGTATTCAGTGTCACATGATCCTTCAGAAATCATTTCAATATGCTGATTTGATGCTCAAGAAACATTTCTGATTATTATCAGTCTTGAAAACAAGAGTGAAACCGTGATGCATTTTTTGTTTCAGGATTCTTTGATTAATAGAAAGTTCAAATAAATGCTATTCTTTTGAAATGAAAATCTTTTGTAACCTAATAAATGTCTTTATTGTCACTTTTGATCAATTTAATGTATCCATGCTGAATAAATGAAGGGGTTAATTCTGTCATTTTGAAAGTGATGTCACATGCTGAATTTCCTCTTTTACAGGAAGGAGAGGTTTATGCTATTGAGACCTTCGGCAGCACTGGGAAAGGCATGGTGCACGATGACATGGAGTGTTCCCATTACATGAAAAACTTTGAAGTCGGTCATGTGCCAATAAGGTGAGATGCACACTGATCTTAGTCCTAACTAAAGCCCTGTTCAGACTACACGATTTTAGCCCGATTTTGCCACGATCTGCTTGACGTAGGGTGTCGTGGGGATTCGTAAACGACAATGAGCGTCGGGACGCACGATTCAATCATTTCATCTCGTGTAGTGTGTCATAGTGCATGACATCTCTGCGATGCATCACGACGCTCCACGACGTCAACACAGAAAGACTAGCATGTTTAATTTTTTTTTTCCCGTCGTACACGACAAGTTCCATCACATCAGTGACACTGGCCAATAGGAGCACAGAAGCGCCTTTGTACAAGCTTTCAAACAAGCCGAAGCGAAAGAGAGACAACGGTATCGGTCTTGCTAGGTGTAATTTTACAATGGAGGAAATGTTCGTGGAGCTACGGCAACAATACTCCTGCATTTATGATGAGAGACTACTGCGACACAGTGAAAAAAGGTAAAATAAAAACTATTTTACCTCAGTTCTCTTTGACAGTCCATACCATCCTCTTCATGCAATCCAGATTTGTGTCCATTGTCAGGTTTTCTTTCTTTTTTGGGCTTTTCTGATGACAAGACAGGGCAAAACACGCTGTTTGCTAGCCATTGTTTGTTTATGCTCATAGCACCTTCTGTCTTGTCCTGCACTGTATCGATGACAGCACACACGTCGTTAATGACGGCATGCGATGAATGATCGGGTAGTATAGTCTGACATGTTTCTTGTTCACGACACGACAAGATTTTATGAGTCAAAATCGCATAATCTGACACAGTGACTGTCGTAACCGACAAAAAAATCGTGTAGTCTGACCGGGGCTTAACTCTCCAGATACAAACAATTTGTCAGTCAAAGCCAATAAAAAGATATTTGACTCTTAATGTTCTGGGAGCATGTCTGTGATGCCTAAAAAGGATCCCTAGATAGGCAGCTCACAAGATTTTCATCAGAATTATAATTTACCTGCTCACGTTTCTCTTTCCCAGACTCCCCAGAGCCAAGCACTTGTTGAATGTGGTCAACGAGAACTTCGGCACTCTCGCCTTCTGCCGCCGCTGGTTGGATCGCCTCGGTGAGACTAAGTATTTAATGGCACTGAAGAACCTCTGCGACCTGGGCATCATCGACCCCTACCCGCCTCTGTGCGACACCAAAGGCTGCTACACGGCCCAGTTTGAACACACCATCCTGCTGAGACCCACTTGCAAGGAGGTGGTCAGCCGAGGAGACGATTACTAGGCCTTCACGTCACCAGTTTTTATAAATCTCTCCTCTGCTTTCGTATCACATGAGTATTTTGATAGGTAAAGGCCTGAGTAAGTTAATGAGCTGTGCCTTCTCATTTTTAACATGCTTGTGTTTGTTTGTATAAAGGATGAATGGCGGTTTAAGTCCTCTGTGGTAAAGATGTCCCCCTGTTTAACCATGATGTAACTCACTGGCAGAGATGTGTACTTACCACTTACCCGTAAAGTGCTCTAGAACCATTTTGTAAATGCTATAAAGACAATAATCTGGTGCACTTTTCTTGATTAATATCCACAGAACCCAGAGAAATCCCGCCTTAAGAGAAATTAGGAAACGTTCATAGGGGTTTTTTAATCAAGTGCAGTTTCTCCTTTTCAGTTTGAGTCAGTTACACATTTAGGCTGAAAAATAGTACGAGACATTACAGGTGGGGTTTGGCTTTATTCCTTAGCTCAAGAATGGACTTTAACGCAACATAGACCCCTATAAAATACTCATTCAAACACATGCTTTCCTCTAAGAGCGGGCACTCATAACAAAAGTGGCAATGTTGATATGTAAGCATCTATATTTTGGCTATGCTTGATTTCAGGTAAAGCCTGTTTGAAACCAATCACCTTTCTCAGAATAAAGCACGTGTTTTATTTTGAAGTGCAAATAAAATTTATAAGAAATTATGTGATCTGCAAGTTGTTTCATGTTCTTTGTCTTCATATGTAACCAAATGCTTTGTGTAAAAGTCCTATTTATTAAAGCTCTAGCATTTAACTGTAAATGAACACAATTTTATATTCTGTCACCGTTTAGGCAAAATTATATTTATTATATTTTTATATAAATATATTATATTAAATTATATTTAACCTAGAAGAAAATGTGATTGTATTGTGATGTAACAGGGCATAATCAATCATACCTACACAAGTAACTTTCTAAAAATATTCAGATGAATGATAAGGTTTACCCTCTTTAACTTTATCGTTATGCTGCTTTGTGTTCATCTGCTTCTCTTATTTGCTCTTTTTACATTGACTGTCACTCTATACAGACTAATCGGATACAACATTAATTTTTCCAAACATTTATTACAATATTGCTAAATTTAACATTCACTTCAATGGTATGAGATGACTGGATGCTTTCAACTGTTTTCCTACCGAACTGTCACCAACTGGACTGCATGGTCAAACTACAGTAGTCAACATCTGAAATGGATCAAAACCTTTCATCAAAGTCGTCCTAAAACAAAAACAATACCTGTTCTTGTCTTAGGACAACTTTGATGAACTTTTTTGATCTACTTCTAATGTTGACTACTATATTTAAAATATAGAATATTAAGCTACAAACTCAATCATAATGCACATTGTTTCCATCTGACGTGTATTTTGTTTGTAGGCTAAACTTCATACCTTTTTCGCATATTTCAGTTAATGTCATAAAACTATCAAGCTAAGTCAGTAGAAGTACTGACAGTGACGTGTAAACATGGTTGAAGACCAAAGCGAAGGAACAGACAAACCAAATAAATTGAGTGAGTCGCTGGAACCGCTCTGATTGATTTAATGTCATGACTTCCATCATTCAGTTCAAGCGATTCACTAGAAAAATAGATCAAAAGAACCATTCATTTCTGAATTTCGACAACACTTGTAAAGATTTTTAAAAAGCATGTAACGTTAGTGATGGGTGAGATGGGGAGCTTTTCGAAACTCAGAATCAGTTAAACCATGCCTCGCAAATGTTTAGCGCTCCAATGAGCCCTGCTGAAAAAAACCAAGGTTGGTTGGCTGGTCTTAACTGGCTGGTCTTAACTGGTTTAAGCTGGTCTCCCAGCCTGGCCAGCTAAGGAAGTGGCCAAAACCCCTCTAAAACCAGCCTGCTGACCAGCTGTGACCAGGCTGGTTTGACCAGCTTAGGCTGGTTTTGGCTGTTTTTTAGCAGGGTTATTGCAAATCATTTGATTTAGATTGGGATTTCGGAGCGGGTTCACGAATCATTTTATTCAGATCGGTACTTAACTTGTATCGCAAATCATTTGATTAGATTGCAACTTTGGAGCAGGTTCGTGAATCTTTTGATTCATAATTGAACTTTGGAGCTGATTCGCGAATCATTTCGCGAAATGAATGATTCACGCTCCACGCTCCGAGTCCTGATCTGAAATGATGGTTCGCAAACCTTTTGATTCAGATTGGGACTTCAGAACAGGTTTTTTTTACTTTTATTTATTATTTACGCTATGGCACACATACGTCTGTAATATGTCTGTTAAAGATTGCTTGATCTGGAAAGCATCTGCTGTGTACAAACATCTGACAGACGTCTGTAAGATGTCAGTTTTACATGCATTCTAATTTATAAACACCTTAAAGACATCTAATAAATGTCTATTTAACATCTGATAGGAAACATCCTATAGATGTATTGCAGATGAGCAAACATTCTAAAAAATACGCCTTGCAAACGTCAAATAGACACCTCCGTGATGTACGTGTGCTATCAGGAAAATTGTCCCTAGCAATAATATTGATCAAACAATTAAATGTCCGTTGTCTGCCGTTATGTCCCCACCAATGCCAAAATCAAACCTACACCCTTGTTGCTAATTATTGCCTGGATAGAGATTTACATATCACAAGCATATCACATAAACAGATTTTGTTTTATTTAAACAGTATTGTTGACATTTGGCTAACTAGAATCAACCATGAGGCAAAATGCATTCATTTCAATTGATATTCACACAATTAGGAATTTTGCAAGATGGCACAAATGTTTCAGCTCTCCTTTAACCAAACAAACCAAACTCTTATACACTTCTACATTCAGCATGTTCTGAATGAATCGAAATATTACAGACGCTCAGAAACTCTCCATCACACTAATAACCTGCGGATGGACCCGTTTCCTATTCCATTTGAACAGCCAGTCTTTCTTGCGCCTGTAGCGTTTGGACAGCAGAACATAGAGGACGGGGTTCACACAGGGGTGCAGATACTGGAGAACCGTGCAGGTGAAATGAAACATCTCCCACAAGCGCCCGTGCCGGTAAAATCCCAAATACACGCAGAGCTCTAGAATGTACCCTGGCAGCCAGCACAAGGAGAACGTCCCAGCGGCCAAAAACACCATGAGAGACGCCTGCTGTGTGTTCCGGTTACCTGCGAAGGACATAACGGGCCTCCTGTGCAGGAAAAGAGCGATACGTGCCGAATTGACTGCGATAACCAGCATTGGGATGAGATAGTAAAGCACAAACTGGCTGAGAACAACCTGGTAGTGATGCTCTTGGGTAGTGGGCAAACAAATGGTGCAGTTACTCACACCTGGGCCTAAGCTTTCCTTAGTGGCAAAAATACGCAACGGCAGACTTATAAAGAAACTCAAGGCCCAGACCAGAACAAACATGAGCACCACCAGATCCATGGTTGGAGGTCGATAGGGGTTTGTGATGATCATGGCACGAACCATAGATACAGTGCACAGCGAGTATGTGCTGGCGGCCAGGGAGAACGCCAGCAGAAACTGATAGACCTTGCAGGACGTGTTGCCCAGAGGCCAGGAGAAGCTGACCGCTGAGTGGACGGTGAAGGGGATGAGGAGAAGCATGAGGAAGTCGGCCAGAGCCATGCTGAGGAGAAGAATGTCCAGGCGGTTTTTACGAAAGCTCTTGTGTTTGGCGAAGAGAGAAAAGGCCAGCAGGTTGGCGCAGAAGCCGATGCCCACTATGATGCCACAAGTGCAAGCAAAGATCACTCCATAACTGTTAGTGGTTCCCTATGAGAGACAAAGGTATGATTTGAGCTACATTTAAATTCTTAGATGGGTGAATCCAATAAAATATACTGTAATATTATTATAGCTAAATATAATTTAACATATTTAAAATAGATAATACAAAATAATTTTATATAAAATAAATTTAATTCTAAATTATAATTATAAATGATGCATACCATAAAATGATCTGAAATTAAATATTTTTAAATAAATATATAAATATTTTATTACACATTTAAATATATAAGATATATAAATCAAAATGTGTATACACACACACACACATATATATTTACTGCCATTCAGAAATTTGGGATCAGTAAAATTTTTAATGTTTTTTTAAAGACGTATCTTATGCTCATCAAGGCTGTATCTATTTGATCAAACATACAGAAAAAAAAAAACTGTAATTTTGTGAAATATTTATAATAATTTATAATAACATAAATGCTGTTATTTTTAACTTTTTATTCATCAAAGAATCAAAGAAAAAAGTATCACAGGTTCCAAAAAATATTAAGCAGCACAACAGTTTCAACATTGATTATAAATCAGCAATAATTCAGCGCTGCGTCAAAGAAATAAATGATATTTTAAAATATATTAAAATAGGAAACCCTTATTAGAAATTGCAATAATATTTCGCAATATTACTGTTTTTTCTGTATTTTTGATCAACACAGCCTCGATGAGCATAAGAAACTCCATTAAAACATTAAAAACATAAAAAATCTTACTGATCCCAAACCTTTGAATGGCAGTATATATATATATATATATATATATATATATATATATATACAGTGGGTACGGAAAGTATTCAGACCCCCTTAAATTTTTCACTCTTTGTTATATTGCAGCCATTTGCTAAAATCATTTAAGTTCATTTTTTTCCTCATTAATGTACACACAGCACCCCATATTGACAGAAAAACACAGAATTGTTGACATTTTTGCAGATTTATTAAAAAAGAAAAACTGAAATATCACATGGTCCTAAGTATTCAGACCCTTTGCTCAGTATTTAGTAGAAGCACCCTTTTAATCTAATACAGCCATGAGTCTTTTTGGGAAAGATGCAACAAGTTTTTCACACCTGGATTTGGGGATCCTCTGCCATTCCTCCTTGCAGATCCTCTCCAGTTCTGTCAGGTTGGATGGTAAACATTGGTGGACAGCCATTTTTAGGTCTCTCCAGAGATGCTCAATTGGGTTTAAGTCAGGGCTCTGGCTGCGCCATTCAAGAACAGTCACGGAGTTGTTGTGAAGCCACTCCTTCGTTATTTTCGCTGTGTGCTTAGGGTCATTGTCTTGTTGGAAGGTAAACCTTCGGCCCAGTCTGAGGTCCTGAGCACTCTGGAGAAGGTTTTCGTCCAGGATATCCCTGTACTTGGCTGCATTCATCTTGCTCTCGATTGCAACCAGTCGTCCTGTCCCTGCAGCTGAAAAACACCCCCACAGCATGATGCTGCCACCACCATGCTTCACTGTTGGGACTGTATTGGACAGGTGATGAGCAGTGCCTGGTTTTCTCCACACATACCGCTTAGAATTAAGGCCAAAAAGTTCTATCTTGGTCTCATCAGACCAGAGAATCTTATTTCTCACCATCTTGGAGTCCTTCATGCGGGCTTTCATGTGTCTTGCACTGAGGAGAGGCTTCCGTCTGGCCACTCTGCCATAAAGCCCCGACTGGTGGAGGGCTGCAGTGATGGTTGACTTTCTACAACTTTCTCCCATCTCCCGACTGCATCTCTGGAGCTCAGTCACAGTGATCTTTGGGTTCTTCTTTACCTCTCTCACCAAGGCTCTTCTCCCGCGATAGCTCAGTTTGGCCGGACGGCCAGCTCTAGGAAGGGTTCTGGTCGTCCCAAACGTCTTCCATTTAAGGATTATGGAGGCCACTGTGCTCTTAGGAACCTTAAGTGCAGCAGAAATTTTTTTGTAACCTTGGCCAGATCTGTGCCTTGCCACAATTCTGTCTCTGAGCTCATCAGGCAGTTCCTTTGACCTCATGATTCTCATTTGCTCTGACATGCACTGTGAGCTGTAAGGTCTTATATAGACAGGTGTGTGGCTTTCCTAATCAAGTCCAATCAGTATAATCAAACACAGCTGGACTCAAATGAAGGTGTAGAACCATCTCAAGGATGATCAGAAGAAATGGACAGCACCTGAGTTAAATATATGAGTGTCACAGCAAAGGGTCTGAATACTTAGGACCATGTGATATTTCAGTTTTTCTTTTTTAATAAATCTGCAAAAATGTCAACAATTCTGTGTTTTTCTGTCAATATGGGGTGCTGTGTGTACATTAATGAGGAAAAAAAATGAACTTAATTGATTTTAGCAAATGGCTGCAATATAACAAAGAGTGAAAAATTTAAGAGCGTCTGAATACTTTCCGTACCCACTGTATATATATATATATATATATATATATATATATGTTTGTTTGTTTCTCTTATTATTATTTCTCAGTAAAACATTATTCAAAGTTAGGTTCACTGAAATCAGCAGTCAATACCAACTTGCAACATTTTTCAGTTGGCTACTGAAAATATGTTAAATGATAAATTATATAGTAAAATAAGTAAAATAAGTGTCATTATTATTGAATTACTAATTCATTGTCAGAGAAAATTAGCTACTCACCATCTCAGATGTTCAATTAGATATTCGTGTATTTGCAAATGCATCCGTTGTTTATCTGTGCCTTCAGATAAGATTCAACAAATCATTTTTAATTTAAAGAAATGTCTAAATATGTACAGACATAATCTCACTGAGAGTACAAATAAAACAGGCAAACTTTCCCTAATACTTCCATTAGAATAAGTGCCATTTACAGAGGCAGCAAAGACATGAAAAATGTCCATGTATCAATGAAGTCTCCTACTGGAATTGATTCAAAAAGCGACTTCTTGCAAAAGATTTGATGTAAAGAAAAAAATTCGAATGAATGTATGTCAGCTGTTACCTGCTGGTTTTCCATCTCTCATCCTCTGATTGGAGGCTCATTGATTTGTGATTGATCTCTGGCTCTTCTGTGCTGTGGTTTATGAGTCTTTAAGGCATGGCATGTGATCCTAAAGCACTCACAGGAAGTTGACAGAAGGATGCATTTACCTCTCCATCCATTAGGATGTGTAGTGAAAGGTGTATAATTCTTGTTAGAGCCATTTTTGTGTCTTTATTTGCCTTGTATTTTCCCACTGAGCACAGACACACGTCAACACATTGATTGATTATTCCACCGTCCTCAGTCACTAGTAGAAACGGCTACCTAAACTGTATTGATGAAAGAATAAAGTGACACTTTGCATGCATAGAAAAATAATAATAGTAAAAATTATATGGTGCAAAATCATGAGAATGAATTTGGAGTTGCTGTACAATAAGCATGAATTTATTTATTTATTTATTTTTGTGTGTGTGTGTATTTCTCATCAATTTATTTATTGAAAATAGCAGAACAATAGCTAAAGTAAAAGAAAAGTTGAAAAAATATATCTAGAAAGAGATTATATCTAGAAAATAAATGTAATTTGTTTGAATACTCGGGTGTGTGTGTATAGATAGATAGATATGATTATTTTTCTAGTTATTAGGCAAAAACATATTTATATATTTATATATTATAAAATATAGATTTATAATACAAGTAAAAAATAAACAATATTTTAAAAAATATTTCAAAATTGCTAATATATATATATATATATATATATATATATATGAAGAAATATACAAATATTTGGCTTACATTATTTGTAAATCTTAATGGTTTATGAAGAAATATACAAATATTTGGCTTACATTATTTGTAAATCTTAATGGTTTAATAATATAATATAATATAATATAATATAATATAATATAATATAATATAATATAATATAATATAATATAATATAGTGATGTAAAGGTGTTGCTTTGCATGCATAGACAGATGATACTAAAAACTGCAATTGTGCAAATCATGAGAATGAATTTGGAGTTCGTGTAAAATATATTTTAAGTAGCTTTATTATGTATTGCTCATCAATTTAAGGATAATAAATTTTGAAACATAGAAAAATACCAAAAATCTGAATGTAGACCAGCATAACTATCTAAAGTGCATTTAAAAATCTCATCAAAATCAGCAGCATTGAGATACATTCAGGGAATAAATATTCCAATCAAATAAATTAAATATTACATGAAATGTCTGATTGAATGAATACATTTAAAACAGGGAACTCTGATTATAACAAATGCAAATTAGTTTGTATATGAAGCGCTTTCTACTTATCAAAGGAAGCTCTAAAATAGAGAACTGATTAAAGAGTTTATTTTAAACGAAAAATACCATGATTTAGTCACTTTTTCAGCATCCTATGCCATGATGAAATAGTCTTTTACATTTTAAAGGTGCATCCACCAACAGCAGTTGAATCACTGGAGGTCGCCTGAAGTCTCTTCTATTAGGCATTGCAACTCAACTGCAACTGTATCAGGCAGCAAATCATTCTGTCACTGTTCATTTGCTTAAAGCCTGCTTCATTTGTCCAGATTGAGTCAGCGTGACCATCCCTTTATTCTTATCCAGGCTCTTTTATTGGTCTCTAATCGGTATTTGCATACGGAAGCCACACCCCCCTGTCTCTCCTCCTCTCTGGGTCTCTCCATCTTCCCAAACTCATCTTCCTCTTCCTCTTAGTCACAGCTTTGAGTGGCTGCTCCTCGTATCTCAGGGTCTTGCTGGTCTCCTGCGGCAGGTCGTCTCTCATCCCTATAGTCTCCATTTGAAAGCTAAAGTGGAAATTTTTGGTGCTGCCCATGGGTTTGGGCCGGTGGGCGCTGGACCACGGCGGTGTCTGGATGCTTCTTTCGCTCTGACTGGGGGAGTCCCACACCTGAGCCGTGTGCACCTGCTCAAACAGTTTCTGGATCAACGTACGTCTGTCCCGGTCATGCAGGGATCGACTTCTGTCGTGCATCATCTGTGCGTGGCTGACTGAACGCCGTCTGAGATGAAGAGAGAGAATATGTGACCCTGGTCCACAAAAGCAATCATAAGGGTCAATTCTTCAAAATTGAGATTTATACATCATCTGAAAGCTGAATAAATAAGCTTTCCACTGTTTGTTAGGATAGGACAATATTTGGCCGAGATACAACTATTTGAAAATTTGGAATCTGAGGGTGCAAAAAAATAAAAATACTGAGAAAATCGCCTTTAAAGTTGTTCAAATTAAGTTCTTAGCAATGCATATTAAGTTTTGATATATTTACGGTAGGAAATTAACAAAATATCTTCATGGAACATGAACTTTAATTAATATACTAATGATTTTTGGCATAAAAGAAAAATCGATAATTTTGACCTATACAATGTATTTTTGGCTATTGCTACAAATATATCCGTGCTACTTATGACTGCTTTTGTGGTCCAGGGTCACATATAATGACTTTAACCTGAACTCAATGCAAAGATGTTGGTATTTGAAATGATAGAGCAGGAATATCAGTGTTGTGGGTAATGCATTACAAGTAACGCGAGTTAGGTAATCAGATTACTTTTTAAAAGTACTCTAAAGTAACGCATTATTTTTTAATTTAGAAGGAAAAATCTGAGTTACTTTTTCAAATAAGTAAGGGCAGTTACTTTGTTTCCCATGCTTTGACTGACAGCTCTCGTGTTGCCATGTTGAGAGAAATCGGGAGTAAGTAACACAATGTTACTCTAGTTTAGACTAAATATGAACATGTATTTACTCATCTCACTGCACAAAAACAGATTCAGTATTCCTCAAAATGAATAAAAACAGTCAAGAATATTATACTGCAATATATAAATATTGCAATAATTAAATATTAAATAAGATGTTAAAATGTTAAATAAGACAAATATAATTTATGTATTTAATCCCATTTTATTAACGAATGTCTTTGCGACTGACCTTCGATGATCCAGTTCAACCATACTAAGAAAAAATGACACATTTGTGTTTCATTTTTGTTATTGCTGAATAGTGTTGAACTTTCTTCTCTTGCGTCATTTTCTTCATGCAATATTTTTGAGCTGCGCCCTCTACTGTACAGATGTGAATTGACATTTCCTTCAGCCTGATTCTTATTCATTTCACTTTTGTTGTGAAAAGGGCTTTTACATTTGTAAAAGAATAACTTTTTTTATATTAAAAACAAACAAGCAAGCCCTGCCCAGATTTAAAAAGTAAATCAAAAGTAAAGTAATGCATTACTTTCCATAAAATGTAACTAACGCAGTTAGTTACTTTTTTAGGGAGTAACGCAATATTGTAATGCATTACTTTTAAAAGTAACTTTCCCAAACACTGTTTTATATAATGATTTTCCCTTTACTGCATGCAAAGCAGTGCATTTCCTAAAAGATGTAGCGACCTGTTCCTTCTTTTACCAGCAGATGACAGTCTCAACACAGCTCTGACGTTTTGAGATCTGTCAGAAATCAAGCAGTAAGAGGAGATCATGACTTACTGTCTGTTGCTGAGAGCATTGCTGGGTCTGGGTTGGACCGGTATCGGAACGGTTAACAGGAACACAGCAAACCCCCAATGCCTCAACATACTGCTGGACAACTGAACACAGGAAAAATTCACAAGGGTTATTAAATATATATATATATATATATATATATATATATATATATATATATATATATATAATTTATTTGTATTTATTATTTTGTTTAATATTTTATTACACATATTAGTCAAAAAGGCAACAAATATAATACAGATTTATAACAGGTTTATTTATATATAAAATGTTTAATATATTTAAAATATTTAAAATACTTCTAATACAATATTAAAAAATATTTGCCTTTAATTTAAATATAATTTACTACATATACTATATATGTTAATATTTTATTTCACATATTAGTATAAAAAAATGGGCAACAAATATAATACAGATTTATAATACATATAAATGTTTTATACATTTGTTTTATATATATTTAAAATACAATATTTAAAAATATTTGCCTTTAATTTAAATATACTACATATACTATATATTACAGATGTATCATTTTCATTAAAAAATAAATAATTACTATACATTTTATAAAACGTTTGAAGCAAATTATTCTAAAAATATTTGCCTTACATCTTATGTAAATCTGAAAGATTTTTAAAATTTAAATATAATATTCTGCATACACTTACATATATGTATAAAATATAAAATATATAATTTATTTATATTTATTATTTAATTATTATTTATATTAATTACTAGGTCTATTAGGTAAAAATATACATATAAAATATATATTTTATAAATAATTTCAATATATATTTTTAAGTTTTGAAAAATTACATTATATGTATGTTAATTTATAAATCTTATTTGAATTTAAATATAAGATATAAGATATTTTAAATATTAATTTTTAAAAATTTAAAATATTAATACATAACAAATATTTTAAATATAAATTTTAAATGTTAAAAAATGAAAATATAAGCTAATTTATTTCACCTTCTGTATGCATTTTAATAAAACGTATTTTCATAAAATGGAAATAAAATGGAAAGCAATTGAATGATATAATTAGTCATCAATTAACATGAGGTGTAATACATTAAACTGCTGTAGTAAGGCTTTGACATTGATAATATACTCACATGTAATGCCACTGCTGAGTCGATCAGTTATTGCTGCATGTTACTGCCACCCAGCTGGACGTGTTACAGCTGTTGAAGAGCCACATGTGACTGTACATTCACTAAACCAAGAGCATCAGCTGCTGCCTAAATCAAGCATGTTAATATGTCCAAACTCCACTGGTCCAGAAGACAAACTCTTCCTAAGTCTCCTTCCAGAAGGTTTGAAGCATGGACGGTTTGAAGGCATAGAGAGGGAGAGGGAGAGAGGACCAGAGCGATGGGCGTTAGAGTTATTGCACCAGTGGGTCGTGTAAGTCTCCTCTGCTGTTCACTGCAAACTGGTATGGACAGCAGGCGTTACAGAAGAGAAAATTAGTGCGCACTGCATGCTTGTCTGTGTGTGTGTGTGTGTGTGCTGCCCATGAGTGCCAAAGTGTATACTAGACTGACAAACCACACACACACTCCAAGAAATGCACAGGCAGACACCTTCATTGGAAAGAGGGTGGTACGCTGCTCTCTCTCAAAACACTCATGAGGAGCTCAGGTTTGGCCAGGAGGGGGTGCGTGTGAGGAATAATCGCCCACTGATCTCTGACTTGAACTTTTGATTAATTTTTCTGTCTCTACTGTGTTTACTACAACTATTAGGAGCTTGTCCACACACTGGCTCTTTTTAATGTATGAAGTAAATGCCGGAAAATACTTCTTTTTGGCTTAATTATTTCCTGAAAGCCATAAGAATAGACAAATGATTCTTCTACTGACCGATTCTTTATTCAGATTATTCTTTTGTGTGTGTGTGTGTGTGTGTGTGTGTGTGTGTGTGTGTGTGTGTGTGTGTAAATGATGGAAAATACTTTTTAGTTGAATTATATCCTGAAAGCCTTTAAAACAACAAAATTATTCTTTTACCAGTCAATTCTTCATTCAAATGATTCTTCTACCAACCAGTTCTTCTATAAAATGATTCTTCTTCCAACCAATTCCCCATTGAAATGATTTTTCTTCCAACCAATTCCTCATTCAAATGATTCTTCTACCATCCAGTTCTAATTTAAAATGATTCTTCTACCAACCAATTCTTCATTCAAATGACTCTTCTACCAACCAATTCTTCACTGAAATGATTCTTCTACCAACCAGTTCCTCATTCAAAAGTTTCTTCTACCAACCAATTCTTCATTCAAATGATTCTTCTACCAACCAATTCTTCATTCAAATGATTCTTCAACCAACCAATTCTTCATTCAAATGATTCTTCTACCAACCAGTTCTTAATTCAAATGATTCCTCTACCAACCAATTCTTCATTCAAATGATTCCTCTACCAACCAATTCTTCATTCAAATGATTCTTCTACCAACCAATTCTTCATTCAAATGATTCTTCTACCAACCAGTTCTTCATTCAAATGATTCTTCTACCAACCAATTCTTCATTCAAATGATTCTTCTACCAACCAGTTCTTAATTCAAATGATTCCTCTACCAACCAATTCTTCATTCAAATGATTCCTCTACCAACCAATTCTTCATTCAAATGATTCTTCTACCAACCAATTCTTCATTCAAATGATTCTTCTACCAACCAGTTCTTCATTCAAATGATTCTTCTACCAACCAATTCTTCATTCAAATGATTCCCCTACCAACCAATTCTTCATTCAAATGATTCTTCTACCAACCAATTCTTCATTCAAATGATTCCTCTACCAACCAATTCTTCATTCAAATGATTCCTCTACCAACCAGTTCTTCATTCAAATGATTTCTCTACCAACCAATTCTTCATTCAAATGATTTTATACAAACCAATTCATCATTCAAATGATTCCTCTACCAACCAATTCCTCATTCAAATGATTCCTCTACCAAACAATTTTTCATTCAAATGATTCCTCTACCAAACAATTTTTCATTCAAATGATTCTTCTACCAACCAATTCATCATTCAAATGATTCTTCTACCAACCAATTCCTCATTCAAATGATTCCTCTACCAACCAATTCTTCATTCAAATGATTCTTCTACCAACCAATTCCTCATTCAAATGATTCTTCTATCAAAACAATATGTTGCATTATGCTGAACTTAGGTTGAATTGGTCTTTTACTTTGCATGGAAATTCTATGCGAGAGTTCGGAGGAACATTATAGCTCATAGCGGAGACCATGAGACCCTCCCCCCCCCAAAACATGGGTGAAGCTGTGTGAAGAAAGTAAACAGCTTTGGCTGACCACTGTCCCAAGAGATTATGACCATAACCTCAGTGAAATCAAGCCTGTGGGTGGGTCTGCTTGCCTCCTAAGCAAACGTAATGGTCAAGGTGGTTTCCGGGGAGCCCACAAAATAGTACTGCTTCATTTATAGGCTATGGAGCAAGAGGTTCACAACATAACTAATGCTCATCAACTACAAATTAGTTCTGTGCGACATTAAAATATTCCATATATTTGTGGGGCAGTGTGTAAAATAAACTGACTAACACTAACATAATTTATTTATTTTTTTACATTTAGTCAGTAAGGATGCATTAAATTGATCAAAAGATTTCTATTTCAAATACATGCTGTTCTTTTAATTCATCAAAGAATCCTGGAAACAGTAGCACAGTTTTCACAGAAATATGAAGCAGCACAACTGTTTTCAACATAATAATCAGAAATGTTTCTTTAGCAGCAAATGAAACTCGAAATTGGTGCTCTGCATTTAACCCATCCAAGTGCACACACACAGCGAATAGTGAACAAACGCACACACACACCGTGAACACACACCCGGAGCAGTGGACAGCCATTGCTCCAGCGCCCGGGGAGCAATTGGGGGTTCGGTGCCTTGCTCAAGGGCACCTCAGTCATGGTATCGAAGGCAGAGAGAGTGCTGTTCATTCACAATCCCCACCTTCAATTCCTGCCGGTGTGAGAATCGAACCGGCAACCTTCAGGTTACTAGCCCAACTCTCTAACCATTTAACCCATCCAAGTGCACACACAGTAGTGAACATACACCTGGAGCAGTGGGCAGCCAATGCTGCGGCGCCCGGGGAGCAGTTGGGGGTTTGTCACCTCAGTCATGGTATTGAGGGTGGAGAGAGTGCTGGTTATTCACTCCCCCCACCTACAATCCCTGCCGGACCCGAGACTCGAACCCACGACCTTCGGGTTAAGTCCGACTCTCTATCCATTAGGCCACGACTGCCTAAATCAGCATATTAGAATGATTTCTGAAGGATCATGTGACACTAAAGAGTAATGATGCTGAAAATTCAGCTTTGATGGGAGGAATAAATTACATTTAAAACTATATGCAACATAGAAAACAGTTATTTCAATTGTAATAATATATCACAATTTTTACTGTATTTTCAATCAAATAAATGCAGCCTATGTGATCATAAGAGATGTCTTTCATGAGTACTAAAAAATCCATAAACTTTTGAGCAGTAGTGCAATTCGGGTCTATTCCACACATAAAACTATTGTATGGCTTTAAAAGACTTAAATGTAGTATGTGCAAATGTAGTGTGAACTATTATGTGAACTGTTTATGGTGTTTTTGTCCTTTTTGGAACTTTACATGTTATACACTGAATGGCAACAAGAACTGTGAAAAGAATTTTCTCCTTTGTGTTCCACAGGGAAAATAACAGCATATGAGTTTGAGGGGCTGTGGCATAAATTATGACAGAATTAGGGTTTGCATTCTTGTCAAGTCTAATTTTCTCAACCTATATTTTCCAGAGTTTTTTACCAGCCGGAGTTTTAATATTCTGTAGTGTGAACGTAGCCTTGTATTCATTTGTCAAATAAAATACGGTGAAAAATGGTATTGATGAAGTAAAACCTCCTAAGAACCATATTGCTGACTAAATAACCTGAATATAGCCAAAAAGTGCTGCTTTTATCTGTAGAAATGTAGCTTTACAGTGTTATGCTCCATGAATCCTTCATGTTCATTCTTTCTTCTCAGTAGCCTTACACTTCTGAGAAATGTTTTGTTTTTTCTTTCTAGTCAGTGACAGCATCGTCTAGCAATGTTCAAAAGGGCTTGACTCATCCGCACTAATGTCAAAAGCCCTGCGTTTTGTGAGAAACATTGTTTAACCGAGCTCCTTTCCGCTTCCCGTGTACTCCCGGTTTTGTTCTTGTGTTTGTTTTATCATGTAACCGTGCGGGAACACATGACATGATTTCTTCCATTTGACCAAAGGTTTTTAGCAGAAAATTCCGGCGGGCCGCCGCACAAGCAGCACTCCAGATTTAATCACGAATCCTGCTTCCAAGGAACGTCTCAGATTTTTGCGGTCTTCTCCGTGAAATTGTTAAATGAATAAAACATGTCATTTAACACCTCGTCGGTTCCCCCGTCGACCACTGGCACTTGACCTTCTCAGCACTTGGACAAACTTTGATATGACACCTGTAGTCAAACACCACGCCAAGTGAATCGTGGGACATTTGAGAAACATGCAAGCTCTGGTCCGATCCAGCCACCCAGTATGCCATCTAACTGTGAGATTATTAAGACTGATGTCCCCAGCGAGGCCAATATTTTTTGTTCTACTGCAGAGCGTCTGCAATTTATCATCCAAACATCCCACAGGTTTGTGTTGTGTAGGTACTTTTGGATCTAGACTGGCGGGTTTGATTCAGGGCCAGAGAAAACATGGCTGCCTTGCCAACAGGCCGTTTAGAGCCCGAGCTGTGAAAGCCTGTCTGAGGGTTCCAGTAAATCCTTCTGCTAGCAGGTAAGAAGTTTGGAAACCGACGACGCGCCTCCCAAACCCCCAACACGCCTCCCTCCGCTGATCTCCACAAGCACCGCTTCATTTAAGTCGCTATTGTTCGGGAAACAGGTTCGCGTGTCAGTTCATTCATTCACGTTTGCATTACATCGATACGAGGACTTCTTCATGAAAAGAGTATTCACAGAAACTATTTAAATATTCAGTACCAGGGGCCACAGAAAGGACACACGTGTGTTCTCAATAAAATCTATAGGTGAAACTTGTCAAAGTCTAACTTGATGCGTTCCTGAGCTTAGAAGGCATACAAGAGACCTTTCACTTGCAAAACGTTTTGTATCAGCTTACAGTGTACATTTTTATAGCATAATATATTTGAAGTCATTTTATATAACGTATATATGTCTACAGTGGCGCCATTCTTCGTTCTGCTAAGTCAAACTCAATATTTAGTGTATGCAATGCTTTCTATAAAATTTGTTAAATAACTTTTGATGTGTTGAAAATAGTAAATAATTGTTAAATAACTTTTTTTATTATCCCATAAGGCAAAAAACAAATAAATACAATAAAAATATAAACAAATTAATTAATTAGATATTTTCTGTGCATATTGTAGTTGTAAAGTTGTAAAATTTTCAAAGAACAATACAAAACACTGAGATAGATAAAAACATTTCTATTTTTGATGAAATGTATTTTTTAAATACATTTTGTACAATAATTACATATTTTAATTAAAAATATATAATGTATTATTGTATGTATATATATATGTGTATATATATATTCACATACACACAAACACACACACACACATATACACACAGTATAGACAGTGTGTGTGTGTATTAGTGCTGTCAAAATCATCCAAAATAAAAGTTTTTGTTTATATAATGTATGTGTGTGTACTGTGTATATTTATTATGTATATATAAATACACACACACGCATGTATATATTTAAGAAAAATATGTTATGTTTCTATATTAAATATATTTATATATAAAATAAATTAGGAATATAAATATATATATGTAAATATTTTTTAAAATGTATACTGTATGTGTGTGGATTTATATATACATAATAAATATACACAGTACACATACATATATTATGCTAACAAAAACTTTTATTTTGGATGCAATTAATCATGATTAATCATTTGACAGCACTAATACACACACACACACACACACAGGTTTTACATATACAAATATTATACGTATACATACATATACATCTTTTTACATATATGTTTTACATTTGAAAAACAAGTCTCATAACTACATATAATGAACCAATTTAAATCTACATATGACATAGTTTTTAAACAGTGTTTAAGTCACTTCAAATAATAGATTACAAATTAGTGTACACATTTTCACCAAGGAATATGAAAATTGACTAATAAATAATAATAATAATATAAATAAATAAATAAATATATTTTCCTATAGGTAAGCAAATTTGACCTATTTGTAAGTTTTTGGCTATATATGATTTTTTTTTCTTCTCAAAGGCCATTCAAAACTATACTATATATCAGATTCTACATAACAGACAATAAAGGCAATTTCAGAGATGAAGGTGAATGCTTTCATGTTGTCGAGCAGGTGCCATCCCATGTGGTCTGTCAACATTTCAGCGGTCAGCAAACGGCCTACACAAACATGTTTCGATTTTATCTAATCGTCTGGAGGGAAAGTCCTTCCAGTAAATGCTTGGTTTGTTTAGCTCTCCACCATCCAGCCATACATAAAATATACAAATATTTACTGCATAATGGAGGTGAATGGGAGGTGTCCTTCTAAAGACCCACGCGTATCCCAGAACCCCATGCGACGGGGCAGATGAGTGATACATGTAAAAGTGCTGTGTTAGCGCTGCAAAAACGCAGACCGGAGGGTGAACTGCCGAGGGGCTTCGTCGGATTTTGGGAGCTCATACATCATGGGTCTCGATGCCCGTTGACCTCAGTCCACTGAGCTGAAGGTGTGGGGGGGTTTAGGAGAAGGCACACCAAGGCTGTGTGTGCTGCCACACAGTAAGGCCTTTAGCTGGCTGCCATGGCGATGCCGACCGCAGAATTGCTGTGTTTACTTAAAAGCTAGTGCATAAGAGAACAGCAGACCACCGGCAGCCGCCACCCGCCAACACTGGGCAAGGGCTACGGCTCATCTTTGTTGAAAATGGCTCAGGAACCTGCTGCCTGTGCAGGGCCAACCTAAATTTAGCAACAAACTGAAAAACCCTCCTCATTCTTAAAAAGCTGTTTAAGTTTCCAGAGCGAGAGGGTTCAGTGAGGGACAGGAATGGTCTGAGAGATGCGTTGAGTCTCGTCGCAAGTGGCAAGTGCTTTGGTCCACACACTCTGTCATTCTTTGCGATTGTGCTTCCTGTGATGTAACATAACATAAAACATGTCAATGCGAGGTTAAACATGTAGCCCGTTCAGAATTTGTCTGGCCTGCTGGTGAAATTGAAAAAAATAACATAAAAATAGAACCTGTTTTGCCATTATTTTTGGTGTAGGCCTATTGGTTTTAAACAGCGTGTGAATTATATAATGCATTTCAGAGGGATGAGAATTTTAATGGACATTACTAGTAATTTTCTAGTTAATTGTTAAATAACCTTTTTTATTATCCCATACAGCAAAAAATAAATAAATACATTAAAAATATAAACAAATTAATTAATTAGATATTTTCTGTGCATATTGTAGAGTTGTAAAATTGTAAAATTTCCAAAGAACAATACAAAACACAGAGATAAATAAACACATTCTGTTCTTGAGTAAAAAAAAATTCTAAATACATTTTGTACAATATTTTAATTAAAAATATATAATGTATTATTGTATTCACATACACACAAACACACACACATACACACACACACACACACACATATATATATATATATATATACACACAGTACATACAGTGTGTATATATATTTAAATATACACACACACACACACACACAGGCATTACATATACAAATATTATACATATTTATATTAGTAAATGTATAATAGTATACAAATATTATACATTTACTATTAATAATCTAGTAATTTTAGTTGGTAATCAACCAAAATTCTTTTTCAGCAAACCCAGTACAGTATACGAACATCTTACCATATAGAAACCATGTGTATGAGCTTTTGAAACATAGGACTACCAATAAATTATAATAATAAACTTGTTGATGCTATGTGTGAACAAAGTCGTAAGATTACTGTTGTAAGCACATGTAAAAAGTATTCAAAAATTTTACTCAAGTGAAAGTAAAGATACCCAGTGAAAATTTTACTCAGTTAAAAGTACAAGTATCTGGCCAAAAACATACTTGAGTAAAAGTAAAAAAGTACAACTTTAAATTGTACTCAAGTATTAAAAAAGTAGAAGTCCTTTTTTTTCTGACAGACATACAGAAGTTTGGTTAAAGGGAGAAAACGAAACAAATGCAGTGGCACAGGTCAAACACATATCTGTCACGGTATACACAAGAGGGAAGTGAGGAGACGAGGGTAAACTCAAAATACAGTCTTTAATAAATCCAAACAAGACAGACAAGGCCAGGCACGGCAAGACAAGGCAGGGCTGACACACAGGAACACCGGCGGTAACGAGTAGACCAGACGAAAATGAACAGAACAGGCAGGAACTAAATACACATCATAATAATCACACACACCTGGAATAAATCAAACAATCAGACTTGACGAGGACAGGAACAGGAAGGACCAAATAAGGGCATGGAGGGAAACACACAAGACAAGACGGACAGGACTGTGACAATATCTAGTGCAGCAATAACAATTAAAATGCAGCACAGCGGAACACACACACACACACACACACACACACACACACACAAATGCAGGGAAAGGGATTAAAAGGAAACTCCATCCTTACCACCCTCATGCCATCCATATGCCAGCCATATATATATATATATGTATGTATATATGTATGTATATACACACAGGTTTTTTAATTCAAATTTATTTGTAAAGCGCTTTTCACAATACAAATTGTTGCAAAGCAGCTTTACAGAAAATTTAAGTTTCTACATTATATTTAGGAGTAGGTTATTGGTGGTACAGTAAAAATCATGCAGTTAGTTAAGTTTTATATATATATATATATATATATATAACTTATATATATATATAATATATACATTTTTTTAATCGATTGACAGCACTAATATATATATATATGACTTTCATTTATCAGATGAACACAGTAAGATCTAAATCATCTAAATTAAATCATCTCTCTTCGTATAACACAAGTATGGGACGTCCAAAAATGACACTTCAAAAACTACACAAAGTGAATATGACAGTAAGTCATACAATCCCTGTTAATGAATCAGTGTCTTCTTAAGTGTAACAATAGGCATATGTAAGAAGATTACAAATACTAATATTTTAAACTTGACCGTCGTGTTCACTTTGTGTGGTTTCTGAAGTGGTCATGTCCCCTTGCATTATACAGACTAAAAATCTTTGCTTGTGTTCATTTGAAGAAAGAAAGTCATAAACATCTGGGACGACATGAGAATCTTAATTTTTAGGGTGAACTATCACTTTTAATAACAATGTGATGCAGAGGTTAGAAACATATTCCAGACAGAATGCAAGAATGGGCTGAATTAATGAGGAGAGTCATAGAATTAAAATATTAACGTTTTGAAAGGCCTTTTTTTGTGTTGTCTACGTCACTGTATAAAATGATAATTAATCTTTTAATTGATTATTTGGGGCATTTTTATTTAGGCATTTTCTCAGCAAATATTGCTACATAATTATTTGTGACTAATTATGTGAATTAATGAGAAAATCATGTAATTATTAAGATTAAAAAAATATTAATTGAAAGTCCAAATTCCAACTCAATGTGTTGCATAATGACATATTATTACACCTTATCCACTACCTGGTAAGAACATCACTAAACATGAATTACAATTAAGTAAACATACAATGTTCATTTAAACACTTTTTTGTAGATTCGTAACATTTAATTAAAAATAATAATTCCCACAAAAATATTAATTATATTTAAATTTTCATCACTGATTTTATTTGCACTCAATCTTGTGCATTCAGCCAATATATTACACAGCTAATGGCTCTATCAAAACAGAAAGAATAATGAATAATATTGTTGGGGGGGAAAACTCAACTTTGCTACCTCAACATGCTTCCTCAGATTTGATGGTGAACTTTTGAACCCAGACATTTATCTGATGAAAGTCATAACTGAAGTAGAACTGTGTGTGTGTTTGATGTGTGAAAACAATGATCATTGGTTCTCACATCAGGCACACACGTTTGAGCTTCCGTTTACCATATTTAATGTGCATAAGATAAAATAAAAATGTAATGTACTTTTTAAGTTGAAATAAAATTGTAAAGAGTAAAAAGTACTGTTTTTTCTTCAGAAATGTAATCTAGTAAAAGTACAGTAGTCAGTTTAAATTGTACTTGAATAAAGTAAAATTCCCCCAAAATAATACTTAAGTACAGTAATCAAGTAAAATTACTCAAGTATTTTACACCTCTGCGTACAAGGATGCGAACATTTTTCAGGATATATGTGTGAATAATTTATAAAGCTCAAGGGCATGGGTTTGATTTTGGCATTGGTGGGGAAATAACGGTAGACAACAGACGTTTAATTGTTTTAACAAAATTATTGCTAGGGACAATTTAGTAGTCGCTGGATATTGGTATCAATATCATTTTGCGACACAGTTGTTTACAATCATTTTTGCACTAATAACAGAACCTTCATGTCATTTTTCAAAACTCTAGACACAATACTCAAAACAGTCATTATTTGTAACATAGGCTGTCCAATGTTCAAAACTTTGCATATTGCGTTCATATCTTAATTAGTAATATCATAGGAACATTACTTTAGATCACCCACACACAAGATACCCATAGTTTCACTGTGTAGTTTTTAGTACAATAATTAAATATAGTAGTTCAAAACACATGATGCAGCTTTCATTATGGTTCTACACATTCATAAATCATTGTAATAGACTAGAGAGAAAAGTACAGACACTGGAATCATTAAACAAAATTTGAAAATTATTGATGAAATAACTCACAACAGGTTTAAAAAAAAAAAAAAACTTTAGATAAGAAAAATTTAGATTAGAAAAAAAAAGATAAGACAAAACAACAGTAGGCCTACAGTAAAAAGTCAACAGGAGTGTTCCTCACTGCTCTTCTACGTTTTTATCAACCCTGTCTTGTGGATTTGGCCACAGGTTCTCATCCTAATAGATGTTTTCATTAGCTAAACATCTTGTAAAAAATCTTCTGGCATGACAAATACAGGCCTGACATTGGTCTCCTCCTGTGATGTCATTGCACACATCATCTATGGCCTGGAGAAGAGAGACTTGTTTGTGAGGGTATCTATTGTGAACCTTCCACCTCCCTGTGGAGAAAAACTCTTAAGTCAGGTTACAGTAAGGAAAAAGGAGTATGAGGGTAAATACAAGCACTGATTTAGCTGGGTCCCCTTAAAATCACATTCAGTGGGGGGTGGTCAGGCCCCCCAGCGAACATTGTTCTGGGCCCCTCTCAACCGATGGGCTCTTAACCTCTCCTCCATGTCATGGCCAGGTTAAAGCCTGCCTCATCCAAAAATATGAATGGTTTTCATCAGCTTCCAGCTCTATCACCCTCTAAAAAGACATTTACTGTATTGTAGGAAAACAAATACTGATAACAATGATATAGATTTTTGGGGGATTTTTTCTTCTCCCAACAACAGGCATCTTGAAACTGACCATACCTGAATGTACTCAGTCCTCATTTGCTTTACTTTCATAATCTAAACATTTAATATTGTTCATCATTTTCCATAAAAAAATTATGCTTCGAGAGTAATGAAAAAGTTACGTAGCATTTTGAGCAGTTGTAGCAATTGATAGTTAGATCGTTGTAAGGAAATTAATAAACACTCAGTTCAGATGTAATGCGTGAGTTGTATTTTGAAATAGTAATGCTTTGATGTTAAGTTGTGTCATTTTGAACCGATGATTGTAGTTCAATGAACAAAAGATCTTTGATTCATGTGTATTGTATCCAAGCATTTGGAAAAAGTGTTAAGTGTTTTGAAAAATGTGCATTTTGATCATTGGTTGTGAATTATGTGTTTAGAATTTTTAAAAATGACATGAAGGTTCTGTTATTAGTGCAAAAACGATTGTAAAAAACTGTAACTGATTCGGAGTTTGGAAAAACTCAGTTTCATATGTATGTATTTCAATGCATACATACATATGTGCTTTTCAAAATCTTTACAAGTGATGTCAAAATTCGCAAATGAATGCCTCTTTTGATTGTTTTTGCTAGTGAATCGTTTGAACTGAATGATCGAACTCACGAGTTTGAATCAATTGGAGCGGTTCCAGTGTAAATGACTCACTCAATTGATTCGGTTTGTCTGTTCCTCCGCTTTTCGCAACTTCAGCCATGTTTACACGACACCATCAGTACTTCTACTGGCTAAGCTCGCTAGTTTTATGACATTAACTGAAATAAGCAAAAAAGGTATGTTTCCAAATAAAATATCCATGTTTCCATTCCAAAGATAACATCCAGCACAAATCTACAAACATATTTACTGCTAAATAGTGAAAACACTCCATTAAAATGACGAGCTGCATCTCAAAATACATGTCAGATGGAAACATTGTGCATTATGATCGAGTTTGTAGCTTAATTCACTATATTTTAAATAGTTTGACCATGCAGTTCAGTTGATGACAGTCCAGTAGGAAATCAGTTGAAAGCATCCAGTCATCTCATACTCATTAAGTGAATGATATGTTTATCAGCATATATTATAATAAATGTTTAAGCAATTATTGTTGTCTGATTGTATAAGTCTATATAGAGTGATAGTAAATGTAAAAAGAGCAAATGGGAGAAGCAGATGAACACAAAACAGCATAACAACATAAAGTTAAAAAGGGTAATCCTTATCATTCAACTGAACTGTGCACGTATGGTTTAAACACTTCGGCTACCTTATATGTTCTTACTCCACACATTTATTAAATGCACATCCTTGAAAGCGTACGGTTTTCTAGCGTATTTACTATAACTTCTGCGGTAATATCAATGGTATGACCCAGGGGTGACGCTAGTGGGGGGAAAAGGGTGACAGAGTGCATACAGGGCCCAGAGGTTGACAGGGGCCCACTGGGGCCCGACCCACAATGATGTCACAGAAGAACTATTTTTGGTTCCTCAAAGAACCTGTCAGTGAACAGATCCTAAAAGAACCAGTGTGAAGAGCATTTTAATAACCAAAAGAACCATTGTCCACTATAAAAAACCTCGACAGGTTTCATTGATGTTACAGGTTCTTCAACGAACCATTAATGCCAGTGAAGAAACATTACTTTTTAGAGTGTAAAGGGACCTTAATGTGTAGAAATTGGCTTTCAAAAAATATAGTTATACTAAGCAGTTGTAATGTCGAGGATTACTCCTGTAATAATGGAGTATTGAAACACCCAGCCAAACTTAATTCATGTTAACTTCCCTGTGTGGGCCAGACCTGTGCATTGGGACAGTAAGTGGATTTCTCTTCAGGTGCTTGGGTAATTGTCCTTGGCATAAACCGCCGGTTCTTTGTGTCGGGCCGCGTAAATAGGATCCTCAAGGTGGAATTTCTGTGCTAGCATGGGGAAGTCACAATACACATGGTCATCTGACCAGACGGCCCCCATGGATTGGTTGGGTGGAAAACGTCCAGACTGCACACAGTAGGTGGGCGTGGGTGGCGACTTCGCCCTTGTGCCCACTCAAGGCCTCATAAAAACACCTGACAGTTCATATTGCCTTTGAGTACAACCCAGTATTGACACGAGCT
This sequence comes from Spinibarbus caldwelli, assembly GCA_039654775.1. Classification (NCBI taxonomy): domain Eukaryota; kingdom Metazoa; phylum Chordata; class Actinopteri; order Cypriniformes; family Cyprinidae; genus Spinibarbus; species Spinibarbus caldwelli. Next base: position 3,559,017 of record CM077265.1, read on the forward strand.
GACCTCCGTCAGCACCAGCCAAACAAAACAGCAAAATTTCACATAATAATTGAACAAATAAATGGAGAACTAGTTTGGCACGCCGTTCATAAAGAGCTGGACTGGCAGGCTTCGGGAAAAGGAGTCTCACTTTCTCTGTAGTGAGAGTTGACATCGAGGTGTGTGTCCTTTAAGCGCAGTTTGGACTGTCAACAGGGGAAATATACTGTACTAGGTTTTTCCAAGCCAGGACAAATCCATTCAGCGCTTGTGAAAAGCTGCCTCTCAATCTAGCACCACACCAAGGGCCTGATTCTAATTAGCCATGAATACAAACCTTTGAGACGCTGCTTGTTGTACGCTGGTCAAAAGTAATGTCCACGTGTCTTTAAATACAAAGTTCTGTCATGAAACTCTAGATGGTGCAGGCCGATAGATTCTAACTCAATCTGATATAATCACATCATTACTCACATGGTGCAGCTGATTGGTTACTTTTCACATCAGCAGCCAATGAGCTTGCAGTTCAACATTCAAATACTCGGCTAGTGCTTGCTTTAGCAGTTGTAGCGTGCTTCAGAAACCCTCCTTCTTCCCCTGCTCCACCTGTACTGATCTGCAACAGGGTGATTTCATGTATTCTATATATGGGGGTTATTACATATATGTTATATGAGCATTATTTCTTACATGCTCATGTATGTATGTATGTATTGGCAGTAGCAAGTCTTGGTACTTGCTCTGCCACAGCAGCAGCAGTGTAGCAGATCTATTCCACCAAGACCAAACACAGTCATGTATATTACCATGCTAAACTCTTCGAGAGTTGTCATGACAGAAATAGTCTGAACAGAGGCGTTACTACAGCATCAGAAATACTCTCATATCCCTAATAATTGTCATGCACGGCCCATGTTTTGCAAATGGACAAACAGATAGTCCCACCTCAGCACTGGTTGAGTCAGTGTTGCTGTGTTGGGCTGGTCGAGATGCTCAAGCAAACAGAGCTCACATGTTTTGAAAGCACCACAGAGCCACAGTCTTTACACTTTTTTTTTTTTTCTCGACAAAATCAACCTACAAATGGCTTACTTATAGTTGTCTCTGCATATTAACATAGAAAAATCACACTTCACCTTAAAGAAAGATTAGAACCCAAACATTTTGAAAGTATCTCTCAAATAATTCATAGAGAAGGCATTTTATGTTAAAATATGGTTATAAACCACAAACCATATGAAAATTTCAGTTTTTACGTATGCTGACAGTGGTTGTGTGATGGACGGGCTAAGCTTCATGTTGAAAAGTACTGCAGCGAACAGTCTCTCAGTGTGTACTTGGACTAGGTGTGTTTAATTGTCATTTTAAGTCAAGTCAAGTCAAGTCACCTTTATTTATATAGCGCTTTTAACAATACAGATTGTGTCAAAGCACTTAACAGTATCAAATTGGAGGATAGAGTGTCAGTAATGTATAATAATAAGATTAAACACTCAATTTTCAGTTAAAGGCATTTCATTATTGAATTCAGAGATGTCATTGTCTAGCTCAGTTTAGTTTAAATAGTATATATGAAATCAAATTGACGATAATCGTTAGAAATTAAGTGTCCCCAACTGAGCAAGCCAGAGGCGACAGCGGCAAGGAACGAAAACTCCCTCTGTGACAGAATGGAGAAAAAAACCTTGGGAGAAACCAGGCTCAGTCGGGGGGCCAGTTCTCCTCTGGCCAGGATATTATTATTTATTTTTTACTTATTGTATTAATTAAATTTTAAATGTATAAATGTATTATATTTCTATTTTTATATTGTTGCAATTTCTAACAATAATAGTATTATGTAGTTAGGTATTATATTATATTATAGTTATTTTGTTTAATTTTAAGTTTTATTGTATTTAAGTCGAGGTCTTCACTGGGGATATGTCCCCGGGGCTCATCCAGGTGTCCGGCCTCCGCCGACGGTCAGGGTCGCAGACATCATCTCCTGGCGCCATCTGATCCGGACACGGACTGAGAAACAGAATAATAAAGAAACAGACAAATATTAGCGTAGATGCCATTCTTCTTACGATGTAACGAGTACATCGTGTGTTATGAGGAGTGTTCCCGGTTCCGGTTGATCTAATTAATGCAGCCTAACAATCCTTTAACGGATTTGAATAATAGAAGTGTATTAGTGTGTTATGTGTAAGCCAGGTTAAAGAAATGTGTCTTTAATCTAGATTTAAACTGACACAGTGTGTCTGCCTCCCGAACAGTGTTAGGTAGATTGTTCCAGAGTTTGGGCGCTAAATAGGAAAAGGATCTGCCGCCCGCAGTCGATTTTGATATTCTAGGTATTATCAAATGGCCAAAGTTTTGAGAACGCAGCAGACGTGGAGGACTATAATGTGATAAGAGCTCACTCAAGTACTGAGGAGCTAAGCCATTCAGGGCTTTATAAGTAATTAACAAGATTTTAAAATCTATCCGATGTTTGATAGGGAGCCAGTGCAGTGTTGACAGAACCGGGCTAATATGGTCATACTTCCTGGTTCTAGTAAGGACTCTAGCTGCTGCATTTTGGACCAACTGTAGTTTATTGATCAAGCGTGCAGAACAACCACCCAGTAAAGCATTACAATAGTCTAACCTTGAGGTCATAAACGCATGAATTAGCATTTCTGCATTTGACGTTGAGAGCATAGGTCGCAATTTAGATATGTTTTTGAGATGGAAAAACGCAGTTTTACAGATACTAGAAACATGGCTTTCAAATGAAAGATTGCTATCAAACAGCACACCTAGGTTCCTAACTGATGAAGAAGAATTGACAGAGCAGCCGTCACGTGTTAGATAGTGTTCTAGGTTATTACATGTGGGGTTTTTAGGTCCGATAATTAACACCTCTGTTTTTTCAGAATTTAGCAGTAAGAAGTTACTCGTCATCCAGTTTTTTATATCGACTATACATTCCGTTAGTTTCTCAACTTGGTGTGTTTCACCGGGCCGTGAAGAAATATAGAGCTGAGTATCATCAGCATAACAGTGAAAGCTAACACCATGTCTCCTGATAATATCTCCCAAGGGTAACATGTAAAGCGTGAAAAGTAACGGCCCTAGTACTGAGCCTTGAGGTACTCCATACTGCACTTGTGATCGATATGATACCTCTTCATTTACTGCTACGAACTGATGGCGGTCAGATAAGTACGATTTGAACCATGCTAAGGCACTTCCACTAATGCCAACTAAGTTTTCTAGTCTATTCAAAAGAATGTTGTGGTCGATAGTGTGGAACGCAGCGCTAAGATCCAGTAGAACTAATAAAGAGATACAACCATGATCAGATGATAGAAGCAGGTCATTTGTAACTCTAATGAGAGCAGTCTCAGTACTATGATACGGTCTAAATCCTGACTGGAATTCCTCACAGATACCATTTTTCTCTAAGAAGGAATATAATTGTGAGGATACTACCTTTTCTAGTATCTTTGACAGAAAAGGGAGATTTGAGATCGGTCTGTAATTAACTAGATCTTTGGGGTCAAGTTGTGGTTTTTTAATGAGAGGCTTAATAACAGCCAATTTGAAGGTTTTGGGGACATATCCTAATGACAATGATGAATTAATAATAGCCGAAAGAGGATCTATGACTTCTGGAAGCAGCTCTTTTAGTAGTTTAGATGGAATAGGGTCTAACATACATGTTGTTGGTTTAGATGATTTAACAAGTTTATACAATTCTTCCTCTCCTATAATAGAGAATGAGTGGAATTGTTCCTCAGGGGATCTATAGTGCACTATCTGATGCGATACTGTAGCTGACGGCTGCATGGTTACAATTTTATCTCTAATAGTATCGATCTTGGAAGTAAAGTAGTTCATAAAGTCATTACAGCTGTGCTCTTGAGAAATGCCAACACCTGTTGATGCTTTATTTTTCGTTAAATTAGTGACTGTATTGAATAAATACCGGGGGTTATGTTTGTTTTCTTCTAGAAGAGACGAAAAGTAATCAGATCTAGCCGTTTTTAATGCTTTTCTGTAGGATAGGGTACTTTCCCGCCAAGCTATACGAAATACCTCTAGTTTTGTTTTCCTCCAGCTGCGCTCCATTTTCCGGGCAGCTCTCTTTAGGGTGCGAGTGTGCTCATTATTAAGTGTAGATGCTGCAACTTTTTTGGATTTTACAGCATTCAGTTCCTGTTGTCAGCATGCACTTGAACTCCTGCCAGTGCAAAGTTCATAAAAAAACAATTGCATTCCAATATAAATCATATTTTGATCACTGAAACCTTATAACATGTTGACATTAAACAGACGAGCCATAAATTATGACTGCCATCTTGCAGAGGCTGTTTCTTCAACATTCACAATGCATAAGCATTCTCATATTCCATCATTAAACAAAAATGTACAATAAATATAATTCGAAGATTGTTGAATTTGGAAAATGTACACACTTGGACAGTTTATACGTTTGAACATGTCATCACCCTGCTACAGTTTACACTGCATTCCTTTTTCAAAACCACTTTTATACACCCTGATGTTGATAATTGCTTAGTTTCTCTCAGATCCCTTTCCTGAGGGCACCACTGTTATGCTTTAAAAGACACTTTTATGTGGTGCTTGGCCGGAGGACTGTTTTCTGTATAAATGAAATACAATAAAGACAGAAAGAGTGTTTCTTAAGAGCTCAACATTTTCAAAGTTTCCCTCTCTGCTTTTCACCTCTCTTAGAAAGCTTTAACTGAAGATTAAGCGTTAAAATCGGTGTGGTTTTGGGCACCGTTGCCATAATTCAGCTATATCCCAGAAACATAAGCACGGGGCGAAATCACCAGCTCTCGCGACGGAGATCCAAGGTGCCCTAAACCACACTGAGCTGGAATCCTGGAAGACCAGACAGTGGTCAAAACCAACACCAACATCCACACCCGCACACAAGCTCAGGTTCATTACGCGTGTGGAGGCTGTGAATCTGAGATGAGTGGAACGGAGCCCAGATCAGTCCAAGAGATATTTGGACAAAGAATAAAAAAAGATAGATTGGAAACTCCTGAAGGGGCTGCATTATAAAGAAGTAGTTCCTCCCAAAATGAAAATCTGCTGAATATTTACTCAGCCTCAGGCCATCCAAGATGTAGATGAGTTTGTATCTTCATCAGATTTGGAGAAATGTAGCATTACATCATTTGCTCAGCAATGGATCCTCTGCAGTGAATGGGTGCCGTCAGAATGAGAGTCCAAACAGCTGATAAAAACATCACAATAATCCACAAGTAATCCACACCACTCCAGTCCATCAATTAACATTTTGTGAGGTTAAACTGTGTGTTTGTAAGAAACAAATCCATCAAGACGTTTTAACTTCAAACCATTGCTCAGCTAAACCGTGAATCTTCTATCCATAATATTTCTTGCAGTGAAAAAGTGGTCTTGTCTGAATCAGGAGAGAAATATGCACAGAACAAGCACTGTTTACAAGCAAAAACAGTTCTAAACAAATATGTTGGTGAATTTTGATGTGAGAGGACAGCAGGAGATGGACTTTTTCCCTGGAGGAAGCGTTATTATGGATTATGGACTTGTATTTTGGCCGGAAGTGATGTATTTGCTTCACAAGACTGGAGTATAAAATAGACACGATGGACTGGAGTAGTGTGGATTACTTATGGATTATTGTGATGTTTTTATCAGCTGTTTGGACTCTCATTCTGACGGCACCCATTCACTGCAGAGGATCCATTGGGGAGCAAATGATGTAATGCTACATTTCTCCAAATCTTTTCCAATAAAGAAACTCATCTACATCTTGAATGTCCTGAGAGTGAGTAAATTTTCATTTTAGGTGAACTATTCCTTTAAACCTTTTTCTTTCAAAGTTTTACTTATATAACTCATTTAATGTCATTAAAGATTTAATAAAAAAAAATTATCCATAATTAACTGATCGCACGGTTGAGAGGGAATCAAAAATGAGGGGTTACTGATGTCAGTGGAAAAGAAAAGTCATTTCAGATGCAGAGCAATATAATATATCTTGACAAAATAAAATACATTATTTCTATAGCATAATATGTAGTCTTGACAATAAGACCAGGAGTATGCATCTTAAAAAGTGAATAAATCAATTTTGATTTCATGTTGACTTTAAAGCTTATCTTAAGCACATCTAATCTAAAAATCAATGTAAATTTTCACTGATATTATTAGTGGCATCACGTGCATTTCATCTGTGTTTGCTTTACAGTGCACTACTCCATGTGTGTCATACCACAGAACAGATTTGTACCGGATTTGCTGCTAAATACAGTCCATTTGACCTTACACGTCTGTCCTGCTACAGTAGAGCCCGCTAGTCTAATAAGGCTTATGCTGCCATCTTTAGGATGCTATGCTGTACTTGCTCTATATTGAGTTGGACTCTTCCAAAATAGAATGATTTAGTCTTACCATGTGCATTTTTGCCTAATGTTTCAATGTTTTGAGGCAACATGTATTATTGGAATCACAAATAGATTGATATTCAAACAGACATGTACCTTTAAAACACTTACATGTAACTCTGTAAAGCCTGGAATATGAAACAATCAGTGTTGGGGGTAACGCATTACAAATAACGGGAGTTACGTAATCAGATTACTTTTTTCCAAGTAACTACTAAAGTAACATTACTTTTTAATGTACAAGAAAATATCTGAGTTTCTTTTTTCAAATATGTAAAGGCAGTTACTTTGTTTTCCCATTTATTGACTGACAGCTCTCCTGTCAGCATGTTGGAAGTGCAGAGGCGTTGTGTGTGCAGTGTAAACATGATGCTTACTGTAGTTCTAGACTAAAAACATGCGTTTACTCATCTCACCTGCACAAAAACAGATTCAATATTTCTCAAAATGAATAAAAACAGTCAAATGCAAACTCAAAATATAACACAAACCTTCAATAATTATATATGTTAAATAACATAAATACCCTTTATGTATTTAATTCTATTTTGTTAACCAATGTCTTTGGTTGCTGACCTTTGTTAATCCAATTCAACCATACTAATAATAAACAAAAAATACTTTAGATAAACTAACATTTGTGCTTCATTATTTTTATTTCTGAAGAATATTGAACTTTCTTCTCCTGCGTTCTACTTTACATTTCCTTCAGCCCAAGGCTTATTCATTTCACTTTTGGTGTGAAAAGGCTTTGTTTGCCAAAAATATAACTTTATATATATAAAAAACAAACTAGCAAGCCCTGACCAGATTTAAAAGGTAACGCAAATGCAATGTAACACATTACTTTAAATAAAAAGTAACTATGTAACATATTTAGTTACTTTCTTAGGGAGTATTGCAATATTGTAATGCATTACCTTTTAAAGTAACTTTCCCCAACACTAACTAATTAACATTTTAGACTAATATATATATATTAGTGGTGTTAATCGATTTAAAAAAAATAATCACAATGAAAGAAAAAAACCCAACCCTGTTGTCAATGTGTTAAACTGAAAAATTTAAAAAAAAAAAAAAAAAAAAAAAAACAACCTGAAGGTGGACATTTTTACAATTATACGATAAGATCTTTTACTAGCTAAAATAAAGTATCAGTCAGAAGGCATGTAGAAGCAAAGTTTTGATCATGTTGATAATTTAGAAGCCTAACAAATTCATTTATCAAATGTGATACTATAGGCTTTACATGGTTAAAGCACGTTTACAAAAGTCAGGGAAGTGGTAGAGTAATACCATGATTTTTTAAAACCATTCGTGCATCATGGTTTTTACATAATAATTATAACATTCCCCTCCCCCACTTTGCATTGTAGTCTTTTATTATGAAATACAGTCCTCTCAAAATCCCTACATTTACCTTTTTCTGTTTAACTGAACTCATGGTTATGTTTCCTTATTCTTTTTCACATTCTTCAAAATAAAGCATAGTTTATTGTAAAGAAACCCGCTGTAAATTCAAGCGTGTGCTGCAGCCGCAGCTGTCTGTCTCTTTGTTTTGGGCCAGCGTCTGTCACTCTTCCGCGTCGACCAATAGGAGAACCCCTTGCTTAACCCATTCGACCAATGAGCGTTGAGCTTCGTTCCACAGTGTCAGTTCCTAGGCGCGCGCGCGCGCACCGAGCCGTCGAGCTATTTTCTACTTTTATCCGCCTTCGCAAAACCATTTATTTACGCATTTTAGCAGCGCTGTTTTTATTTAACCACAAGCGTCGGTGTACAATCTTCCAAAAAATATTTTTTCGGACGTAACAGAGAGCTGTGTTTGTCGTAAAATCCTACGAGGACATTCAAACTGAAGGCGCGAGCCGGTTTGACGGGTGTCAACAACGCGCTTTTATTTTCATTTATTCTCCTTCAGGTACTTACAAAAACACACCGCTTCACTTTTAAAAGTGAAAAGGAAATAAATGCACTTGCGTTTTGTAAGTAATAACCCGTGTTTCAGGATCAAGCATGGCGCAATTTCACGAGGATCCAGCGCTGCTCACTAAAGAGAAACTGAAGAGTGAGTTACTGGCTAATAACGTGCCTCTGCCCAGCGCTGACAGCAAGAAAGACGTCTATGTTCAGCTGTATCTGAAGAACCTGACGGTGCTCAACAAGAAGATCACCTCTGCTCCCGCTCCAGACACTTTCTCCAGCGATGAGGAGACGACAGCGCCGCTGCTGTCCATCAGGAGCCGCTCGGGGAAGGTGAGCGCCAAAAACAATCACATGCACTCATTAACACTGATTAGCATGCGTCTACATAACCCTGTAACCTTATACTAGGGATGCAACGATTCACTCAACTCACGATTCCATTTTCTCACGATTTTGTTTTTTTTTTTAACAAAATGAGATTGAAGACATACAGTAAATGAGAAGGTGTCTTTTTATTTAGGCTATTGCTGCACGTTTCTTTGTGAAATTGAAATATAACAAAACTAAACTGAAATTTTAAAACAAACACTAAATCAAATAAGCAAGTTAACTTGCACAAATAAACGAAAACTGTTCATATAAACAAACTGAGGCTTTGTCTGTGCTCTTTCTATTTAAAATGAGAGGCAACCACTGCATTTTAATCATCATCCAAACAAAGATTCACTATAGGCAGCATGAGCAGTTTTCAATCTAAATTAGACTTTATAATTTTGAAATTTGAAGCAAAAACAGAATGGTCTGACTTTAGTTTTGTGAAACTATACTACATAAAACATCTGAACGAAACAGCAGACGAGCTGAATGAGACGCAGGTGGCGCTTATGAACAGCAATGATAGTGTTTCCTTGGTTACCGCCACAAAGCAAAGCTGTGCTTATGAACCAAATACTATAGAATACCCTTAAAGGGACTTTATGAACACTACTTTAATATGCATCGTTCAGAGGCAAGATGAAAAGAAAATAACTTGTAAACTTTTCTAAAGACACACTTAGAGATACATTCATATAAACTCCTACTCCAATTGTATCGCGATTTGTTTGGCATCTCAACCGTTTTGAATCGATTTTCAGCCGGCTCGCAGTTAGTCGTTACATCCCTACTGTATACCTTATAGATGTGGGAGAAGTAGATATATAGTGGAGATCGACCAATAATAGCTTATTAATAACAATAATAATAAAATATATGATAATTATTACAAGAAGTATGATAATATTATGGATTATACATATTTTATTATTTATAATAATGATAATAAAAATAATGGTTTATTATCAATACTGTTAATTAAATATCTGATAATTATTACGTGAAATATAACAACTGTATTTATTATTATGATGATAATTCATACTTTGAGACAAACCATTCAAACATAATGTATTATATATTTTATAATAATTAACATTTCCAGTAATAATTATTAGCGTATATTTAATTATTGATATTAAAATATTATTATAATTATTATTATTAATAAAATATATAATCCTTTGTTTGAATGGTTTGTCTCCAAAAAGTTGAATTTCTGATGAGAATTTCTCAATAATAATAATAATAATTATAATAATAATTTCTGACTTTTTACACACACCAAGCATGGATTATGCTTATGTAAAAAAGTATATTTTGTTAAAAATAATTATATGATCGTAATTATGTGAAATATGATAATTATTATTATCGTGATTTCTACCTTTTTGAGACAGACCATTCAAACATTATGGGTTTTACATATCTCATTAATAATAATAATAATAATTAAATATATGACCATAATTATTCAATTAAATTAAATATAATAATTAGCATTATTATTATTCTACTTTTTTAGACTGACCATTCAAACATGGATTATACATATTTTATTAATAATAATAATTATATATGTAATCAGCATTACTATGTGAAATATGTTAATTATTATCATTATTATCATGAAAATGTTATGATCATTTCTTATAATAATCATTGTGTGTATGTGTATATATATATATATATATATATATATATATATATATATATATATATACTGTATACTACCAGTCAAGTTTTTTTTTTTAGTTTTTTAAAGAAGTCTCTTCTGCTTACCAGGCCTGCACTTATTTGATGCAAAAACAGTAAAATTTTGAAATATTTTCACTATATAAAATAACTGTTTTCTTTTTGAATATATTTTAAAATGTAATTTATTCCTGTGATAAAAGCTTTTACATTCTATATAGTAGAAGTTCTTCTGTGATGTTCTTAGCAGGTATAAATGGAGAAAAATAAAAATAATTACATGCATTTTCCTTTTGATAATGCCTTAATCTTCAGAAAGCCACAAGAAAGACAGACAGAGTTCGGGCAGCGGAGAACGACGTCTCTAGTTTGACTGATGAAGAGTTGAAGTTTCAGCTTATGAAGTATGGAGTCCATTCAGGACCAATTGTTGGTGAGTATTACAGGTTTTTTTTTTTTTTACAGTCATATTGTGTTTGTGAGTATTGATCACCAGCTTTGAATGTCCTAAATCTATAGATTTGTGAAGGTTTGATTGTTTTGTTTCTGTATGCATCACAGCCTCTACACGTAAGGTGTATGAGAAGAAGCTCCAGCAGCTCCTGGAGCAGCCGCCGGTGGAGACCAGCCTGCCTGAACCTGAGACCACCATCCCAGAGGCCGTCACCATCAAAGCAGATGGAAACCAGAACGGCAACACACATTCAGCTGAAGATCAGTACAGCGACAAAGAAGGTAAAACAGGGAAGATCAGTACTGAAACAAGCTTTTTACGTTTGCACTATTAATTACCATATATTCCCGAAAATAAGTCATGCCTGAGTAAAAGTCACACATGGTCAAAATTGCATTGTTGAGAGAAAAAAAAAAACAATTAAGTTGCATTTTGTTATTGCATTCACAAATAATGTAAAATATTTCTAAATGAAACATTTGCAAACATTATAAACACTACAAACATTATAGTGACATTCATTATTAAAAGCATTTAGGCTATTATAAATGCCAAACCTTTAAACAGATCTGTTAAAAGTGAACGTGAAACTGGAACCAGCATTGGCACATATTCGTTTGAATTTTACATGCATGGAAATAAATGCATTGTATAGGTCGCTTTAGAATATAAGACACAGGAAGTTTCAGATGATAAAAACACTGTATATTATCTAGGGCTGGGCGATATAGTTAAAAAATGTATCAATTATATAATGTTTCATATCGTTCAGTATCGATAATTGTTGACATTTTTATAACCTTTTTTAAAACAAAGAGCAATAGAAAAAAAAAAGTCAATTTAACCACTGTATTTTTTAATTAACCCAATTTATTGAGACAAACAAATATTTTTTGTTTTAACAGTCAAACACAAAATAAAAATTAAATATCTCATTTCTAATGTTTTATATGCAGATTAAATAGGCCACAGGAGGGCGCAATGAGCAAAATAATGCAGCGCATTAAATTGTCAATGCAAGGAAACTGTCAATAAAAATACGTGCATTACATCTAAATTAACTCATAAAAATCAAATTTTGTAAATTGCATAAACAATTATGAACAAAATAGCATCGTGTATTTATGCATTGCTTAATACAAAGAGCCGAATCGCCGATCACACAGATTGTCTTTAAAAACATATGAGACGCAGTGAAAAGGAATAAACCTCCACAAATTCGTGACGTGTTTTGTAAAAGTTTAAACTGTCTGAACTTTGCATGGCTTTCTATCTCTTATGTGAGACGTGAGTGCAGGAGTCATATTTGTCCGTCTAAAAATGCGCTGAAAATGCGTTCTGTATGAATGGCTTGGTTTCGGTTTTAACCTAATCAAGATCTTCTACGCATTGACCTACTATATTTCTCTAATATTTTGAATGAATAACGCAGCAACTGCGCGTCTCGTGGGCTAGACTAACAAAACATTAAAATATAACGTCACTTACAGCATCATCACCGTATCTCGTGCGCCACTGATGACGCTCCCTGACGCACACCTAACAATCGATTGTACTATTTTTGCATTCAAATGCAAATGTTTATTTTAAATTCGACAAATATTCATTTTTTTTTATTCACAATCTCCTCATCACAGTCAGGCAAAGCACTCAATTCAGCATGTGTGCTGTCTGCGTCACTCATAGCACGTGTCTATATCGTGCACTATATTGAACATTTTTTATCAAAGAAGGTGTACCGTCGATAAATATCGATACCGTTTTATCGCACAGGCCTAACATTATCTTATTATTAATAATTGTTGTAATATATAATAATATTATAATATATAATAATTATAAGTAGAAGTAGTAGTAATTCACCAAGAGATGTTTCACGTGTTATTGTTTATTCACAAATCATTTAAATATTATGTATTATACTCGCTCTTGGTAGAGCAGGAATTATTGATATTGAGTCTTTTTGCATGTTCACTTTGAAGTATATCAGCTCATGCACTTTCAAGTAGATCAAATTCATCCTTTGTTATTAATTTAGTAGTGTTCACTAAGTCAACTGTCGACCTCCTGAAAAGTTATTTCCCCTCAAACTCTCGTCCTCCTCCTGTTATTCTTTTACTAAGCTATCAGACTTTAAATGTGATCCGAGTCATCCAGACAAGCACATTTTCTTTATCAAACGTAAATATTTAATTGCGGCAATTGAAGTTGCTTAAGATTAAAAAGAGTTTAGTCTTCCAAAAGTTGCACTAGAATTCAAAAAATGACTTAAAGTTAAATATTCATGCTCATATTAAGTCTCTGTTTCACCAGTTTTGCTTTGCATTTGATTGGCAGAAGTTGATCCCGTACCGGAGCCGATTCCCGTTGTGACTAAGCCGGTCCGGAGCAGAGGAAAGACTCCAGTCACCATCAGGACCAGCAGCAGACAGCGCGCTAAAGTAAAGAACAAAGTGAACATGCATATAAAAAAAATCATAATAGAGTCTTATTTTATGGTGCACAATCTCATCTGCTGTGCTCGGTAATAGTTGAGTTTTCTTCTATTCAACAGCAGGTGGAGGAGACAGCAACAGTCACTGAGGAAACATCTGTGGATGGAGGAGATATTTTAAAGGAAATCTTCCCTAATGAACCTGCCACCCCAACAGGAATAACGTGAGTGTGAAGATGCTGTTTGCATTATTGCAAATATGAACTGTCACATATTTGCAGAATGAATCTAATACTTGTTTTACTAATTCTGTGGTGCTAATTCAAAAATAGTGCCTGTTTTTTTTCTAGATTGTCACATTTTCTCACAAAATATGATGCATATCAACATTTTTGCTTTCGACAACCATTCGTAAGGTGAAAATGTCCTGTGCTAATCAGCAGAGTCTCCCTTAATCAGCAGAAAAACTGCCACAAAGACATGGTTTTTGACACACATTCTGTCAAAAAATGATTCCTGTTTTCATCTGAGCCAGATTACAACTATCTGTCTTTACACATGACATTATTTTATGCCTAATCCTGATTTCAAGGTTAGAATTACAAACAGAGACAGAAGGAAATGCAAACATGAGCCAGATGTTTTCTGCTGCATCTGTGGGTGTTTTACTACATCAAAAAAAACACCTGTATGTGTTGGAAAGTTTTTATTGATATTTTTGAACTCACCATCATCAAATTTAATAATATTAAAGTCTTTTTGCAAGTTGCAGGGCTGTGTTATCAGTTCTTTGATTAAAATCTATAATAATGTTGTATATTTGAACAGGGCCACATGTCGAAGGCCGATCCACGGTGCAGCTGGCCGTCCGGTGAAGCCGCTGAACCTCTGGTCCGAGGAGCCCCTCCTGCTGCAGAACACTTACACAGTGACCAAATCCTCCATCACGGATGTTCGCAGCGCAGCACCGGCCCCCTGTCCCAAACCCCGCCACTGGTTCGCTTTCTGGTTGAAGCTTCTGGTGTTCATCACACTGGCTGCGGCTCTGTATTACGCCTTCCAGAACGTCACCGCCGATCAGATCAACGCCTGCCAGCTCTATGTCCAGGACAATGTCATCACGCCCATCGTCAATTACATTAGCTGGGAAAGCCCAGCCGAGGGCGGCGACGGCAAATGAGCGGCCCGCTCCGTCAACCAGCTTCAGCATGCATCTACTGTCAGACTGATTTTCTAGTGCTTTACAGAGCGACGCGTCGGCAGGGTTTGGGGAGGGAGGGATTCTGGTTATTGCAGTTTGACCTAGCAGTCACATCTGAATAGACTCGTGTTTCAGGTAGTCTTTAACTCTGTGTGCACCGTGTGTTTTGATCTTGCTTTGTGATTTTACGGTTTTGTAGCATTCGAGATGACATAGAGAAGTGTAATAGTAAATGGCTGATAGTGAATCATTCTCCGCTCAGTGGCGTCGCAACGAGAGGTTACGTGCCAATACATGGCCAACACAAACACAATTTGGTTTCACGCACATCGGGAATAGAAGGAAAAGCCTGAAGCTTAATGTTTGCAAAAATGGTTTATTTGATATTTGAAATGTTTTCCTAAATAATCATGGTGAAGTTTTTACTTTAGCACGGCTGAATCTGACTTTATGAAGTGTTGCTAATGAGACCAGAGTAAGAAAATTTTTCTAGCATAATAGGGTAAATCTCACAAAAAAATATGTGGGACATGTTTCACCATAAAATCAAAAGGAAGAAAAAAGTTAATTGAAAAAAAAAAAATTATATATATATATATATATGCATAATGTAATTGTAATTACCATAATGGAAAAAAAAAGTTCTAATTACCATAATGTGAAAAATCTCATTGCGATTAATATAATGCAAAAAAAAAAGTGCATTGTAATTACCGTAATGCAAAAAAGTTCTCATTACCATAATGTGAAAAATCTCTTTGCGATTAACATAATGCAAAAAAAAATTGCATTGTAATTACCATAATGCAAAATTTTGCATTACCATAATGCAATAAAAAATTCATTACCGTAGTTTAGAAAAATACATTTGCATTACTGTAACATGGAAAAATTTCTGTTATGCAAAAAATGATAGCAATCTGATTTTTAAAACAATGTGTCTGTGCACAATTTTATTTTATTTTTACTTAAAATTGGCATAAAAATAATTCAGTTCAGCCACAGTATACACTTAAAGGGATACTCCACCCCAAAATGAAAATTTTGTCATTAATCACTTACCCCCATGTCGTTCCAAACCCGTAAAAGCTTTGTTCGTCTTCGAAATACAATTTAAGATATTTTAGATGAAAACTGGGAGGCTTGTGACTGTCCCATTGACTGCCAAGTAAATTACATGGTCAAGGCCCAGAAAAGTATGAAAAGCATCGTCAGAATAGTCCATCTGCCATCAGTGGTTCAATCTGAACTTTATGAAGCGACGAGAATACTTTGTACGCAAAGACATAAAAATAATGGCTTTATGCAATAATTTGTCTCCTCTGTGTCTATCTGCATCACCTTAGCGCTATTTTGGAGAATATCCACTGAACGCATTACGTACGCTGTTCTTTGTCAGCCGCGCCACAAGGAAGCGCTGTTTTTGTTCAAATCAAAGCGTAAATACGTGTAGAAAATGTATCGCGGCTGACAGAAGAGCGTACGTAGTTTGCGTCCTGTGGATATTCTCCAAAATGGTGCTACGGTGACACGGAGAGACACAGAGGAGACGAATTGTTGAATAAAGTTATGTTTTATTTTCTTTGCGTACAAAAAGCATTCTTGTTGCTTCATAAAATTCAGATTGAACCACTGATGGCAGATGGACTATTCTGACGATTCTTTTCATACTTTTCTGGACCTTGACCGTGTAATTTACTTGACAGTCAGTGGGACAGTCACAAGCCTCCCGGTTTTCATCTAAAATATCTTAAATTGTGTTTCGAAGACGAACTAAGCTTTTACGGGTTTGGAATGACATGGAGGTAAGTGATTAATGACAAAATTTTCATTTTGGGGTGGAGTATCCCTTTAATTTACATTTAAATAATATAACATTATTTATCACATTACAGTAATGAGAATTGGGTGGAATGTGCTTACTTGACTATTTAAAATAGTTAAATAATGTTGATTTTGTAGTGAAATATGACTTTTGACTTATTCTTGACGGTTTTCGTGTGATTCACCCAGTAGCATTTGTTTTTAATGATTTGTAGCATTGAAATGTTCAAACTACTGAACTGTCAGCTCAGATAATGTTTGGTTTTAGCACTAGACATATTGATTGATATTTATTTTTCTATCCAGAGCTTGAAACAAAATGTGATCTTATGAAAGTCTCATGTAGTAAGTAACGCTTCACTTCTGTTGAGAGGCGGTCTGTTGTTTTTTTGTTTTTCTTTTCAATAGATAATGGTGGCTTGTTAAATGTGTTTGTGATGTTTTCATAATGTGATGTGGCGTTATAGCCAATTTTAAAAGTCATAATGAGAATTGAGTCCACCGACACTTGCCTGATATTGACTGTAATCAGACCGTCTGTTACTGCTCAAACACTGGCTTTCATCTGACTAAACTATGAATTCATTTCTGTGCTGTGATTTTTGAAAACAAACCTGGTCTGGACGTATTTACTGAGTACATCTTCATTTCATTCAGAGAAATACATTTGTGACAGACTGATTGATTTGCAGGGGTTTCTTTTTGTATCTTGCTACTCTGTTTAATTACTTTTTAACTGCAATATTTTTCTAATGTCTTCTCTAAAATTAAAAACATTTTTTAAAACACAGTGGGTTACTTAAAATGTAGATATACCGAATCCACTAACTAACATCTTAGTTTTGTCCTGCAGTGTCAAAGGCAGTGAATGGTATGAAAGTCCAATTTGCACTTTGTATTTAGGCAGCTAATTGTGGAAAACTGGTCATACAGAATGAATTATTTATCCTTGATTCAATACAATTCTTGTGTGAAATAAAAGACCATTGAAATCCCAGACGTGACTCTTGCAGTTTATTTACAGTAAGGTCAGTTCAGTGACTGACACACACACATTCCAGCAAATTTAACCAGGAATATTTCCTGGCATTTTTACTCCGAGGTTTGACCTTCAGAGTCAGACACTGGAGCTAGAAAAACCATATAATCAGTCCTGTTCAGATATACACGGCATATTTAGCAATAATTAGCTGTTGTACAATATTAATGCACATAAATATGCCTCAATCACACTACAAGACAGCAGACGGTGACTTTGAGCTGCATGGAATCTCTTGCGTAATGCTCTCCGGAAAAGCCCCGCCCCTCATTTTTGTCCTGACTGCTCAAGCGAGCTCTACTATGGCGAGGGCTTAGCTCATGAATATTAATTACGTAATGCGACGTCACCCAGTTGGCCCGGCTGATTGGCTGAGACTCAACGTCTTAACTGATCTGTAATTTTTCTCTAATAATTGTGTTAGACTGCATTAATAACTGCATTAGCCTGCATATCAATGGCTCAAGCCTCTGTTATTAGCTCTAAAATGATGTTTTGGAAATTGCAATGGAAGGTTTATGAGGTGTGCAAGAAATTAGTTCAACACACACGAGATTTCAGGATGGAAACGTGACAAATGTCTTGAAATAAATTATCTGAACAATGTCTTGATGCGTGGTTGTGACACCATGCTGTTAAAATTATTAGAGAAATAATGCACTCCCGAAGTGGTAATGTGGCTACGACGCTGGAGCTTATTAATGGAACGGTCTGTCTCCATTCTCAAACAAATTAAGACCTTCCATTTTTATTGACTGAACGCAAATGCTTATTGCCATAGAAAACACAGTAACAGTTTCCACTGATTACGGAATATTTTTGTTTGCTGGGGTGGTAATATTATATAGGCCTATTAATAAGGAAGGGGGCCCAAAATATCGTTTTGCCTATATGTCACGATAAGGTAAATCCGGCCCTGATATTGTACAGAAAGAGAGCAAAATAGCATTTACATTATCAAAGAACATTATCATTGACTTAAGTCTAGCCAGAATTCAAGCACTCTCAAAAACTCACTGAAGTTGCTTACATTGTGAAATTAATATCTTGCTTATTGCACATCTGCACTTTGTTGTTTCTGATGAGAGAAATCGGCAGAGAGCAGAATTCATTCAGGGAGCCTCACACTGAATAAAACACAGCTGTTTCAGCGATGACTCATCTGAACGCCTCTTATTGGCCATTGTACTCATAAGCTCAACAGAATCATGTGTGATTGGTTATAATGCAGTCTCTGTGACAGTCAGTGAAGTTGAGTGAGCACAGATTTGAATTTAGCAGCTGATGATTTGCAGCACTGAACGATCGTTTATCAAATATATAAAAAAATTTATTCAGCTATTGTTGTCTTTTTGGAAGCTGCATTCAAAATCCACTTGCCTCAAAAATCTGATTTAGGCTGGGCCCCCCTCTGGCCCAGTGCCCTGGGCACGTGCGTTAATCCGTCCCTGAGTATAATAATAGAAAAAAAGTATATATTAGTATCATACTTAATAGAATTACAGGCTCTAATACCATTTTACTTTGACGTTTGTTTTTTTGCAGAACCTGGCATTTTTGTTTAAAATAATTTATTTGGTTTGGAGGCAGACAGTTTCATTTTATGTATGTGCAACTTCTCTATTAAAATTAGTAATTATATAAGACACACCTTTTCTTGTAAAAGACCTTTTCTTATTTAAACTTATTATTGTATCAGTTCCACCCAGTTTGAAAATAAGTTAGAAAATTATATAGCATGAAAATTTGGATGGGTTTATCAGGACTACTGTATTTGATGTGTGGTTTTAATTTTAGAAATATAATAATAATAATAATAATAATAATAATAATAATAATAATAATAATAATCAGTTTTGGGGAGTAACTAGTTACATGAAACAGAATTACATTACAAAACAAATGTAACTAATCTGTTACAGTTACTAGGAAAAAAATGTGTAATTAATTTACAGTTACTTCTAAAAATGTTAACAATTACAAAGGCGGTTACATCTGAATATTTTCACACACATACAGATTTGATTGATTTCTTTCCCAAATTGCATTGACTGCTCTAAAATATGAGACACCAGAAAGATTTGATTTAAAAAAACATTATAGCTATTAAAATATATATTATGATTTTAAATCTGTATTTAACCTCAGAATGATCTCAAAGTAAAAAGAGATGCTATAGTCTGATTTTGTGGTGGCTGTGCTTTAAAATGAAATTACTATAATCTTAATTCAAGTGATGAAGGTTTTTGATAGTCTGACAGTAATCAATGCTGGTTAACCCTGCCTGCTTTAAATATTAAAAACATTTAAACACAGTTGAAAACATTCATTACAAATTTAGAAAAGTAATCAAAAAGTAATCAGATGTAATCAGTTACATTACTTTAATAAATAGTTACACTACTTACTACATTTTAAATAGGGTAACTTGTAGTCTGTAACCTATTACATTTCCAAAATAACCTTCCCAACACTGATAATAATAGTAGTAGTAGTAGTAGTAGTAGTAGTAGTAGTAATATATTTGTAAAATAAATAAATATATTCTTAGAAAAAAGGAAATTTATAAGCCAAATTTCTCACATTTTATAAATAAAATTATGTCATTAGCAAATATAAAAAATAACTTTAAAAAAATAAACAAAAGTAACTGAATTAATGTAAAACTATTTCATTTAATCACTGACACTGCTTATAGCTCATTTTTTATTATTATCACCGTTTACCTCCTTTGCACTGAAAAAGCTTTTTAAATAAATAAATAAAAATACAAATAAAAAAATCGCCGTCCATATTAATATTCATGAACCAAAACTTCGCCATAGTAGGATTTATAATGAGGTGGGCGGGGCCTGCAGTGACGCAGCCGTTTCCTTTATCCGGTTCAGCCTTGCGGCGCTCGCGCACATCGCTCGGTCTCTATGCGCAGCCGGTAGAGGAGAGAACGGAGGCGCCATTTTGCGACAGCTTCACTAAAGTAAGAGTTTCGCCAACCTAACACAACCTTCATCATGGTCTCAACACATAGAATGAACTATCTTTTCACAGTTTCTTCACATAATGGCCTTTTAACATGTTAAAAAGGTTGCTTCAGTGGTTTTTTCCTGAAGAGCTTTGGGCCGCTGACCTCTCCGTAGACCCCCAGAATGAAAGAGAGAGGACAGATGACTCTTTTAATTAACGTGTGTAAAACACGCAGTTTGTAAATGTGTTCAGTGCCTAACCAGTGTTTATGTTTCATTCAGGTCTACCATCAGACATGTATCCGACCGCGCTGACCCAGCTGGCCCGGGCGAACCCCTTCAGCGCCCCGGTGTTCACGCTGCAGAGAGCCGGTGAACCGGAGAAACACGCTCCGGTACAGAAGCGCAGGCTCGCAGCCGCCGCGGTAGCCGGTAAGACACCCGGAGACCGAGAAACACCTCATTTTCATGCAGTTTAATGGGTAAAAACGGGGGTAAAATTAAGAAAAACACCTTAACCCATCACATTTTTTCCGTTTATTGCTTTATTAATGCTTGAAGTGGATGCCCCGCGCTCAGGATGGGAAATTACACCATCTGAACGGTGAATAAAAGGTTAGAATACTAGTTAGCATTATGCTAACTAGATCCTCTCGAGCTGACTAGTTTAGATTATTAGAAAGTTCCCTTTAACGTACTTTAGTCTTGTCAGTTCCTGCATTTATCACATTTGTAGGTTGTGTTTTTTTGCCTAGTTTGCTTTAAATAGTCGTTTAGTGTGGCTCAAATTTGCTGCTGTGAGTTTCTGGCCTTGTTGCGTTCATGGAGGGCAGTGAAGGACAAAGTCAAAGGACGCGTTGTAAATGTTTCAGGAGGTCTTTTAACATTTTAATGCACCAGACTTGTGTAAATACGTCAAATATGTTAAAATGTTATTGAGCCGGTCAAGGGACGTGATGTTCTTTATTTAAAGCGTCCTATTCTGCACATGACATGCGTGTGTACCGCTATTCTCAATGAGACGCGATCTGATTGGCTCTCTGGCGCAGGGACGCGTCCAGCTCTCAACAAGGCGTGTTCTGATTGGCTCTCAGTTTGAGGTTGATTGGCTCTGTCTTGCCCAACATCTAATCGTAAATTTTAATAGATTTTGCATGTTTTATCCGTGTTATCAGTGCTTCTCCCTTACGGGGTTGTATAATAAGTGTATGGAGATGTAGTTTTTGTAGAAACGTTTTAATTGGTGCGCGTAATCGTTTTATATTTATTTATATTTAGTCATTTAGCAGACGCTTTTATCCAAAGCGATTTACAAATGAGGACAACAGAAGCAATCAATTGTAGTATTAAAACAGATCCAAAACTAAAAGCTAAAACTTTATAAATACTATATATACACATTTAAAAAAATAAAGAAATTAAATAAAAATGACACATGCATACAACGAAATTTCAAAACTTAACGTTTAAATGAAAACAAAAAATAAAGCTAAAAACAATATATTAAAGAACAAAAGGTAAAAGAGTATAATAATGATTCTAACATAACACTAAGCCAAACCAAAAAAAAAAAAAAAAAAAACGCTACATGTGTATGTACAACCACACACACACACACACACACACACACACACACATATATATATATATATATATATATATATATATATATATATATATATATATATATATATATATATATATATATACACATTTATAAATTCAATATTCTTTCATTTCCATGTAGTTTGTTGAAGTACTAAAATAACTCAAATTAAATAAAACTAAAACTTAATAAAAAACCTATACAGACATAATAAAAAACTAATAAAATGACAAACATTACTCCAACTTTAACTAAAATTAAAATAGACAACAAATAAAAATCAAACTACATTAGTTTATCAGTAATCTTAAAAAAATAACACTGAGCCAAACACACATGCTAAAAAATTTTTTTATGTTTACCAGAATGAATAAGAAGGTCACTCATAAACAGATGACTTTTGAGTTTGTAGATTAGCTAGGTTTGTTGTGTAAAAGTAGTGTCAGTTAAAACAGTAAATTAAAAAAAGTAATAATATTAAAGTGTATATTTCAGTAATCATATTTAACTAAATAAATACACATTTTAAATGTTAAATAATAATAAAAGAGATTTTTAAATGCATCTTACTGTACTGTAGCGCAAATAATTATGAAAATAATGTAGTAATTTCCACATTTGTAATGAATTTGTATGAATTGAGTATGAAAATAAAGTGTTTTAAAGTGTAAATTAATTCTTCAAAATGAATCTGTAATACTCCTCTAATAATCCCTGACAATAAAAAAAATCACTTCAGTCTAAATATTAATAATAGATATTTTAACAAATTTATAATACGTCTCAGAATTTATGAATTTTAAATTGATAAAGTTTTTAAAATGTGTAACATAATAATGTAATGTATATTCTGACAATTTACTTATGGGTGCAGAACTCTCCAAAATAAATCAGTAATAATCAGTTAATAATAGCTGCTGATTAAATATATACTGAACAGCATTTTAATTGAAATTAATATAGTTTATATTTTATTAAAATGTAAATTTTTTTTAAATATAAATTTTTATGTAATTGTAATATTTTAATATTTCTATGCAATATTTTACAAATTTATAATCATTTCTCACATAAGTCTTTTTGAATTAAAATAGTGTCTGCCTTTTAAATTTTAGGATGGGGGTTCCTCACATGATGATGATCATTTTTGAAGTCCGTTGCATCTAACGTGTTAAAAACCTCTGACAGACTCATGGCACCTGGTCTGATAGCAGGTGAAAGGTCACGCTTTACAGCCCTGTGAGGCGATTTTCCACTAACCCACGGACAAGCATCACAGACTTTGTGGATGAACATGATTCCGTGTTTCTCCTCAGAGGGAGACAGCTGTGAGTTCGGCTCACAGAAATACTTCATCCTCTGTGGCTTCGGAGGAATCCTCAGCTGTGGCACCACACACACAGCTGTGGTGCCCCTCGACCTGGTCAAGTGCCGATTGCAGGTCCGTGTGTGTGTGTGTTAGCCGGAGTCACCAGAGCGTGTCCGTGTGAGCTGACCCCATTGCAACCCCTCATCAGCATGTTAAGTGTCGTGTTGTGATGCATGAGCATGTGTGTGTTCCTGTGTTCCTCACGTCACAGAGTCGGGCGATAGCTGCGAGTTTGGCTCAGGGAAATACTACGCCCTCTGCGGGTTCGGGGGCATCTTGAGCTGTGGTATTACGCACACGGCCGTCGTGCCCCTCGACTTGGTCAAGTGCCGTCTCCAGGTCTGTACTCTCTTCCCTCCCCTTCATCACCATTATGAGATGACATCCGTGGCGAAGGATCACTAACACTTTTGAAGTGATTTGACTAACCAGCTAACAAAATTACAAATGAATGTCTGATATGAAATTAAGCACAGAGGTGCGCTAATTCATGCAGTTAATAATCCTTCATGAAAATAAAATTACATTTTTCTAGAACCACATTTTCTTCTCTGAAATAGGGATGTAATAATAATATGCTATTCAGTTTGACGCATAATACTTTAAGCCAAAATAGAACACACACACACATATATATATATATATATATATATATATATATATATATATATATATATATATATATATATATATATATATATATACACACACACACACATACATACATAGAGAGAGACAATGCGTAGTTAATGAATGTTATCTATACTGTTTTTTTTTATTTCCATTGTCTTAAAAAAATCCAAATGTATATTAAGAATGTCTTACAATATGTATTTAAAATATTACTTTTTAAATCAATTTAAATTATATTATATATATGCACTTTTGTGTAAATATTTGTATTTTTATATTTTCAAGTCATTTCATAATTCGTATTATTTTCAAGTCATATAATTTTAGCATTTTTGTAATAGTAAGTTTAGTGTTTGAACAGTACTTTAACTGTTTATCACATTTTATATGCACAAAATATACACTATAAATATTCGCTAACCGTGATACATGTTGCATTTATATTATTACACCCCTACTGAAACCTAAAAGGAGATATTATGCAGAATGTCTAAGCTGCTCTTTTCCATGAAACATAATATACAGAAATGAATCATTTGTGTTTCATGGAGCTAAGAATATAGTGTGTGTTTAGAAAGATGAGGATGAATAAATTACTCGTTCTAAATGATCGGTTCTTTAAAATAGATCTGTGATGCTCTTCCACTGATGTTATCCAAGTAACGTTTGGTTTACTTTTTGATTTATTAATCTTGTTTTGGAAATCCAGCATGTAAATGCCATTTTTGAAGTGAAACCATTAACCGTGTTCCTTCATAACCAGCCGGATCCTGGTGAAGTTCCTCTGTATTTGTTTGTTGACTGTCATTGCAATAACCAAATTCTGCGTTTAGGTGGATCCAGCTAAATACAAGAGCATCTTCAATGGGTTCTCCATCACGATCAGAGAGGACGGCGTGCGCGGGTTGGCCAAGGGTTGGGCGCCCACCTTCATCGGATACTCCATGCAGGGTCTCTGCAAGTTCGGCTTCTACGAGGTGTTCAAGATCCTGTATGGTGACCTGCTAGGAGAGGTGAGCTGAAATATGATACTTTTGAGCTTGATTGCTCTTGATTGTGTTTAAAATTGATTTGAATGAATTGAATAAAAATGGGTAACTTAGCAATGTAACATTCTGACAACCGTTGATTTGCAGAAATTTTTATTTTTTTGGCTGCAGGTAGATGAACTCTACACAGTAAATCAATAATTGTTGATGATTAAATAAATTAAACTGCATTTTCATTGTTAGATTGTTACCTTTTTAGGTGTTATTGCTGGGGGGTATATGTTTATAATTTTTATTATAATGCATTGTAATTTCATATTTTTTAAATTTTAATGTTAGTATTTATATACAAATAATAATATATTTTATTATAATTTTACATTTTATATATTTATATTTAAGAAACTTTTATTGACTATAGATAAAATCAAATGTTGTAATTATATAATTTAAATATTTTTAAATGAACTTATTTATACATAACTTAATAAAAACAATTATGTATTTGTACAATTTTGTTAATATTTTTACATTATTAGTTTTAGCCTTCATATACAAATAAATTATGTATTACAATTTTATTACAATTTACATTTTATATATATAAAAGTAATTTCTAATGTTTTTACATTATAAGTTACATGTATATAAATGATAAAATTAAGTGTTATAATTGTTTTTAAATTATATATTAACTTGGTAATTTAATATAAAATTACAATATAATCAAATATATTATGTATATTTAAAAATTACATATTAACTTATATTACAATTTTATATGTAAATTAATATCTAAAATGTTATTTATTTGTAACCAGTATACCATGCAGCCTTAATGTTTTATATATGTTGCATATAAATAATAAAATGAAGTGTTCTAATTTTTAAATTAACTTATTAACTTACAATATAATCAAATATATTATAAACGTATTTTGATATTGTATTTTAACTTTTTAATTTAATATATAAAATTATAATACATGTAAAATGTTATTTATTTGTAACCCGTATACCATGCAGCCTTTCTCCACAGTTTGAAAAATAACTATAAACAATGTGAATTCTGCTAGCTGAAGCTGATGTTCTTCCTTTCTTCTCAGGAAAACGCGTACTTGTGGAGAACCTCGCTGTATCTGGCTGCTTCTGCCAGTGCTGAGTTCTTTGCAGATATCGCTCTGGCCCCTATGGAGGCATGTAAAGTGCGTATCCAGACTCAGCCTGGCTATGCCAACACCCTGAGAGAATGTGCCCCCAAGATGTACGGCGAGGAAGGACTCTGGGCGTGAGTGTCCTGCACTTTAAACCTATTTAGAGCTCAACACGTTCCTTAGATCCACCTCTGGGGAGTTTCTCCGCTCCGGTTCTGTTGTTCTCTCTCTGGGAGCAGCAGGATCGTGCCGGAGGCTCCCAGCAGCTTTACGGCTGTACAGTTGGAGGTGCTTGAGTCATTGGCGTGTGAGATCAGTCTACCTGCTTACCCAGAATCCTCTCTGCCCTGAACCTTCACAGGAAACCACCAGCGCAGAACAGCTGGAGAGCAGACAAGCTATTTAAAAATGAACCAATAGGCCCTTAATGTTGACATGTTAATTCTTGAAAGTATGCTAATAAGTGTTGTGAATCTTCTGGCAGGTTCTACAAAGGTGTGGTTCCTCTGTGGATGAGACAGATCCCCTACACCATGATGAAGTTCGCCTGCTTCGAGCGCACCGTGGAGTTGCTCTACAAGTATGTGGTGCCCAAACCCCGCAGCGAATGCTCCAAACCCGAACAGCTGGTTGTCACCTTCGTCGCTGGTTACATCGGTGAGCCTGATCTCGGATTTATTATTTATTTCTGATCTTATTTATAACAATAATATTAATAATCAATAATAATATAGTAAATCAATAATAAAATAAATGTAAAATTAATATGGAAATATAAAATGAATAATAATGTAGAATCAAAAGTAAAAATTAATGTAAAATAATATAGTAATATAAAACAATGATATTTATAAAATTGTTCAAGTTTTGAATCAAATCAATGTTATTTTTAATAATAATAATAATAATCAAAAATACAGTATAAAAAACTAAAAAAAATTAAATGTTTTACATTAATAATAATAATTGAATATAATGCTGATTTTATTTATAATAATAATAATTAATAATAATATAGTAAAATCAATAATAAAACAAATGTAAAATTAGTATGAAATATAAATTAAAAATGTAGAATCAAAAGTAAAATTATGTAAAATATAGTAATATAAAACAGTATTTATAAAATTATATTAAAGTTTTGAATCAAATCAATGTTATTTTTAATAATAATCAAAAATACAATATAAAAAGCTATAAAAAAGTTATACGTTAATAATTAATTATAATTCTGATTATTACTATTATTGTAATATATTATTAATAATAATAATAATAATTATTATAATGATTTTAATATTTATTTTAATGTAAAACATTTACATTTTAATAATTTTGTATTTTTGATGTATTATTATTATTATTATTATTATTATTTATTTATTTATTTATTTTTAGAAATTAATGAAAGTTTTACATTTGTCAGTTCTACACTTTTACAGATCTGGGTTCTTTCAGAGTTGTGATGCATGTTTTCTTGTATCTTGTAGCTGGTGTGTTCTGCGCCATCGTGTCTCACCCTGCTGACTCTGTCGTGTCCGTGTTGAACAAAGAAAAGGGAAGCACAGCCACACAAGTGCTCAAGAAGCTTGGACCGATGGGTGAGATTTTTGTTGTTTTATGAAGATCTCAATTCATTGTGCTTTGCGAGATCAACATGTTCCTTAGATCCACCTCTGGGGAGTTTCTCTGCTCCGGTTCTGTTGTTCTCTCTCTGGAAGCAGCAGGATCGGAGTGGAGGCTCTCAGCAGCTTTACGGCTGTACAGTTGGAGGTGCTTGAGTCATTGGCGTGTGAGATCAGTCTACCTGCTTACCCAGAATCCTCTCTGCCCTGATCCTTCACAGGAAAACACCAGCGCAGAACAGCTGGAGAGCAGACAAACTTTCATAAAAATAGTTTTTACCAATTCAAAATGGCCCGAATGAATCTTCAAATCAACTTTTGCAATCAGTTTTTTTTAATTGACTGAGTGTGTTGTGTTTTTCAGGTGTGTGGAAGGGACTCGTCGCCCGTATCATCATGATTGGTACCCTGACGGCTCTGCAATGGTTCATCTATGACTCCGTGAAGGTCTACTTCCGCCTGCCCCGCCCTCCTCCTCCCGAGATGCCCGAGTCCCTCAAAAAGAAGCTCGGCCTCACCGAGTAAACAGCCAGCGAGATCGATCAAACGATCGCCCACTTCCCCTCGACACAGCCACGCACCTCCTGTTTTCTATATTTAAGTCTGTCCTGAGCCCCGCCCACCTCTGACATCATGATGGTGAAGGGGAGACGCCCCCTTTCATGGAGGAGTTCCATGTCTAAATAGTCTATATAAAAAGGTTTGTGACTTGAATGAATGCCGTCTGGTTTTAACCTGACATTTGTTTTGTCAGTAGTAAAATAAAGAGCTACCTGGATATTATACACCAGAACTGGTCTGTCTCTCTTCTTTATGTTTTCAAAGCTTTAAGGTTCATTTGAACTCATATTCAAAAAACAGATTTTAATATCCATATTTTTGGTGGTTGTATATTGTTAACATTTGAATATTTCTGCTGCAGTGTAAAATGAAATGGTATTACAGAAAAATTTTAGGCAAATGCTGCAGTAACTGTCTATGTCTATGACAGTAGAGGGAGTTTCTCTTTTTGTGCAAAGTGTTTCTACTCTTCTCATTTTTAACGTTAAGAGTGAGCGCCAGTTATTTCAGATGTATAAAATAATTAATAATGCAGCTAGATGTTGCAGACTGGTATTTTGTTATTAGTGAATCAAACGTCTTGCACTTTTACAGGAAATATCTTCTACTTTAAATAATATGGTGGTCAGTAGTTTTTTTTTTTTTTTCACATTTATAAATGTATTTATAATAGACAATTTAATACTGTTAAAGAACATTTTACAGCTTTGAGTCACAAATTATGAAAACTTTTTCTCTGAGTTATTGACACTCTTGGAAGATTTTTAACCAACAAAGAGAAATAAAGCATATGTCATTTTTTGTTTAAATGTATTATTTTAGCATTAACATCACAAACACCGTTTTGTAGAGTTGTACTGATGCAGATTTGTTTCTATTTTTCAACAAAATAACCACTGCATTGGCCAAATCATACTGATAATGGTAATGTAAGTAAAACAGTAATATAGATGTTTTCTTTGCGATGTTTGACTACTTGAAAGAGAATATAGGAAAATATATATTAATTAGTGTTTTCTGCTAGCTTAATTTTCACATAAACAAAAATCTGGCTCTAAACCTCTTTACTTTATTCAAAGTTGATCTAGACAAGTACATGGACACCATCCAAAGTTCTGTTTATCCTAACCTAAACAGTGAAAATTTAATCTCTATATTCATCCTATGTGTCTTGAAAAAACAAAAAAAACATGGTTACTATAGTTAAACCATGGTAACAACAAATTAACCACAGTTTTGCTACACTAACCATCGTTTAACCATGGTATTTGTAGTAAAACTGTGGTTATACAAAAAAATGTTATACTGCACTTTTACTATAATAAAACCGTTATTTTTCTTAAGGGATTTGTATTTGTGTCTGTCTGTCTTTCTTTTTCTGCCTTAATAGTTTGATGTTTTGTACTGTTTAATAATAAAAATAAAAAAAAGATTCGCGATCTGTGCCCCAATGTTTCGATCTGAATCAAAAGATTCAAACCATCATTTCAGATCGGGACTTCGGAGCGTGGACCGAAGATTAAAAAAAAAAGATTCAAAGACCTGCTCCGAAGTTTTGCTCTAAATCAAATGATTTGCTAACGGGCTCGAAGTTCCGATCTAAATTAAATTATTTGCAAACCCGCTCCAAAATCCCGAACTGAATCAAAAGTTTCGGCTCTGAAGTTCTGATCTGAATCAAATGATTCACAATCCATGCTCTGAATCAAAAGATTTGCAATCAGCGCTACGATCTGAATCAAAAGATTCATGAACCATCAGATCGGGACTTCGGAGTATGCGAATCAATTTGTGAATCCGCTACGAAATCCTGATCTGAATCAAATGATTCACGAACCCGCTCCGAAGTTCCGATCTGAATCAAATGATTCACGAGCCCTCTCTGAAGTTCTGATCTGAATTAAAAGATTCACGAAACTGCTCCAGTGTTTCGATCAGATGATTTGCGATACGCGCTCCGAAGTCCTAATCTGAATCTAATGATTCATGTGCCCACTCCGAAGTTCTGATCTAAATCAAATGATTCGATCCGCGCTCCATAGTCCCGATCTGAATAATGATTTGCAAACCATATAAGATGGGGACTTCGGAGTGTGGTTCGCAAATCATTCAATTCGCGAATGATTCACAAATCCGCTCCGAAGTTCCGATCTGAATCAAAAGATTCACGAACCTGCTCCGGAGTTTCGATCAAATGATTCGCGATACATGCTCCGAAGTTCCAATCTAAATCGAATGATTCAGGAACCCACTCCGAAGTTCATCTAAATCACACATGAAGCTCCGAATAAAATCAAATGATTCGCAATATGCGCTTCGAAGTCCCGATCTGAAATTATTTGCGAACCCGCACCGAAATCCCGATCTGAATCAAATGATTCGCGATCCGCGCTCCGAAGTCTCGGCGATCTGATTTGCGAACCATCATTTCAGATCAGTGGCCAGTTGCATAAACTTAGCCTCTATGTTAAGACAGTGTCTTAAGTACGAGTTTGACCAACTTGCAGGTAGGGTAATCAGTGTAAGGGTAATCAGACTTGTTTTTGTATTCAACTTGGAGTAATCTACACTTTAATTGTAACTGAATTTAAAAAATTATGACCACTCTTAAAGAAAAAAATTAGATGACTAACTTGTAAGGCTAGTCTAAACCTTTTATGCAACCGGCCCCAGGACTCAGATTTAGATCAGGGCCCCACTCTGAAGCCCCGATCTAAATTAAATGATTCGCGATACATGCTTTGAAATCTTGAACTGAATCAAATGATTTCTAGTGTCTTAACTTTAACTTCTCAGGTAATGGTATGACCTATTTCAGATGCGGCCGAAATGGCAACAACAGGGGTTACATACACATATATTTAATTGTTTGATCAGAATTATTGCTAGGGAGAATTTAGTAGTCACTGGATATTGGTAGGGGGTTGATTCTATAATTGGAGATACGTTTGACATTTCAGAAAGTGAAGAAAAAACAACTCTTCGCTAACAGAAATTCTTTCCAGTATTATCGAAAACATATTAAATTTTAATAATTCAGTGCTTGCCAAACGCAAATTACTTCCTTTTTTTTACTTTTAATGAAAAACAGAAGTCTTTATGGTATTGTTTGTCAACTCTGTTACGGACAAATTAGGCAAAGTGTAGAAATAACAATAAATCAGGAAAATCCATCTTGTTTCAATAGACAAACAGTCCTTACATTCCAACACTGGAAACTGAGATAATATTTTACCTATGCATACCTTAAAAATTAAAAAAATGTCTTCACAGAACTGTCCATTGGAGCAAGTATTTTTCATCTGAAAATGTATTATATACAATATCCAGGAAAAAAAAAAAATGTTGAAATATTATAAGGGTGCAAAAATATCTCAATAAAGTTTATGAGATTTTACACAAAAATTCTATTGTTTTTTTTTTTTTTTGGGAAAATAGTTCATAAACAGAGTTGACCCTTTAAGTAACAGAATTGACAGAATTATCCGGTGGACTGTCAATTCTGTTACACTATTGTCAGCATTGTTACTCTACCTTGGTAACAGAGTTTGACGGTAACAGAATTGACAATTTTATTTTATTTTTGCCAAAAACTCCACTTGCTAGCATAAATGCTAAGAGCACATGACACTAATGAAATCATGATTAAAAGACCTTTAAATAACCCTATGTGTGATCAGTAATAAATTCCTTTTGATTTTGTGGCAACAGTGTTGACGTTCTACAAAATAACTCTTGGTGTAAGAACTTTTTAGATTAAAATATTTTCTCAGAGAGAGCACACATACTTTTCAGTGCTTCAGATTTTATCAGTGAGGGAAAGTGACATCATTTGCATATCTTACACAGTTGTGGGAGATAATACCACCAATTTAAAGGCAAAGTATGGTCCAATAACAGAGTTGACAAGATTTATGGACACATTTTTATAAGAAAAAAAGTTCATTTTAAATAGCTAATTTAATGTTGTAGAATTAAGTAAATGACTATTTAGGACTTTTATAAATAAAATTAATTAAATATTACCAAAAGAAAAGTATTCTATGAAATATTATATATAATTATGAAAATCTTGTAAATTATTACTCCCATTATTACATTTCTTTTTTCATTACGTTGCCCCAAAAACACATTAATATGTAAACTAGATTTAGTTTATAGATACATTGTATATAATGAGAAAATCCGTTTATGACCATTTTACACACATTTTGCAGAAAGAAAATCATTCTGTTATAACATAGTTGAGAATCATCTTTATACAAAGTTTGGTAAAAAAAATAAATAAAAAATAAATAAATAAAAAGTCTTAAACTAAAAATTTATTGGTGATTTAAAAAATCAGTTGTTTTTGCCTATGCATGTTCATTCGTGTCTTTTTATTTTTTAAAGAAATTGAGTCCCGATGTTCTCTAGCGAGGACATAGCATAATATCATTATTTATTTTGCATTAATTTTACATTATTTGCAATGCTCTAAACAATGTAAAGACATGAAAAAAAACTATTTTTTTCCTAAAACTTTTTTTCTCGGGTCTTAAGAGGTTAATGCATTTTATGCAGTGCTGATTTATTAGCAATGTTGGAAACCTGTGATACCCTTTTCAAGGTTTCTTTGATGAATAAAAAGTTAAATAAGAACATTATTTATTTAAAATATAACTTTTGTAACAATATGATGTTTGTTTTAACCCTCTTTCAAAGATCAGCGGCTGTTGAACCGCGCAGGTACAGCAGATGGCAGCGGATTATCCTCGTTAGCTGTCTGTCTGCAGGCTGAGGCTGGCACTGAGATGGTAATAGTTCACCGCAGTGCTCCGTATAGCCGACAATAACAGCCGGCCATGCTCGTCTCGTGCTGGTATCTCTACCTGGGAGCGCAAAGCCTCTACAGACACGGTAAGACCGTCGCGGGTTTGCGTTTTAATGAGGGTCGAAGCTGAAAATGTTGGTTGATTGGAGACGAGACGTGAGAGACAGTGTATGTAGGACAGGACAGTGTTTGTCCTCATCTCTGGAGGAGTGTCCTGTAAGTGACCTTGATCTAAACACACCAGCAGCAGATAAACAGAAGCAGGTTACTGCATTACAGCAGATTTCTTCTGATGCTTAAGTGATTGACTTGAGGAGCATCTGTGTGCAGGTGAGATCTGATTGCCACATGCTGCTATATTTCTGTATATTATGAGATTGTTTGTGTCTCATGATGTTTTTGTTTATAAGATGAGGGTGTAGATGTCTCTGTCATTTCTGTCTCCTTGTTGACGTATAAACTGAGGGCAGTGTTTTGGGAATTGTTGCTTGGTGACGTTGTAAATCATTATTGTGGTTAGAAACAGGACAGGCTCGGTTGTTTGGGCAAAACATAAACTTCACCAACATGTCCTGTTGAGATTTGCTTGCTTCACCACAAAGTAAACTCTTATTTTCCTTTCAAATTCTTTAAAAATATTCATCAGACTTAAAACCCAGTATGCAAATTTGAAACTATGGCTCTTTGTTTTTAAGGCCTTTTTTTGAGGACTAGAATGTATAGTAGGCTACACTGTAGTATACAAATAACACACACACACACACACACACACACATATATATATATATTGTTGTTTTATAATTTTATTGACATTTTATTGTTGTACAGTAAGAGTATAGCAGTGTTATTGTAATATTGATGAGATTATTTTTAATGTTTATATTTTATATATTTTTAATTTATATTTTTATATTACATATCATTCAGTCCGTTTTAAATTCAGTCTGTCTTTTTTATTTCAGTTTTAGTTATTTTAGGTCATCAAGTTCATCAAATGAAAATGAGAAATGTTTCCTTGTAAACTAGGTGAAATAAAATAAAATGAATTTATATTTATATATATATATATATATGTATGTATGTATGTGTGTGTGTGTTAATATATTTCAGTTCATTTTTTAATTTTCATTTTACTTAAAGTGATGTATGTTCAAGTAACAAAATATCTGTAGTTTTAGTTAACTATGGTAACCCTGATAGGTAGATTGTGAGTATTTGCTGAGAAATATATCGTCTGTATATTTTGAGTTCATATTGAAATCTCTGACTTTTGATTCAGACTTTGAGATGAGACACATGTGAGATTACTGGGAACTTTTGAGATACAGCAAAAGTCACTGTTTGTTCTCAAATGAATTTCATTGCTATTAAAGATATTAAAGAGATCTCAGTTGAGTTTCTAGTTTCTACTCATCACCAGGCTTGTCGTATGGTGAGTGTGTGAGTGTGTTTGCAGTGATCTGATGACTGTGTTCCTCTGCAGTGTTGAATATGGCGTCGGTTCTGCAGAAGCTCATCACTCCTCTGTTCAGTGGGCCGCTCGAGCCGCCGAGGAACAAAGTGACGGTGGTGGGTGTGGGGCAGGTGGGCATGGCCTGCGCGGTCAGCGTTCTGCTGCGGGTGAGACTCCTCATGCAGTTATTGATCATGAACAGGCTGTCAACATGCTCCGGACTTTGAGACCCAAGCACAAACATATTGCTGGACAAATTCCTTGTTGATTTATTGATTGTACACGAGGTTATGAACATTTTGCTCATACTGATGATGTCAGTAAGTCAGTGGGTCATTTTCCAGTAGATTTAGGCCGTGTTTGTCCGCGCTTGACTTTGATCCCTTTGTCCAATTAGACTAAAGGTGAAGAACCACGGCCGGCACAGACACTGACGGGGAGTTTAACAGGGTGAAAAACAACTAAATGACAACAAAAATTAAATGAGTTTTAAGAAAACATGCATTGGCCACTGATGTGACAATCACTTTTTTCCAAAATCAAAGCAAAAATGCAAAAAACAAAAAGAGAATTTAAAATTCCTGATTTTTTTTTTGATCTCTTCAATGAAAAACATTTTTTCAGTTGTAATCATTTTATTTTTTTATTAGTAGTAATAGTTGTAGTAGTATTTATTTTTTTTCTTGTCATAATTTCATCTTTTTTCTTCTTTTTTTTATTATATTATGCAAGTAAAGAATATGACAGTGTTTACATGTGCCAAATACAGAATCCCATGGACCAAACATATAACATATATAAATAAAAAGCATAGGCTAAGTAAAGAAAATGACAATATTTACATGTCAAATATAGAATCACTTGGACAAACAAACATATATACTGATAGCCAACATTACAAGTCTATTGTAATTAGCTCCTGTATTTGCATTCATATGTCTGAGCATGCATGTATGTGTGTGTGTGTGTGTGTGTGTGTGCGTCATTGTGTCTAGGGGTGGGGGTTGAGGCATACAACTGAAATAGTATCTTAACAGATGAATAACAGGTATAAGTAGTATAACTTTAAAAACAAAAGAGACAACAAATATTATTAAACAACAATAATAATAACCATAATAATAATAATGTTTTCATTAAGACTGGGAAAGGGTGGAGGACAATATATATATATATATATATATATATATATATATATATATATATATATATATATTTATTTTTTACATTTATTTATTTATTTATTTATTTATTTATTTATTTATGTTTTTAATGTGTAGATGTGTATATGTCTCACATCTAGTTTGTAATGCATTAAAAAAGTGAGACGTGTGTTGTAGTAGTATTTCTAATAATTATATTTTGTTCATATTTTATTAATAGTATTATTGTGTTTTTTAAATTGGTATTACTATTATTTATATTTTTCATATTATTATTATTATTATTATTATTATTTCTATTACTTCTATTTTTCTTTTATTATTGATGCTGTTATTGTTTTCATACTGTTGTTATTATTAGTAGTATTAGTATTATTTCTATTGATTTTTGTTTTTATACTTTTTATATTTTAATTATTAGAAGTAGAATTTCTATTATTTTATAATTTTATAATAATTTTATAATTTCTCATTTATTATTATTATTATTATTATTATTTTATTATTATTATATTTAATTATTATCATTCATATTGTTGTTATTGTTGTTTTTAGTAGTAGTGTTGTTAGTAGTAGTAGTAGTATTAGTAGTAGTATTTCTATTAATTATATTTTTCTTTTATTATAGTTGTTATTGTTATTATTTCACACTGTTGTTATTATTAGCAGTATTAGTAATATTTCTATTGACTTTTATATTTGAATTATTATTAGAAGTATGAGTAGTAGAATTTCTATTTATATTTTCTCATTTATTATTATTATTATTATTATTATTGTTGTTGTTGTTTTTAGTAGCATTTATTATTATTACTACTACCACTACTACTACTATTAATAATGTTATTATTATTATTATTATTATTATTATTATTATTATTATTATTGGTGGTCTCATACTTTTATTAGTGTTAGTGCTATTAGTATTATTTAAATGTTTTCATTTTATTATTATTATTATTTAGTATTATTTTTATATCGTTTTATTTATTATTATTATTATTATTAGTATTAGTATTTCTGTTGTTTCTATTTTTGATATTATTATTATTATTATCATTCATTTTATTAATTTATTTATTATTATAATTTGTTTTAATACTATTATTATTATTAGTAGTAGTAGTAGTAGTATTTTATTTCTATTTTTGATATTAGTATTTGTATATTATTTGCATTTATTTTTTTTTAAATATTCATTATTTGTTTCAAATAGCAGTGAAACAGTTTTGATTTAAAATGTTATCTTAAAATGAAGTATGTACTTGTGTGTAGTATGAGTGTGAAATTTGGAATGTTTCTTCTTTTCTGTCTGCTGGTTTGATGTTGTTTCTGGTGCTGCAGGAGCTGGCGGATGAGCTGGCGCTGGTGGACGTCGTAGAGGACAAACTCAAGGGCGAGATGATGGACTTACAGCATGGAAGCCTCTTCCTAAAGACGCCCAAGATCGTCTCAGGCAAAGGTAGCACTCACCTCCTCAAAGACCCAACGTTTTGAGTGGCCTGAAACTTCTCCATCTGGTTTTATCCCGTAGATTATTCTGTGACGGCCAACTCTCGTATCGTGGTGGTGACAGCAGGCGTGCGTCAGCAGGAGGGCGAGAGCAGACTGAATCTGGTGCAGAGAAACGTCAACATCTTCAAACACATCATCCCGCAGATCGTCAGATACAGTCCCAACTGCATCCTCATCGTCGTGTCCAACCCAGGTGCCCAGAAACACACATTATCATACATTTCACACTTTATTTGCATATAACACACAGTTGTTCTGCCCGTACAGTGGACGTTTTGACATACGTGACCTGGAAGCTGAGTGGCCTGCCCAAGCACCGCGTCATCGGCAGCGGGACCAACCTGGACTCGGCTCGATTTCGGTACCTGATGGCTGAGAGGTTGGGCATCCATCCCAGCAGCTTCAACGGATGGATTCTGGGAGAGCATGGCGACTCCAGCGGTGAGACAAGCCAGACAAACATATATAATGTAATATAGTTATTAATTATAAAATGTATTTAAAATAATACATAGTTTTAAATATTATGTTTTATTAAAATATAAATGATTTAAATGAATTTAATACATCATAAAATCATAATAAATATTTGTAAAATAATCATTAAAATTTATTATTAAAATAAAAGAAAAAAATAAATAAGTATAAATGAAATTATATAAAAAAAGTTATAAATAAAAATGTATTAAATAATAAATGAAAAATATTATTAAAATAATTGTAATGATGTATTAAAATATGAATTATTTAAATGATATTATACATAAAATGAAATATAATAATTATCTGTAAAAATATTAATATTTATTACAATGAATATCAATTATTTAAATAATGTAATTCTATAAATTATACGGTGTAAAATAAACGATTTTATTCAGTTTAATATAGAATAAATTCTTGTAAATGTAAGCATAATTAAATTATATAAATATAAATTATAAATTTGAAAAGTGTATTAAATAATGAAAAAATATTATTAAAATAATTTTAATGATGTATTATATAAATTATTAATATGAATTATTTAAAAAATAATGAATATTATACGTAATAAAATAAAGCATGAGTATTTCTAAAATAATACTCATTAAAATTAATATGAATTATTTAAATAAATAATGATTATATAAACTATGTAGTGTAAACTTATATATTTAATTTTGTATCAAATATATATTTCGATATGTAAGTATAATTAAATTATGTAAATATAATTTAATATAAATGATAATAATGAATAACGTTAAATTTTTCATATTCATCATATTATTAATGTATGTACATATTTATTCATAAAATATATTTAGGCAAATAACTGTTAAAATGATAATAAATAATTATAATTAATCATTTATTTATTAATAAAATGATTTTTACAAATAATATTATATTTTTTATTTTAGATTTCTTTAAATATAAGGTAAATTGTAATTAATAAAAAATATACATACATATAGAAACAAATGTTGGCATTAAATTTGGAAATGTTCATATTGTTCAACAACTCATACTCTCTGTGTGTGTTTGCATTGCAGTTCCTGTTTGGAGCGGCACAAATGTGGCTGGAGTCAGTCTCCAGAAACTCAATCCAGATATCGGCAAAGACACGGACAGAGAAAACTGGAAAGAAACACACAAGAAGGTCGTGGACAGGTACGTCAACAGGTTACTCTTTTAGTTCTCATTCCTCATTAAGAACAGTTCATCCAAAATGCATATTATGCAGTTACCTGCCTGCTATTTATTAAAAATAGTTTGTGAATGAGTATGCAGTGTGGAACAATAAACATTTGAAACAGTATTCTACATTGTCACATGACTATATTGCTTAATTAATTCAGTGTGGTGTCTAGTTATCATCTCACAAATAAACAGTTTAGAATTCATTTTTGTGTAAAAATAATTTGAGCTATAATTTGTATCCATAAAGTACTTCCATGACTGTGTTCACTGCAGCGCCTATGAGGTGATCCGACTGAAAGGCTACACTAACTGGGCCATCGGGTTGAGTGTAGCCGACCTGACAGAGAGTCTCATGAAGAACCTCAACCGAGTCCATCCCGTTTCCACCATGGTGAAGGTCAGTACAGGATTATTCTACACTACACATGATACATAAACTACTGTTCAAATGTTTAGGGTCAGTTACATCTTTTCTTACAGAAATGAATAGTTTTGTTTATTAAGGATGTATTAAACTGATCAAAAGTAGCTCCAGAAATAGTTCCACAAAAATATAAAGCAGCACAACTGTTTTCAACATTGATAATAATCAGAAATGTTTCTTGAGCAGCAAATCAGCATATTAGAATGATTTCTGAAGGATCATGTGACCCTGAAGACTGGAGTAATGATGCTGAAAATTCAGCTTTGATCACAGAAATAGATTACATTTTACAATATATTCAAATAGAAAAGTTATTTTAAATTGTAATAATATTTCACAAATGTACTGTATTTATGGCCCAATAAATGCAGCCTTGCTAAGCAGAAGAGACTCAAAAACATAAAAAATGGTACCAACCCCAAATGTTACAATCAAGAATAGAAATAGACCATTATAGAAAATTTAGAAGATACAGTCAAACCAAAAATTATTCAGGCACCAGATATAACTTTTGATTTTTTTTTTTTTTTTTTTTTTTTTTACTAGTGGGTGCAGGACACTATAGTTTATTTATGTAAGTGAGGATAGCAAAATGAAGTAAACTGTGACATATTTTACCCAAAAATTCTTCATACAGTGGACTACCAGTAAAATTGATTAAAATTTGGGACCAAAAATTTTTGACACTTTGACCATGTTTTGTTACATATCTTTCTATCAAAGTTATCTGACATTATCAAGATGAATTTGCTCTGATACAGTTTAACTCTTGAGTTGTCATATTTTATTACCATTTTCTAAACTATAGCAAATAAACTGTGATATTGTGAGAAATGCTGAAGGTAATAAATTTTGGTTTGACTGTATATTAATTATGTTTGTGATAACATGATTGCTTAAAAGTAGCAGATACTGAGGCTCTAGTTGTCACGTTTTACTGTAGTGAATATTTCTCACGGTGGGTTAATTTTTTATTTATAAACACAAACCATAAAGTCTTATGGTATTGATAATTTCCACTCATTTTTGCACAGGATAAAGATAGTTTATTAAACATATTGCCCTATAGCAGGGCAAGTTGTCACACTGCTATTAAATGATAGTTCATGATAACAGAATTTTCATTTTTGACTGAACTATCCCTATAGCCTGCAATAGGCCTGTAATACTTACACAACACAATTATGAAATGCATCACAACATATAATTCACATTTA
Source organism: Spinibarbus caldwelli (assembly GCA_039654775.1). Lineage (NCBI taxonomy): Eukaryota > Metazoa > Chordata > Actinopteri > Cypriniformes > Cyprinidae > Spinibarbus > Spinibarbus caldwelli. The sequence continues at coordinate 3,599,552 of CM077265.1, forward strand.
CAGCCCTGGAATGATGATGATGAAAATGCTAATGTATTGCATTTGTTTCAGGGTATGTATGGCATCAGTGATGAGGTTTATCTGAGCCTGCCGTGTGTGCTGAACAGCGCTGGAGTGGGCAGTGTGGTCAACATGACCCTGACCAGCGACGAGGTCTCACAGCTGAAGAAGAGCGCAGACATGTTGTGGCACATCCAGAAAGACCTGAAAGACCTGTAACGCTAACTCTCAAACCAGTGGCTATTATTCACAGCTTCAAATGTGCGATTGCTGCTTTTAATATAAGATAAGATTTTAATATCCTAGTTGTACTATGTTCTTGAAATCATCATTCAAATACTTTAGGGGTTTGAATTTATGTATATAAAGGAGTAGTTCACCCAAAAATGCAATTTGCTGAAAATGTACTCAGTCTCAGGCCATCCAAAATGTAGATGAGTTTGTTTCTTCATCAGATTTGGAGAAATGTAGCATGACATCACTTGCTCAACCAATGGATCCTCTGCAGTGAATGGGTGCCGTCAGAATGAGAGTCCAAACAGCTGATAAAAACATCACAATAATCCACAAGTAATCCAGCGATTATAAGTTTTAATGATGGAATTGTTTCTTACAAACATGCAGCTTTTGTCTTCACAAGGTGTTGATTGATGGACTGGAGTGGTGTGGATTACTTGTGGATTATTGTGATGTTTTTATCAGCTGTTTGGACTCTCATTCTGACGGCACCCATTCACTGTAGAGGATCCACTGGTGAGCAAGTGATGTCATGCTACATTTCTCCAAATCTGATGAAGAAACAAACTCATGGATGTATATTTTATTAATATACAGCAAATTTTCACTTTTGGGTGAACCGTTGTCATGAGAAATCGAGTCCCCAATGACATTGTACATGCTACTTGTCATACTACATAACTTTTGATCAGGCATTTAAAACAGCTACCGCCTTGGGTCCTAAGCGGACCCGATTTCGAGGGGGGACTCGATTTCTCATGAAACCATTTCTTTAAAACAATCAGGAATGATAGAAACGCATAACTGTCAGATTAGCACTTTGTGTGAAAGCAGATCTTGGTGTCTGATGGTGAAATATAGCAAATACTATACACTATAAATCAAAAGTTTGGACACACTTGACAGAATTGATGATTTGTGATCTTAAAACTTTTCGATCCAAAAAACAGAAATTGTGCCAACATATACATTAACTTTCAAAACTAACATTTTTTGATTCAAAAAGTAAATGCTTTGGAGCCGATTGCAAGGAATAGCATCATCAAGCATTTATATTACATGCTCAAGTGTTTTAAAGCATCCCATGATGCACTTCATGAAAGTCCAGAATGATCATAGCTGGAATCTAGACAAAGAAACTTTTGTTTGTTTGTTTTTTTTTCATTTGTGTCATGTTTTGATCAACTTCATATAAAGGAGGAGTGTCCAAACGTTTGATTGACACTGTTACACTTCCAACTGACTGTTGGTTACAGGAACTAGTCAATGTAACTCACTAAATGTTGAATGAAAGTGCAAAATGTAAACCACTTGCTAGCAATATATACAATCTTTGTGTAATATTTGCACTGAGCACTTATATAAGGCTTTAAATGACCATCAAGGATATAGTCCATTTATTAAACAGGATCTTTCTCTGTAAAAATTTACATTAGTCTCACATTTGAAGTATTTACAAATACTTAAGTCAGTCATGTATAATAACAGCATGTCACGTGGGTTTCTGAATTGTCCTCGTGAGCACGAAGAGATGAAACAGTCTCCACTCCACTAGGTGGAGCTCATGTGGAAAAAGTCCAAATTAGATTTTGACAAATAAAAAGAGCAAAACAGAACAGTTGGCACATAAAAGCGCAATAAAAAACAGTAAGGACTTCATTCAGAACCCAGCGATTCCTTTCAGTTGTGTTCAGTGGTCCCTGTCGCCCCCTGGAGGGAGACGTGTGATGCAGTAACAAAAACAGTGCCTGACTTGGTTTGGTAATCAGTCCCAGAAAAAACACTTGAACTTCTTCACAGGTAAAGTATCAAAAATCTCATCTGTCATTCAGAAATATTGGCCAGCAAGATGCCGAACCAGAAGCATTATTATGACAAATATAAATATGAGCCACTCATATAAAACTAAAAGAAAATACTAAACCGTCGACCGTTATACCATGGTGTTGCTCTCGCCGACTTTATCCACTAACTGCAAGAGATACAGAACAACATTATTGTAGTCATGTGACGGGATTTTCAGTGTCACTTATGCAAGGAAAAACAACTAGTGTCATAAAAGTCAGCAAACTGTAGTTAACTTACCCCACTGATACCAGGAAGGTTCAGTAAAGATCCAAGAATAGGCACCCGCCTAATGAAGCCAACCGCTACTGGGAAAAAGCCCCTGAAAACAGATGGACACCAAATTAAAATCAATATTAAAGCTATACTATGTAACTTCTGTCCTTCTAGTGGTTGAAGTAAAAAACTACAAGTTACTTCAGGAGGAACATTATTTTGTTTAATAGGCGAGTTGTGCCTGATTTCAGTTTCATTAGCCACTAGGTAAATAAGTAGAAGAATAACAAAGTGCATGAAACGGTAAATCTATTTGTGCTACAAACCAGTGTGTTAATGATTGTGATAATACGTTAAAATTATATAACAAATCCCAGTTTGCAATATCAAGCATCTTAACGGACTGTTTTTGTAAAGCTAAAGTAAATTAAAGCGAATGACACCGGAAGTCTCACACATTCAAGTCACAAATAGCCGCATCCGTTCTTACATTAAAAATAATGTGAATACCTGATGAATCTGATGATCGCCTAATCAGTGCAAATGTCATTAAGGACATTAAAACTCATCATTAACAATATGAGCAGGCAATAGCGCTTATGCAATTGTCGTCTTGACTTGTTGAAATCAATTGTTTTAAAAAAATGTTTGGCAATTACACTGACATTAGTCAATGACAGCTATTCATATTAAATAACAGTAGAAACTATAACTCGGCAAGGCTAGGCAAATAGGCCAGTAACTAATTTAGAGATTGTTACCAAGTAAACACTGTTTTGTGAACATATTAACAGAAAATTTGACGCTATGTAAATGCTGATTCATGTTTTATTACAGGTTCATCGCTTTTCGTTTTTGCTTGCGAACTCTTTGGTTTCAGGTTCATTTGTTGTGATGTCAAGCTACTTGTGTATTAATATACAGTCACTACCCTAAACATCTTGTCAGGGTTTATTCTGCAATAATACAAAACCACTCACCTGAAAAGAAGGAAAAATCCATAAACCTCCAGGACGACACCTACAATGGGCCATCCAATGAGCACCACGAAAACACCTCCCAGAAAGAAACCGGTGGCTTTCACTTTATGCCGCTGGAAGAAGAACCTGAATGTCCGTTCCAGTCCGATAACAAATGAGAGTCCTGCGACGAACAAGATCTGCAAACACAAAAAGACATTCAGGTTCAGTTCAAGCAGCATTTTCATTCCCTAACACAAACCTGAGCATTCACGTCACGTTTTACTCCATTCAAACAACTTTGTTTCTGTGTTAAAGCAAACACTTACATTTCCTATGGCCAAGAGCGCTTTATCAAAGAACAGAATCATTCCAAAGAAGAGGAAAAACACGCCGAAACCCGTCAGCCCCATCCCGATCTCTGTTAAAAACACAAGAAGACCCTTTATTAGTGCTGCTTTACAAATACAGAGAGAGTGGCATGAAAATAAGTCATATTTAAGATTAAGTACTTCAGTGTAAGTAATAATATAGTACTGATGTACAACTTTGCAATTGTTTTAGGCTTTTCTTCTTTCTAATGATTTGGAATATTAAATAATAAAGAGACAAAGCTTAAATAATACTACTAATAATAATTGGTCCCATATGATTACCATATACCAGAGTATTTGCATAGTACTCCAAAGCACATTAGAGAATACCATGGTAATATATCATAGATAGATAGATATTTAACATTAGATAGTATAGATAGATAGATATTCAACATTAGATAGATAGTACAGATAGATAGATAGATATTCAACATTAGATAGATAGTACAGATAGATAGATAGATATTCAACATTAGATAGATGGATATTCAATATTAAATAGATAGTATAAGATGGTTGTACTATTGATATAATCAAATGATCATCATATTTATATACTATAGTACTGATCCAGGGTACATTACTATAATGGTGATGGTATTATTACAGAATCACAGTTCTTCTAATATTAGATCACTGTAGTTTTACTGTAGTTGTGATTTGATTGCACTGTTAGAGGCGACGCCGTGTCTCCTCATTCATTTCCATTCATCACTTCCACAACATCTTCAGCTTTAAAAGCAGCGTTTTCAGTATTTCTATCTAAACTAACAACATTAACGCAACGCAGAGATACTGTAAAATTGACTTACTCTGTGAGTCCGTTAACGAAATCATGTTTGTATTGTTTATCAGCTGGTTTACTGACTGATGAATAAAACTGTTCTGTGTGTGATCGCCACGACACCGGAAACACGTAGAGATACTTTAAACGTCTGAAATGACGCAGAACGCGCTGCGAAAAATTCAGAAACCGTTTATTATTGTTATTATTTTCACTTTGTTTTATTTAAATGCTATTTTATTATTACTATTTCCTCTCGCAATCATGCTACTCCCATGCAAATACTTGCTAAGTTTGTTAGTTTGAATGAACCTAGTCGGTTTTGGTTGTGTTTCTGGGAATGTAGTTTTCAGTAATATCCGCGTACGTTCTGAAATGAGCCAAAAAAACTACAAATCCCAGCAGGCGCAGTGGGAAGCAGGAAGGCATGTATGTAGCCGGGAGACGTGTTCATTGAAATATCACTAGTTCACTTGTGCAGGAACATTTTAGACATTTATTATTCACAATGCCAACATCCGGATTAGTGTAAAGCTGAAATAACTGCTGTGATTGTTTCATTTTAGTCTTTAACAATGAATACGCTATTTGCGATCGCTTTGGTGTTTGTTGGTTGCTGCAGTAATGTTGTGTTTTTGGAACTTTTGGTTAGGTGAGTTGCATGTCTCTCATATATGATCCTTTTTTTCGTATTTGAGTTTGTATTTAATGCATTTGAACTTCATATATGCTGTCACTTCCTGCTTCTTTAAATCGTATATTTTACAGGGATTTCCCAGGATGTGGGAATATTGTCACGTTTGCCCAGTTTGCCTTCATTGCACTGGAAGGGTTCATCTTTGAGACAAACTTTGGACGCAAAAAGCCACACATACCCCTCAGGTTAACAATTTATAACATTTATACGCAAATACACGCATTTTAATTCTAACAATTTGTTTTAGCTTCAGAACAGATTAGTAAAAAGTGTTAATTTAATTGATTATTATAGGTGAGTGATTTGTCAGATTCCCATAATGTTATATGTGCATTCATTCATTTTTTTTTTTTTTTTGTCAAGAAATAAATGCATAATCATGCATTTTTTACTCAAACAACCTGTTTTTACTTGTTGAATGAGGTAAAAGGCAGTGATTACCATTATTGATTATTATAGGTGAGAGGTGAACGCTTTGCTTTGTCACAGTGACAGGTGCTTTGTGAGTCAACACACAGTTCAGACAGCTAATAACTTTGCAGTTTTCAATGTGCATTCTGTGCACAGTTTACATATTTGCACAGAATATCAGATATCATAACTGGACTGCACTTGCTAAATGTGGTGTTGTAACAATAACAATATAGCATACTACATAATGTTTCACATACTTCAAATGTAATATACAGTATATACTGCACAGTGTGTGTTAAGCAATACACTAGTATTCCGTTCCAAACATAGTCGTGCAGTTTTGAACCTCAACAAGATGACTTATGTTGCAGTCTTTGTGCAAAATCTAGAACCACAGGATAAGATGCAAATCTGACATTAATTGTTCAGCTTCAGGACAGACTTTATACTGGACATCAAGTGGGAATCTACAAAATTGTTTATTGTACAATGATTAAATAAAAATGTAATTGTCATTAAAACATTGCAGTTTATACATTTTATTAACATATATATATTTTGCAGAACCTCTTTGAATTTATATATTTATGTGATGTAGAGCCTGGGAATTTAAATCTTTATTCTGACTTTAACTTTATTCTAATTTTAAGTTAATAATTTTAATTAAACAATTAAATAATAAGAAGTCAATAATTTAACAACACATTTGCATGTTTGCAGTTCTCTGATGTCATTTAATGGTCACATTTTTTTGTTAAAGTGTTTTATTTTGAAATATTTTTAATTTTAAAATAATTTGATTAGTAATTTGCTTTATCAACTTACAAACACCCTGGATATGGTACATCAGTATGGCCCAAGATTATCCTATTCAAATCAATGTGATAAACCAATACTCTCAAAAGTAATCAAAAAGTAGTCCAATTATATTACCTAATATATGTAATGTAATAGATTACGTTACTAATTAAAATTTTCATCATGTAATTTGAAATCAGTAACTGACTACAATTTGTAAGAAATCTACCTAGCACAGTTCATATATATATATATATATATATATATATATATATATATATATATATATATATATATATATATATATATATATATATATGAGTATTTCATGACCTTTGCTGTTTTTCTCCTTTGCAGTAACTATGTGATCATGGTGACCATGTTCTTTACCGTGAGCGTGATCAATAACTACGCCCTGAACTTTAACATCGCCATGCCTCTGCACATGATCTTCAGATCAGTGAGTATCATTCATTTCATTCATTCATTGCTTTGAAAACCATGCCTTATTGATCTCTGTAACTTCTCATTTTGATCACAGGGATCTTTAATAGCAAACATGATCCTCGGTATTATCATTTTGAAGAAAAGGTAGGTTGAAGATCATGCACAAAATCATTACGAAATTTTATTTTGCATATTATTTAGTCACGTTATTACTTGCAGATATTCAGCGAGTAAATATCTTTCCATCGTGCTGGTGTCTTTGGGGATTTTCATCTGCACTATTATGTCTGCCAAACAAGTGGTGAGTCAGTTCAGACTGGTCGCAAAATACTGTATTGGTAGTTGTTTTGTATTAACATACATACTGTACTTGCATTTCAATGCTGTATTTTACATTTATATGCACCTAATATGTCAGGTTTGATATTTATGTAGAACGTTGAGAAAGGGGCCACAGAAGAAGATGGTTTTCATGCCTTCATGCATTGGCTTCTGGGTAATATTCTCACTACACATTCACACTCAGGCAGTGTTTGCTGCATACTGTATAGTAAATACTACCATTTAAAAATTATTAATATGTGAAACTGCATTAGTAACAATAAGCATTTAAAATGGTTGCATGCTACATTATTAGTAGTATTCAGCAGACACTACTGTTTAAATGTTTGGGGTCAGTAACTTTTATTCAGCAAGGATGAAGGATTAAATTGATCAAAAGTGACAGTAAAGACATTTATAATGTTACAAAAGATTTTTATGTGAAATAAATGTTGTTCTTTTGAACTTTCTATTCATCAAAAAATCCTAAAAAAAAATGTATCATAGTTTATACTCAGATATGAAGCAGCACAACTGTTTTCAACACTGATAATAATCCAAGGGCATAGAATTTAGTAAGGAAGCTCGGGACATGTCCCTACTAAAATCCAGTGACTACTAAATTGTCCCTAGCAATAATTTTGATCAAACAATTAAATGTCATTTGTCTGCTGTTATGTCCCCACCAATGCCAAAATCAAACCTACGCCCTTGTAATAATCAGAGATGTTTCTTCAGCAGCAAATCAGCATATTAAAATTATTTCTGAAGGATTATGTGACACTGAAGACTGGAGTAATGATGTTGAAAATTCAGCTTTGCATCAAAGGACTGAATTACATTTTAAAATGTAGTAAAACAGAAAAGAGTTATTTGAAATTGTAATAGTATTTCATATTATGAGTGTTTTTACTCTACTTTTGATCAAATAAATACAAATTTATGAGCATAAGAGATGCAAAATTATTAAAAATCTCAAATTTTTGAACGATTCTGTGTACATATTGCATACTGCTAAAATAGTATTAGTAGTGTGCTAGTATGCAATTCCGAATACATTTACTGAGTATAAGTGGTTATTTATATCATTCTGAACTTTATTTTTCAGTCACGTAAGCATAAGATATCCGATTGCATTAGTGCTGTTGTGTTTCAGGGATCGCCATGCTGACGTTCGCCTTGCTGATGTCTGCAAGAATGGGCATTTTCCAGGAAACTCTGTACAAGAAGTATGGCAAACACTCCAAGGAGGCTCTGTTTTACAATGTGAGTCTCTAACTGTACATATGATGATGTATTCAAGTGTGCAACATTTTGCCATATATGAGGATGTGGGATTGAGTGGGATTTTTCTACCTTTTTTCAGCACTGTCTGCCATTACCGGGATTCCTCCTGCTGTCAACAGACATCTACAAGCACGCCGTGCTCTTCAGCCAGAGCTGTGAGTATGATTCTGATGGGATTAATGTAGTAAATTAGTCATCACCTCTCAAACATTTGGGGTCGGTAAGATTTTAAAATATTTTTATAAAGAATTTATTTGATCAAAAATATGGTAAAAACAGGAACATTGTAAAATACTACTGCAATTTAAAATAACTGTTTTCTGTGGAAGCCCATTTCTGTTGCAGGATAAAAAAAATTAAAAAGGTAAAAAAGTAATTGTGACTAATTAGTTTTTTTTTTTTTTTTTAATTCCATGCAGAAACTGGCTTCCAGGTATATATTTAAAATGTAATTGATTCCTATGATGCAAAGCTGAATTTTCAGCATCATTACTCCTGTCTTCAGTGTCACATGATCCTTCAGAAATCAGTCTAATATGCTGATTTGTTTCTTAAGGAACCTTTCTTATCATCAATGTTGAAAACAGCAGCTTCATATTTTTGTGGAAACCATGATACAGATAATTTTTGATGAATAGAAAGTAAAAAAAAACAGCATTTATTTGAAATAGAAATCTATTTTAATATTTTTACTGGCACTTCTGATCAATTTAATGCATCCATGAAAGAAAGTACTGATTTCTTTCAAAACCCCAAATGTTTGAATGATAGTGTATATACAGGTGCATCTCAATAAATTAGAATGTCGTGGAAAAGTTCATTTATTTCAGTAATTCAACTCAAATTGTGAAACAATTTATTGAGATGCACCTGTAAGCCTTTAAAAGTTTTATTTTATTTGGCTTTTTTGTTTGAAATAACAAACCAATGACTTTCTCTCAAAGCTCCAGTGGAAATCCCTGTGATTGGTCAGTCTGTGCCAGTCATGTGGTTATACCTACTGATGAACGTCATCACCCAGTATCCTTTCATTTTTGTCATATCCAAATTTTCCTTATGGTCTTTAATTGGACAGAGCAGTAGAAAGCCATGCTAAGAAATCTGTCTACAGTCAGTATATATCACTGTATACTTCATCCTTAGCTAGATATCTCAGATATGTGTGCATCCGCGGCGTGTTCATTCTGACAACGGAGTGTGCATCACTCACAGTTACTCTGGTGGTGACGCTTCGCAAATTCCTGAGTCTCATTATTTCCATCCTGTACTTCCATAATCCCTTCACAGCCTGGCACTGGGTCGGCACAGCTGTGGTGTTCCTGGGAACGCTACTCTACACGGAAGTGTGGTCCAACATTCGTGTGGCAATGAAAGGAGAGAAAGCTGACAAGAAGGCAGAGTAAATTATGGAAGCCCATTTACACCACAGAATAAAAAAATGAAATGGGTAATTGCAACTCTTTATCTCACAATTCTGACTTTGTCTCAGAACTCCGAGGTTATATCTCTCAATTCTGACTCTTTTGTCAGAATTGTGAGATATATACTCAGAATTCTGAGAAATGAACGTCAGAATTCTGAGAAAAAAGTCAGAATTCTGGAAAAAAAAAAAAAAAGGTCAGTATTGTGAGATTCAAACTCAGAATTCTAAGAAGAAAGTCAGAATTTCGTGTTATACACTCAGAATTGCAAGAAAGCCAGAAAAGTCCAAATTGTGAGATAAAAAGTTACCTTTTTAATTTTTTTTTATTCTGTGGTGGAAAGACGCTTTCATAGTAAATCGTAAAGGGACTGTAATACCTCTTTAGCTTTGTGTGAGTGTGTTTTGTTGGTGTGTGTCCCATTACTATTCATTTTTAAGTTATTCACTGTGAATGGATGAGAGCTTGAGGTAAATTTGGGCCAATTTTATGAGCTGTTTTTGAGACAGGTGTGTGTGTAAGTTTGCGAGAGCGTTTGCCTGTAGGTTTTTACAATCCATGACTTGTTTTCAGTATTTAGGTCTGTTTTTGCAGAAATAGACACTTATTTTGTTCCTGCCACCATATTTACTTCACATCTACTTCTTCGCACATTAAAACATAATGGTCAATTTTTGCTAAATTTGTTAGCATATTCAGGACTTGCAGTTTTTTTCATAAGTGTTAATGGTCACTACAAGTTACTGGTGTTTATGTCTTTTCCATTTTTAAACACCGCCGGTTTTAGTAAGTCAGTAAATATGTTGGCCCACTTACATGTGTTTTTATTCAGGTGAAATAATAAAGTAAGACAGACTACGAAAGATGATGCATAAGCATTTTAAGTTGTAGTCATATATCATATTTGATATTTTGTAGTCACCTACTAATGTTTCAGTCAGGTGAGTTTTGGGGTGAGCTTAAGCAATACTGTAGAAAACAACTGCCAATATTGTAGAAAATATCTACAGTTTTGTTCATGAGGTTAGAATTTGTAATTTGGCATGGATTTGTGTAAGATGTTTTTTTACCAGCTAACACAAACTGAGACCTCATAAACTGAAGGAAATCATGTCTTTTGTGCAGTTCTTTCAATCTCATCTGCATTTTTGTGCACCAAATGTGTGGACTATTTATTCAAACTTCATTTCTATGATTAATCAGTTTCTCTTGATGTTCTATTAATTTTATGGTCTTTATTGCCTTTAAAAGTGTTTAGTATGATCTTGATCTGAAGGATTAATAATTCCCAGGCTTTTTATGCTGATAATGCATTGTTTGTCACTCGTGTAGAATTCATAAACTTACCAAGTACAAAAATTCATCATGATAACCATATATTTGCTCCAAAGTACAATAGTTAACGCAGTTACTGTAAAATCATAGTAGTTTAATGAGATTGTGTTCAAAAAAGTAAGTTTTCAGATGTATGTTTTACATTTTTTAGGCAGAACAATTTTGGATAATGATGACTAATAATAATAGCACGTCATGTATTATTAATATAGGATTAGTCACGCCCCCATACATATATTATCCTGAACAGCACAGAATGTCCACTTGCTTATAAACTTAAATAAGTGCTTATAAACTTAAATAAGCTTATATGCTCCCAGATATATTAACAGAATTGTGAACATTCACATTTTCCACCAAAATACAATGTAGTTAATAATGTAAAATTGATAATAATTTAATGAGATTTTTCAAAAAGAGTACGCTTTCAGATATGCTTTACATTTTTAGTGCAGAACAATTTTTTGAAACATTTTTAATAATATTAATAATCGCTTCATGTATTATTAATATATCATATTAGCCACGCCCCCAAATATTTAACATCACGAATAAACCCATAATGTCCATTTCATGTACTTATAAACGTAAATAAAGCGTGTATGCTCCCAAATATATGAAGAAATAACATTTGATAATTATAAACATTTATTAACTGACAGAAATGAGTTGTTTCTGTCAGGAGGTTTAAATGATCGTGGGGCAGTGGAGCGGAATTCCTCTGGGTGTGAGAGAGAGAGGGAAGGACTGAGCTGAACACGAGCTTTTGGGCTTTAGATGTCGAAGCCTATACTGAACATACCAGTCCTTTATATAAATCAGTTTTTGTATTTTATTAACAATAATTATCGCGTTAAACTGTAGAGTTACAGACCGTCGCAGTGATGGGGGGCAACAGCAGCTCGCGCCACGTTTCCTTCGATGAGGAGGGGGTTACATTCGTGAAGGGCATTCGGGTAAGTGTGCTAACAATAAACTTATGGAAAAGTGTTTTCTTTATTAAGTAATTTTGACTATTATCCATGTTGTTCATACAAAACTTGCGGATGCGCGCTTAACAAGGTAAGTTTGTTGTAACGTACTTGACCTGCAGTAGCTTCAGTGATTAGGTCTTTGAATATTTTTAATTAGATTATCGTGTAAATTGCAAGAAATGCATTGTTTGTGGAGATTTTAGGGCTGCAGAACAAAATGTCCTGCAGGGCATATAGTTTATGTTAAATATAGCCTACGTACAGGTCATGCATGTTGACCTACTGCATAGTAAACATACATACTGCACTTAGACATGACTGGATAACTTTTACATTGCCTATAGCTTTCAAAATCAACTGTACTTGAAGTATATATTAGCCTCACACCAACCTCATAGTACTAATAATCTTATAATAGTACAACCACAGTACTTTTCTTACCAATAAAACATTTTTTCAACCAGATTTTTTACTATGGTGTGTCCCGTGGTAATACCATTGTACATTAATTTTGTTGCCATTCTATGGTATATATATCAGTGTACAGTGGTATTCTGCTGTACCATAGTACTGCTGCAGTAGTTTCTTTGTAATTAATGCACTTTCAAACACTTCCCAGATTATTTGCAATCAGATCACTAGCAAAATTTTGTATAAAATGTAAAAAGAAACCAATATTATCTAATGAAGATTCATGCATTCCAGGTCTCTCAAATTGTATTGCAAATTTGAAAAAAGCTCAGTAAATTAATTCATGTTGGGCTACAATAATCTGAAGGAAAAAAAAGTTATTTGAGTTCCCATTGTGGCTGTCAAACTTGTAGGTGATGGAAAAATGTTTTTAGTTTTCATTGTAAGACATAATACTTAGCATGTTTAAAATAAAACAAGTAAAAATGTATATCAGTGCTATTTCTGATCTGATGTTAAACAGCTTTCACAACGAGTGATTGATCGTATGAAGGAGTCTCCACCTGTGGTTCGCCCGCAAGCTTCAACCAAATCCTCTACCCAGTCATCAGCTCCTTTAGCTTCTCCAGTTGAGCGATTGGTTCCAGGTGAACGTCATGTACCCATAATCCCTCATCCTCCCTCATATGCCAGTACTTTGGTTCCTCCTCCTGTTTCAGAGCCGATAACACCTTTCGTGCCTTTAGTACCTGTGACTGAGGAAACATCTGCACCACCTTCACCTGTAGAGTCACCTGAAAGTCTTCAGATTCCTTCACCTACAGGTGATGAGCATGTAGCTATACTTGTACCTGACCCACAATCTGTTGTCCTGCCTGCTGAACCCATAAATGCTCCTTCACAAGTGTCAAGTGAACCACTAACTGCTTCTCCAATAGTGGAACCAAGTGTTGAACCCCTAACACCACCTCCTGCCTTAACCTCGACTACTGAACCTCTAGCCATTCCACCTTCACCAACCACAGACCCACTTACTGAAACTGTAACATCTATAGAGTCCTCTGTTGAACCTGTAATTGTATCTGCTGAACCGATTGAACCTGTAGAGACTCCATCATCTCCTACTTTAGCTGCTCAGCCAACATCTGGTGAGTCCATGGACTTACCTGTTGAACCTGAGGTTTCAACCTCCCCAATCTCCATACCTGCTCCCATTCAATCTGTCTTGGAGGAGTCTGCTGTTTCCCAATCTGAATCTGCTTCAGCTGTGGTTTTGCCTGATGAAATGCCTTCCAAGATGCAAACGGGTCCAATTTCCACTGGAGAATCTGCAGTTCCTTGTGTTTACCAGGTTGAGGAAACTGTTGCGCCTTCATTTATTGACCAACTTGAGGTCTTTCCACCGCAAACACATGTTGGTAAGTTCATAATCTGGTTCTTTAGTCTTACCAACTGATTGACCAGCAAAGTCTCCACTTGTATCTCAGGATTTTGTACAAATGCTTGATGACTCAATCTTGAAATCGCAATAAAATGGAAGTAGAAACAGATCTTTTCTGTAAGCTTTTCTGTAAACTGTATTGTCGCATAACTCTATATATAAAGTTGGATATTTGATAACTTTACCTGCATACATAGAGAGCATTCATGTAAAGTGATATATAGCACATCTCAACTGCTTGATTGCTTGTATCATCACAAAATGTAAATTATATGTGACTCTGGACCACAAAACCATTCATAAGGGTTTTTTTTTTTTTTTTGAAATTGAGATTTATGCATCATCTAAACGCTAAATAAATACGCTTTCCATTGATGTATGGTTTGTACTTAGGATAGGACAATATTTGGCCGAGATAGAACTATTTGAAAATCTGGAATCTGAGGGTGCAAAAAAATCTAAATATTGAGAAAATCGCCTTTAAAGTTGTCCAAATTAAGTTCTTAGCAATGCATATTACTAATCAAAAATTAAGTTTTGATATATTTACGGTAGGAAATTTACAAAATATCTTCATGGAACATGATCTTTAATATCCTAATGATTTTGGCATAAAAGAAAAATCAATCATTTTGACCCATACAATGTATTTTTGGCTATTGCTACAAATATACACCTGCTACTTAAGGTCCAGGGTCACATATTATCACCCAGCTCAAATCTGCTAAATGCAGCTATAGTGCATGAAGATTTTAAGATATTATAAACAATAACATCATGATTTTCATCACAATTTTCCTTAACATAATGATTTTTTTTAAATAATCTGTATTGTTAAAACTATTATTTAATTATTTATTTTTAAAAATGGAACATGCATGGATTAATTGTAATATCAATAATATAATAATAATATATATTATATTATTGATATTATAATTAATAATAATATCAATAACATGCATTTAGAAAACGGATTGAATTTTCATTTTATTTTGACATATTTCGGGAATTTGATTGTGTCTCATAAATTAAAGGGTTAGTTCACCCCAAAATGAAAATTATGTCATTAATTACTCACTCTCATGTCGTTCCAAACCCGTAAGACCTTCGTTCATCTTTGGAACACAAATTAAGAGGACTTTTTTTGCGCAAAGAAAACAAAAATAACATAATTTACTCACATGTCACATGGACTGTTTTACTGATGTATATACTACTTTTCTGGACATGGGAACATTTCAGTTGCGTTGCTGTCTATGGAGGGTCAGATAGCTCTCCAATTTAATCAAAAATATCTTAATTTGTGTTCCGAATATCGAAGCCGATACCGAATATCGAAGGTCTTACGGGTTTGGAACGACATGAGGGTAAGTAATTAATGACATAATTTTCATTTTGGGGTTAACTAACTCTTGAATGGAACATCTGGTGATCTCCATTTATGCTTAAATATGACATTTCTTCTGTTTAGTGAATGAGGAAAAGCTCAGAAAGCAGATAAGAGAAGAGCTCCAGAAGCTCCTGAATGAGGAAATGAAGATGGCAGAGCATAACATACGACAACAGTAAAAACTTAGCTGAAGATGAAGATCTCTCAACAAAATACCCAAGAATACAGTGAGTTTTGGCACCTAAACTGCATTACTGTGTTTTTTTATAAGGCTGGAGGAAGAAAAAGCTAAAGCGAAGGCCCAGGCTCAAGCTGCAGCCCGACTCCAGATTCAGGAAGAGGTCCAGAAGCTTCTGGAAGAGGAGAAGTCGTCCTATCAACAGACTCTAGCAGATGCTATTAGGATGGAGCACTTGAATGTTCAGGATGAGCATCTCATAACTCAGTATTATGTAAGTCAGCTTCTGTATATGCATCTGAGTATACATGTTTCTTACCATTTGAACAGCTGCTTCTGTCTCTGTGCAATTTTTTGCAAAGCCCTCATAACAAAAATATGCTGGTGCCATACTATGAAAATACTAAAAATTAATATAAAAACAAATATTTAGAAACAAACAAACACTAGTAAAAATGACAAAAACACGCAATAAAATTGCTAAAACTTTAACTAAACAAACTGAATGGAAAATAGAAAATAGAAATTGTAATATAAAATTAAAAACAATCAAAATATGAATAAAAACTGCAATAGTATCTGAATGACAATAAGAAAACACTATTATCATGCACAAAACAATATGTTATGTAACCACCTCTAAATGTATCTGCATGTGTTAGATTTGCATATTGTGAATGTCCAGATGTTAAAAATGCATGAATTTAAATGGTAGTGCTTTACTGTTCAACTCCACTGTCGCTTATTTCCTTTCCCTTTCTCCTTACTCTTTTTTTTATTTTTTTTTTTGATCTGCTCATGTTTCAGTGGATGGAGAGGAAGGTAAGATGTTGAGGCTTCATTTTGCCAATCACTTGCTCGTTCATTTGTTCAAGAGAAATTTGTGATCATTTCTATTCCAACTAGATGTGAGTGTATGAATGCTCTTTTGTATGAGTGTATGAAAACTCTTTTACATATTTATATAAAAAAATGCATGTGCCATTAAACTCTCTTTACTGTAGTGTTAATTTAATTTCTGTGGAAGATTTACATGCTCATGCTTTCATGATTTACTTCCCATCAGGCTCAGAAGCTGGAGGAGAAGGAGAAAGATCTGGAAAATCAGGACGCTCTGTTTCGGGAGCAGATCGCCAAGATGCAGGAAAAGGCAAAATGATTCATCTATCCTTTCATATGCTCGTTGTACCTTTTTCAGAGTGATATCACCACTTCATATGCAGTACAGTGTTATTATAGATAACTAAAACTAAAACCATTAAAAGAAAAAAAAAGTCATTACTTGAAATAAAATAAACTTTAACTGAAATTAAATGACTTATTTTATCTTAAATTTTATTTTATTTCAGCTAGTTGCCAAGGTAACGTTTCTCATTGTCAATTCGTTTAACTTGATTCACTAAAATAAAAAGAAAATGAAAAAAAAAAAAAATAATAAAAGCTATATAATAAAAAAGACAAAAACAAGCAAATTTACTAAAACCTTTAACTGAAATTAAAATGAAAACAGAAAATACACAAAATAAAAATTCTAAATATTAATAAAAACTATATTAGTGTCTTTTTGATACTAAAATAACAGATGCAGTATATTACATGTGTTGACTGTCTCTTTGTTGTCATACAGATGGCTCAGTTCACAAAAGTTACTGCTGAAAACTACAAGAAAGGCTTAGAGGATGCACAAAACCGCTTCAGGTAAGTGTGCAGGATCAGTAAATCAGTGTTTAGTTTTTCAAATAACATTTATCTCATTTCTCTCTCTCTCTAGGCGATGCCAAATCAAACCAGTGTGTTCAGATCTACAGAGTCAGATTTTGAAATGTTACGCTGAGAATAAAGGTCAAACTATGAGTTGTTCCAACATTGCATCACTGTACATTCAGTGTGTGGACCGCGCCAGACAGGTAAACCACACTAATAAGGCCACTTGGGTAGACATGACATGACGACTGATATTCAAAAGAGTGATTTAAATACTGACTGAGAAAGTGTTTTTGCTGTGTAGCTTAGAGGACATCTTAAACTTAGACTTTAAAAGTGGTTACAGAATTACAGAATTATTCACCAAAATTTCATTTAATTTTTTTCCAGAATAAAAAACTGAGCACCGGAGGTTAGCTTACCAGACTGAACATCAGATCTACAGTGTCATGGTGAAAGAAAAAAGGCCATCACAGCAAACACACACATCTAAACCAATCCTAAAACTCCAAGCATTTAGTTTATTACACATTTCAGCAGTTTTGAATATGAATTCTCTAGAATATGAGCCATTATTGGACCACTATGGTGAAATACCTTAACTAGTTTCAGACTCTTATAACTGTGAACTCCTAAGCTAAATGGTTTCAGGTGCTATTGAGTGCTACTTTGTTTGTGTGTGCAGACATAATGATTTCTTCTTTGTTCCTTCTTGTTTTAAAATAATGCATGACCAAAAATTACAAGCGATGCACAATCTGGAAGCTGCTGTCTGATGACATGTTTTGCATAGTAAAAAGTTTGTGCCTTTTCCTTTGAAATAATTAATTTTATGGGTATTTTGGACGAATGTGATTGAAATCCAAGCGCTGCTGCTAAAAGCCATTCAAATGTGTCAAACATAAAATGAGTACTAAAGGAATAGTTCACCCAAAAACAAAAATATCCTGAACATGTACTTACCTTCAGGTGTTCCAAGATGTAGATGAGTTTGAAACTTATACAACTTCATCAGATTTGAAGAAATGTAGCATTACATCACTTGCTCACCAATGGATCGTCTGCAGTGAATGGGTGCCGTCAGAATGAGAGTCCAAACAGCTGATAAAAACATATAAACAAACATAAAAACACAATAATCCACACCACTCCAGTCCATCAATTAACATCTTGCAAAGTGAAAAGCTGTGTGTTTGTAAGAAACAAATCCATCATTAAGGAGTGTTAACTTTAAACCTTTGCTTCCGAATAAAACATGAGTCCATAATTTTTTTTCAGTGAAAAAGATGTCTCCTCTGAATCGGGAGAGAAATATGCAAAGATCAAGCACAGTTTACAAGTGAAAATAGTCCCAAACTGTTCTAAACAAATATATTTGTGTATTTTGATGTGAGACAACAACAGGGAATGTACTTTTTCAGTGGTGGAAGCGTTATTATGGATTATGGACTCTATTTTGTTCAGAAGGTTTACAGTTGAAATGCCTTAATGATGGATTTGTTTCTTACAAGCATGCAGCTTTTGGCTTCACAAGATGTTAACTGATGGACTGGAGTGGTGTGCATTTCTTGTGGATTATTGTGATGTTTTTCTGAGCTGTTTGGACTCTCATTCTGACGGCACCCATTCACTACAGAGGAATCATTGGTGAGCAAGTGAAAATTTCTCAAAATCTGTTCAGATGAAAAAGCCCCTGAATAGGGTGAAATGATGAATACATTTATCTAGGTTCTTTGTTGTGCAACTTCAAATAACAGTTTTTCACTAGATGGCGCTGTCGCCCACAGTTTGTAGCCAGATATTGAACGTTATTCTAATATTCTTAATGTATTGTGGAGCGACGCTGGTCTAGAAGGTTAAAAGGACAACCAACCCTCTCAGTAATCCCATTTTCCCAAGCCTCTGATCAGCAAAATGTCAATAAGTTCAGTTTGAAACAAACATGAGTAGTTGTAAAATCAGCAGTGACCATTTCAGCTGATTCATTTGCATCAATAGCTTGTTTTCTGGTTTATTATTTCATTGATCTTCTATATAGTACCAAGGGGCTGTAGTTCGGTCAGTGCAGTATTGTATTGTATGAAATTAATAAGAAATCATGTTCACCTGACTCTGGCATCCTCTGATAAACATGTCCATATAGCCTAGATACAACACAGCAGTTCATGCAAATTTCACATCCCTTGCACTCTCTGCCTTAACCCTCTATTGCACACATTATGAAGGCATGTTTGATGCAATTTTATTTGTAATCATAGTCATCATAATGACCTTATTATTGAAATCAACATCATTTGGCTGCTAAATTAATGTTTTATTAAAATGTCACTTAATGGTAATGGTTCAGCTTATCGTCAATTATTCAACCTCATGATGTTTCAAAACCTTATGTATGAACTCAAATGTATACAATTTTTTTGTATACATCATTCTTTTGCATGCATTTATAGTAAAAATGAAGATTTTAATGCATTAAAAACAGTACAAAGCACCATAAAAACACCATAACAGTAGTCCAAAAACATCAATACAGTTGTATTTTAAGTTTTCTGAAGTCATTCAATAGCTTTTTTTGAGAAACAGATTGAAAATGAAGTTATTTGTTAAAAAGCTTTCCTTTAAGTGAGCTGATCATTGAATCAGTGAGTTACACTCGAGAAAAAGATCAGTCTGATTCACAAATGAATCATTTTTCAACGGAATCGACCACTGTATGAATAACCATTAAAAAAAAATGTTGTTGTGGCACCAAATGGAAATAAAATAAATTTGTTCAATTACTAAAATGAATAATACTAAAACTGAAATAAAAAAATGAAGCTAAATAGAAATAAAAAACAACAAAAAAAAAAAAACAACGGAACATAAAAAATTGCTTAAACTTAAAAACTGAAAATATAAAAATAAAAGCCAATTCAAAGTATTCATAAATACTGTAGTAAATAAATATCATAAAAATAAGCTTTTGTCCTCTTTTATTTTATTATACAAAAAAGCGACCAGGATATTTGTCAAAAAATCTCCTTTTGTGTTCCACAGAAGAAAAAAAAAAGTTTTATAAATAACCATAAAAAACTAACTGAAATAAAAGAAGTGTAAGTTGAAGTACTGAAATGAATAATGCTAAAACTGAAATAACTGAAAATAAATTAAACCAAATACAAATTTAACTAATACTGATAATCACAAAAACACATAACAAAATTACTAAAACTTAAAATAATATAAAAAGTGAAAATATGAAAATGAATGCTAATTCATAAAAACTATGAAAGTATATAAATAGCATAGAAATAATGCTTTACTAACTCTCACACAAAACATATGGAATATGGCATAAGTCAGGTTTAAAAGAACATGAGGGTGAGTAAATGATTTCAGGGTGGATTATCCCTTTAAATACATATTAAAATGGTAGATATTTAATAATAGAAGAGATATATATTAAAATCATGGCGTTTGACAGTTTCAGTATTCTCTATAGTAGCCGTATTCATTTCATTCCACAGTTGCACAGTGTTGCTTCTGAGCAGTAAGAGTTTAAGCAATCATAACATACAAATAATTTATTCGACTGTAAATTTTTAAAATTAAGTTTACTCCCTAACAAATGTGAGCCATATTTTCTGCTTTTCTCCACAGTTTGTCCTTGATGTTTTTAAAGACTGCTTGGATGCAGTGTGACCAAGAAAAAGCTTTTAATTTGAACTTGTTCCTTCATTACAAACCACATTATATGCATCAAGTGCTTGTAAACTGGATTTGTTACCCAGAGTGCAATAGACAGTTCAGACACTTACCAATGGCTGTTTGCAAACCTGTAACCACGACATCCTCCTCTGCCCCTGAATCCTTAAATCTAGCTTGACATGAGCTTTATATCTGAAGAAAGTTTTAACACAGGTGACATTTACCAAACCCTTGTGGTACATTGACTGTTTATAGAGGGCTTGATGATTCTCAATTACAGTTTTATAGGATGACCTGAGAGGTGCAAATCTTATGAGAGCGAAGTGTGACGAAAGGTCACCGCTGCATATTGAGCGACCCGTTTGGTTGTTTGAAGTGCCGTCACTTGGAACGAGGCAGAGCCGTGAATTGCGGGTCACCGTGTGGCCTGAATTTTACAACACCATGAAACCGGCTTCAGATGTCTGCCGAGGGCATTTCAAATCAAACATTATTTTATCCTAGCAAATAACAGGACTCGGTAGGTGTGACCCATTGACGCTGCAGGATGCTGGCTTGATATTGCTTTTGTAGAGGTCGTTGGGGAACAAGACAGTTTGGATGTGTTTGGATGGAAAAGCAGTGCTCAAAACTGTCATTTTAATGTACAGTATAAGAGCTTTCAATAGGTTCTAAACGGCATAATTAACGGCAAATTGACATTGTCTCTCTGGCTGTGTTGTTTACCCACAAATTTGGCACTTTTAAGCCAAGTGCACTTTACCTGTCATCCAGGCCAAAACCCTTGTTATCCTCCTGTGGTTCATAAACCTGTTTTCTCTCCTGCAGCACTGTATTGAGATTGCTTGAATGGTAAATGGTAAGTAATATTTATTGTAAAACATAGCTATATTCTGAATATTTAATTACATGTTGTTGTATTAATAACCAGTCAGTAATTGGTGATTTTAAGACTCTCATGGCTACACTGTTCACTTTGAGTTATACATAATAAAGTCGAATAAATCAAAAATAGCTCCAAACTATTCAGTGAGTGATGCATTAGAATGATTCTAATGGAGTTCTTTTGACCAAATCATTTAAAAGAGCCAGCTCATATGAGTCATTTGTTCATGAATCAGATTTCATTTTGTCACTTTTATTTATCTTTCTATAATTTCATCCCAGTGTTGTTATTACTAAAAGTAAAATTATTCAAAATGATTTTCATTAACTGAAATAAAATGGAAATGTTACATAAAAATTTCTAGAACAAAACCTAGAAACCTAGAAACTAAAAATGTGATACATACAGTAAATGTCAATAAATTTATTACAAATTCAGTAAATTCATTACAGTAAAGTTCAAATAATACTAATATTAATAATAAATTGTTAATCAATTGAAATAAAAATAAAGCTAAATTAAAAAAAAATAAGAATTGCAAAGGCACATTACAAAATTATTAAAACGTAAATTAAAATAAAAAAAATAAATAAATATAAAAGTAACAATATTCATAATTATTATAAAAGTATATAAATAACAAAATACCTCAAAAATACAACACATGCAGTGCAGCCAGTGAGGATGAATTTTGTTTTTGTATTACACTCTTAAAAATAAAGGTGCTTAAAAAGCGATGCCATAGAAGAACCATTTTTGGTTCCATTAGGAACCATTCAGTCAAAGGTTCTTTAAAGAACCATCTCTTTTTTATCTTTTTATAATCTGAAAAACCTTCTTTCACCACAAAGAAACTTTTGTGAAACAGAAGCGTTCTTCAGATGTTAAAGGTTCTTTGTGGAACCATTTAGACAAAAAGGTTGTTCTATGGCATCGTGAAGCACCTATATTTTTAAGAGTGTATGTCATGGTCTTTCTATCTTATCTTATTCAATTCAGACTGCTAGCTTGTGAATCAAAAGTGTTGTTTCAGAAGTGTTGTAGTGCAAAGTTTTGTCTGCAGCAACAGCACAACTGTTCAGCGAATAAAAAATTTAACCAGTTCCTGATATCTATGTGAATCACTCTGATATTGATTTAATTCGGCTTGGCATTGGTTTATTTCATTCTTGACAATGCTGACTAATTCCCACTAAACATGCAAGGCAGAATGTTCTCATAATGCTACACAATAGACCTCTTAATAGCTACAGTGCTGACCTGGGAAAATATTCATTAATATGTATGCAGATTTGATGAATGGGAGCTTAACTTTAGTGTTTCGGTGAATGCAAAATGAGGGATGTTTTGTCCTTGACAGCAGTGCCAAAATGAACCAGACATTTCCTCAGATTTGACTGCTCTAAAACAATGATATTTGCAGCATCTTCCCTCCTTTTCTTCACAAATCATAAGGCTTTGCAGGGTTACCATCTGTTAAATTTTGGTCTGTTCCTCATGCAAATTGTTATATGACTTCAGAAGACTTGGAGTGCAGCAACACAAGGAGACTATTGTAAGTGCTTTTTGGTGTTTTGTTCATTGTTTTTGGAGTTTAACATTTGAATTGCTTTGTGATGATTCGTCAGTAATTCTCCTTTTTTCTTTCACAGAAAGGATAATCTCTTCATATTCACACACAAGACGACTTAACGTGGATTTATGCAATTAGACAAAGTAAAAGTTATCATGACAACTTTTGTTTGTGTTTGGAGCTTAACATATGAATTGCTATATAATGATGATTAATCAGTAATTCTCCTTTTTTCTTCAACAGAAACAATATGTTCATATTCCTACACTAGATGATGTTGATGTTCACAGCATCTGCGTTCAACTCAAAAAGCAAATGAATTTCATCTTTTTTCCCACCTAGTTTATTATAAATACATGTATACACAGGCTACAAGTCATAAATGAGGTACATAACTGATAAAGAGTATGTACAAATCTCAGTTTTCATGTATTTACAGTACATACAGTGGTTTATAAAGGACATGCACCATGTAACTGCAATAGCATCAATCTATGAAACCTATATTATATTCCAAGTTAGTTATAAATAGTAACTGATCCTTTGATATCTGCTCATGTAAGACTAATATTCACATCACATGGTTCCCTTTATGTATAACAGTGCTTTTATGAGAACTAGTCCCTGTTCTGGAGGTCACAAAGTGGTTTTAGTCTGCATCTTCGGATGATAGACATTTCTGCCTGGCTTCGTGATCATCAAACGTCACTTTCTTATTCCGTTTGGGATCGATCCAGGAGTTTCGAATCACCGCGTTGTTTGGCAGCGGATCCGCCTCGATGATGGAAACCACTCGTTTCTTCATTTTACTTTTCAAGACTTTCTGGAACTTCTGCCTCGTGAAGGCGTACAAGAGAGGATGGAAGACCGTGGTACCGTAGGCCATGACCAGAAAACCCAGTCGGAGCTTGACGGTGAGGTCGCTGGGGCCTGCGCTGAGGATCACAGCGTTTAAAACGGTGATGGGCGTCCAGCAGAGGAGGAACGTGGAGATGATGAGCAACGACATGCGGAAAACGCGCTTTTGGCGCTCACGCCGCTCCCGGTGGCGTTTGACAGCCCTTCTCAGGGCGATGATCACCGAGACGGACGTGCGCATGCCAAGCGGAGCATTTCCGCGGTTGCTGCTCTGCGAGGCGTCCGTGATTTCGGGCAGCTGCTGCTCGGATGTTGACATAAGGGAGAAGTTCTTTTTCCTCCTCAACTTTTTCTTCTTCTTCTGCGTGGCGTGGAAGCGTGTACCAATGCGGATGTTGAGCGCTTGCAGGATCTTGGCGTACGTCACCAACATGATGACGGCAGTCAAACAAAAAATGGGGATTTGGGCCACTAGGTGGTAATACAGGCCAAGTTCGGTGTAATATTCGTTGACATGCACAACGGCGGTCTGATTGGCTTTGGTGGGCTCCGGTCCCAAGAATCCCACCTCGATAAATGGCACCAAGAAGCTGACGAAAGACAGCACCCAAATGCAACCCAACAGAGCCACCGCTCGTCCCATAGTCAGCACACGATTTGCCGGCTTAACGGAGATGTCGTATCGGTCCAAAGTGATAGCTAGCACGTTTGCCGCAGTAGCCACGCTTGCGAAGGACACGCAGGCTTCATGGAAGCAGCAGACGAGCACCGTGTCGCCTTGCAGCGACAGCATCAACACGACAATCGTCAGAGGGATGCAGCAAACGCACACCAACACGTCCAGCACATGGAGATTCATGGTCACGATGTTGCTGACGGAATTGACCAGGTTAGACTTCATGCAGTAGAGGGCCAGTACGGTCAGGTTGCTGCTCAGTCCCAGGACGATCTCCAGCATGAGGAATCCGGTCAGGGACACCTGGAAGCTGAGCGGGTAAGGGTACGGGCCGGCCGCTGTCATGGCGGGACTCACTGACTCGGTGATGTCGAGGACTGTAACGTTACTCATGGTGCTTTCTTCCTCCGTTGCGGGAGGGATGTGCATTATCCTAAAAGGTAAGAACAGCAGGATGCACAATCAAAGAAACGTGTAGGAAGACCAGACACTTTGAACAGCATTGCGTCATTCAGAATTGAATTGAGAATCCATTAGAATTCCAATTCAGTTCCCAAATTGGAATTTATGTAGCAAACATAAATCAAGGAGATCCCCCCATATGATTGTAAAGCGCTTTGGGTGTACAGCAATGCACAATGAAAGCGCTATATAAATGCCCACATTCATTCATTCATTCATTCAAACAGGATGTAGATCTGCAATTCGAATTTGAATGTGAGAATTACAAGGAAACGAAAGTCACATAAATTCATATAACTGTAATTTTTAACTAAAATTCAGTGTTTGTCTGAAGTTTGAATGTCTTGCAGATAGATAGATAGATAGATACTGTCATTCCAATACAACTTCCTGTGGGCTGTAGCCAAATTAATTCAAATTCAGACTCATTCACTCTGAATTCAGTATGAATTCTGCATAACTCTGCTTATTGATGGGCTACTAATCAGGGTTGCCAGGTTTTCGCAACAAAACCCGCACAATAGCTACTCAAAACTAGCCCAAAATGAGCCCAAACGCGTTTTGAGGGGGGTCCCCTGGTAAAAATTCTGTTCCGGGGGGTAAAATACACATTTTTTTTTGTTTGTTTGTTTGTTTGTTTTTTTTGAGGGGGGGTTGGGGTTTTTCAGGGGTTCACTCGGTACCATTCGCATTCCAGGGGCTAAATATCACGTTATTGGGGTTGCTTTAACCCACGGACATGAATAACAACCCGCGGCAACAGTGTTAAAGTAGTCCAATTCTGCGGGAAAACCGCGGACTTGACAACACTGCTATTAATCTAAAAGATAACAGCTAAACAATATTCATATTTACACATTTAGCAGATGCTTTTATCCAAAATGACTTAAATTCAAAGTACACATTTACATTTTTATCAGTTCTTGTTTTCCCTGGGATTCAAATCCATGACCTTGCCATTGCCAGTGCTATGTGCTACTCTAGTTTGAGCTACAGGTAAGCCAAATGCAGCTGTCTGTAATGTTAACAACACGTCATGATTCAAGAAATCTGTTGGGGGTCCCACCTATCAAGACCAGCAAAACCATTAGATAAAGGATGTTTTTCCCTTGTTCTAAACCAAAGACCAGGCCCACACGGTATCTGTGGTAAATTATTGCTGGATTCACACCACTGCCATTCATAAATTTCTCTACATCTTACATGTCCATTTAAATATTTTAGCTAATTTGATATTGTTTTCATCTCTTAATGACCATATTTTACTCGATTTGCACAGAATTGGGCAGATTTTCAACAAGGATCAGTTCAGAAAATGCACAAAAACGTCTGCAGATTCCCTCTGGGCCTGCTAATGGCTTTACATTTGATGTTCATGTGCACATTGACTAATAATGCATTGGCCATTCTGTGTTGGACGCTGCTATGAATAGACACACTTTAGCTATTATTTTGTCCACAATGCATTTTCATTTGTTGTGCAGCAATGGATTGCTCCATTTGCAAATGTGACTGTCTTTAGTGCTGCGTTTCATCCAACACCAAGTGGGAGAATTTAGAGAGAGAGAGGATCGTTGAGATAAGCATGAACCTGGCTTTTGTAATTTACTCCACTGTAGATGGATACGTCAAGGTGCCAACTTGGAACTAATAACTCTTTGTGTTGTGATGTAGGCTGACTGACACGGTGGAGTGAAACCAAATGGAAACTCTAATGACTTCATGAGCTAAAACACAACACCTAACAGAATATCAAGGTTTTTTTTGGACGTCCTTGACAACTAATGACAACTGTGCAATAGTTGATTTTACACATTTGTTGACTTACCCTTCCCCTTCTAGCTTTTTTCTCAGCCTCGGGAGTCAACGGTCGAATCGGGATAGTCTGGAAGGGGTACAACTTGTACATCAGCCCCAGGCATGGCCTTTCAAGGAAGTATTCTGCACTTCTTGATCCTCGTAATTCAAGCGATTTTCTCGCTTAACGTTCAGGGAGGTTGATTTGGCAGCAATTTCTTTAATTTTTACTAAACCAAACAATATGTTTGATCCCCTGCCATGTCCAAAACTAACAAAGAGGAGTCATTCTCGTTCTCTGTCAGAGGTGTCGCTCTGGTTTGTTAAGGAGTCCAAGGAAAATGGCGAGTAATTCAGAGACCAGCTGTCTATTTCTCTATTCTAAACTAATTTGACAACTGAAAACGATTGTTTTGATTGATAAATATATCCACATTAGGGTTAGGAAGTTGCTTTCATCTCCCTCGATACCATTAGGGTGAAGAAATCCAGTAACCTGGTCTCATTCCATTCCTTTAACGCTGATGTATTCCAGTTATTGCATTTTTATGGGCCCTAGAAGGTGATAAATCCATATTGATTTGCATTTGCTGATTTGCATGTGCCATCTGCTGAAGAATCCAAGGTCTCAGAATTGTTTAGGTCAGCACGAGGGGGTGGTGCATTCTGGGTGTTGGAAATGTAATTTCCTGTCCCCTCACAGAAGGTGACCTTTAGGCTGCGTCATCAACATTGTCCGAAGCACATGACAAAACCACTCCGCATCCGTGGTGTGCATGGGAATGTCTCCACCTGGGAAATCCACTCTAGGGAACGTCCTTGCAGGCCAGAGAGACTCAACGCTAGTGATGGGTAAGATGGGCTGCACTGCACTTTGGAAACAGTTTTCTTCAGCTCTTTAATCCTACAATCCTGACAAGAAAAAAGCAAGAAGTATTGATAAGTGAACAATCAATTATTCATTAAGCCTGCATCCAATCCATAATCAAGTAAGGACTTCCATGTGTTATCCATTCATCTTTCCCAACTGGTCTGCGGAAATGCACAAGCTCTGGTCTTGCTTAACATCCATGTGAAGGTACATCTGTGAACCTGCAGGGGTTGATGGATGGACCCGTGCATCTTGGGAACAATCTACAAACACTTATTTCCAAAGCAATGCCTTTTAGGGAAGGTAATGCAAGCACCTGTGTTGTTTTATGTCTGTACTTTCTCACATCATTTTTCAGTCAAGAGTACGGCTCAATCACGTGTAACGAGGTGATCGTGTTCCAGCCATGAATGAGACTTTACACTGTAAATTTTTCCCAGATGTTACAGTCCAGCAGACTTTGACAAATCGGAAGAAACCGTAAACAGAATCGATCGGGTTTTGGGGGCAAAATTTGTCAGCAGAGACGTGGATCAATAGACTAACTAAAGTCAGATTGTTGTTTACAGGCAGCGGCAAGTTAATCACAAAATGTAGACGTTGAGGGGGACACGTCCCCTCAGATATTCAGGTTAGTCAAAAAAACTGGAGTTTTTAATGACAAATTCTTAAACTTTTACCTACAGTTCCTTCAAGAATATTTGGTTGCATTCTTGCAATAAACATTTTTATTGTCCTCTATCCTCCAGTTTGATGATTTATTTGAGTTTGATTTACTAGGGCAACTCCAATCTTGACAGATTGATCTCTAAAAGATGCTGGTGTCACCCAGGGAGCTGTATATCTACTATCTTCTAAGTTTCAACATCTGCTCTTTTGGATTATATATGTTTAAATGGTTTTATATCCAAAAATCTGAGTAGCATGCATACTTGTTCAATCACATTTGATCTCCAAAGTTATTCAATATTACCTTACCTTTGCGCTCCCAGAGTTCTCATCTGTCATGCAACATAGAGTAGCTACAGCTTCACCAAAGCATCATCTGAGATCCACAAGTGCATCTTCTGCACACACTTTTGCAGCCGTTGCATGTCAGCACGTCGTAAACCTGCTTCCCCCCCCTGAGGAACGTGAATCAAATGCTGTCCGTGCAAACTGTCAGCAGTGCCAGCGGAGTGAAACAGACGTCCTCTGACTTTGATCTACTGTCCTGCTAACTGTTTCCTTCACTGTCTTGCTGCTTTTCCTCTGTCTTTATGCCACATGCTCTCTTCAAACTGTGATGCGTTGAAGTGTTGCCGTTGCACCCCTCTGTTGCGCCTCCTCATCCTCGCTTGTCCCCATCTCTCTCTCTCTTTCTCTCGTTCGGTCCTCCTCTATCTTAGTCTCCCTCTCTCACTCACTGCGGCGGTTTTGCAGTGTTGCTCCCTGCTCTGATTGGTTTGTCGTAATGGGGTTGACCCTTTCCTCCCCGGAGAGTGGGGTTGCACTCTTCCTTTTGTTTTCTTGTCGTTCTCTCCATCCAGCTTTTCCCTCCATCCTGCGATGGCAGCGCAGTCTCGGCTGCATCTGTCAGTCCCTGCGGAGATGCTTCGGGTTCTATTTAAACACTGTGTTGGAGTTGCATGTTTTCATTCATATTTGATGCCTTGCTCTGTGATGAAAATGGATATGGGTCTACTGGGAAAAGGACACAAAAAGAGTGTGGCTCTGTTCCAAACCTAGTGAGCTGCCTACATAGGCAGCATTTTATGTTGCACAGACTGTTGCTTCTGTGATACCTCATTCTATCTAAATTTTAAAGTAGTATCACATGTATCCATAACGGAGAAGGCAGTCCCAGAATGCCTTACAATTGCAATTACAATTACTTACAATATTAAATTTAGACATAAACCGGAAAAAAAAAAACTGACTGATAACTATAAGCCATTACTTTCATATATATATATACAGGTGCATCTCAATAAATTAGAATGTCGTGGAAAAGTTCATTTCAGTAATTCAACTCAAATTGTGAAACTCGTGTATTAAATAAATTCATTGCACACAGACTGAAGTAGTTTAAGTCTTTGGTTCTTTTAATTGTGATGATTTTGGCTCACATTTAACAAAAACCCACCAATTCACTATCTCAACAAATTAGAATATGGTGACATGCCAATCAGCTAATCAACTCAAAACACCTGCAAAGGTTTCCTGAGCCTTCAAAATGGTCTCTCAGTTTGGTTCACTAGGCTACACAATCATGGGGAAGACTGCTGATCTGACAGTTGTCCAGAAGACAATCATTGACACCCTTCACAAGGAGGGTAAGCCACAAACATTCATTGCCAAAGAAGCTGGCTGTTCACAGAGTGCTGTATCCAAGCATGTTAACAGAAAGTTGAGTGGAAGGAAAAAGTGTGGAAGAAAAAGATGCACAACCAACCGAGAGAACCACAGCCTTATGAGGATTGTCAAGCAAAATCAATTCAAGAATTTGGGTGAACTTCACAAGGAATGGACAGAGGCTGGGATCAAGGCATCAAGAGCCACCACACACAGACGTGTCAAGGAATTTGGCTACAGTTGTCGTATTCCTCTTGTTAAGCCACTCCTGAACCACAGACAACGTCAGAGGCGTCTTACCTGGGCTAAAGAGAAGAAGAACTAGACTGTTGCCCATTGGTCCAAAATCAGATGAAAGCAAGTTTTGTATTTCATTTGGAAACCAAAGTCCTAGAGTCTGGAGGAAGGGTGGAGAAGCTCATAGCCCAAGTTACTTGAAGTCCAGTGTTAAGTTTCCACAGTCTGTGATGATTTTCATAATTTCAGACACGAGTTTCATAATATTAGTTGAATTACTGAAATAAATGAACTTTTCCACGACATTCTAATTTATTGAGATGCACCTGTGTGTATATATATATATATATATATATATATATATATACACACACACACACACACACACACAAACACACACAAGGTTTCAATATAATATTATATATATGTATTATTATATATCTACATGTATTATCTTTAATAAGTATTTACTACATTTACATTTAATCATTTAGCAGACGCTTTTATCCAAAGCGACTTACTATACTATATTTACTATTCTTAGAATATAAGTGCTAAATATTTAGGGGAAAAAGGGTTATATAATAAAATTATATATAATATATTCGTATCTGTGAGATTTGATCACAAATTTACATTTAATGTTATTATAAAAATGTATAGCTACATGTAATATTTTAAATAAATATTTACTAAACATGAATATATTGACAATACTCTATACATTTTTAATATGAAAGTATTCATTGTGAGAAAAATATAACGATATACACAAAAAAGTGAAATTGTATAATTATATTATGTGTTCATTATTCATTTTGAGATATACTAAAGATTATGTTTATCAAGGTAAATTATTATTACATTTTCCCCCGGTTTCAC
The DNA here is from genome assembly GCA_039654775.1 of Spinibarbus caldwelli. Taxonomy (NCBI): domain Eukaryota; kingdom Metazoa; phylum Chordata; class Actinopteri; order Cypriniformes; family Cyprinidae; genus Spinibarbus; species Spinibarbus caldwelli. The sequence continues at coordinate 3,631,057 of CM077265.1, forward strand.
AGACAAGGCTTAAGCCTAGTCCTAAACTAAAATGTAAGTCTAAGCTGTTTCAACTGAAATAAATATGCACTGACTGATCTTAAAATATATCAGTACCTTTGTTTTGTCTCAAGATGCACAGCAGTAATGTTTTTTTTCTAAGCACATTTATAAAAATTACTTAAATGTCCTAATTGAACTATGGCCTAATCCTACTTAGTCTAAGGCGTGTCTGTGAAACCGGGCCTTAAAGATTAACATAAGCATAGTTAGATGTTTTGCAAAGGTAATCTAAATGTAAAATTAGAGGAAATACACAATTACATATCTAATATTGACCAATAAATTAAAGAATGTCAGCTGATATCGGCCGATAACCAATATGTACCACTATATTGTGCATCCTTAATAAAAAAAAAATAGTTCAGGCTAATTAAACACACAATTTTACCCAATATTGTGTGATATAGTGTATTTTTAGATTATCATGTCATTAGCAGCATGCTAATGGCAAATTATTGAAATCAATTGTACCTCAGGTCTCACGTTGACTTTGTATGACGTATAAGAGTTGCTGCCTATGTAGAGCAAATTGTTCACGTACGAGATTCTATTTGTAGCCAACTGTGTAGGCAGTATAGGCAGCTCACTAGCTGTAGGAACGGAGCATGTGTGTTTGATTTAGATGATGGGAACACTTAGTGTGTGTGTAATATGTAGAGGAGTTGTGATTGATAGTTTCAGTTAAGCCGGGCCTGTCAGCCGGCAGAAGGAGCAGTCTTTCTCAATTCATTTTGTTTGGCTCATTTGGGGGGGGGCCTCTAAAGTGACAGTCGCTACAAGAACGTGTGTGTGTGTGTTCACGTTTGAAGCACTTGTTGACGTGCAGCTCTCCACATGTTCTGATTCTGAAATGCACATGTTGTATTATTAAGTGGTAAACAGCCTTCTATAGACACGGCAGCAGCACTGATGAAAACTTTGCACTAAAGACAGGCTCGATATTTCAGCTGCCATTAATATTTCAGCATGCTTTCCCAGCAGCCTTCCAACCCTGCAGAGTAATATTCTGTTATTCCTAACCATTTTTCTGTGATGACTTTTAGAGGGAAAAGACCTTAGCATACAGTGTTGTGTGTGCTGTGAATAAAAATGTATGATGAATATTATTAACACTTTTGATTGTGATATATATTGTTCCTCCCTCCACAGTCATGTGTCTCATTATATGTGCAGTTATATGAAAAACAGACAGATGAACGCTGTGAAAAGAAAGAAGACGTGCAGTAAGTATATTTTACAAATATGTTCACTTGCTTTTATATAAAAAAGTTCTGTGGTGGTACCATGGTACAATATGATGTTACATTTTGGTCTTGTTTTCTGATTTTTATGGTACTCTAAGGTACTTAAGAAAATAACATGTTTTTACCATGGTACATGTCCAAAAAGGCCAAAATAATGTAATTTACCATATTGGTAAATTTGAGTTGAATTACTGAAATGAACTTTTCCACGACATTCTGATACCATAGTATTTTCATGGCACATGTCCAAAAACATGATACAAGCATGGTGTCACATCTAAAATGCCATAGTATTGTGATAACTACTATATTCATACCGTAGTATTTTTATGGTACTCTAAGGTACACCGCCATTCAAAGTCTCTTATATACTCACCAAGGCTGCATTCATTTGAGCAAAAATACAGTAAATAAGTAATATTGTGAAATATAATTACAATTTTAAAAAAAAATACTATTACAGTATGTTGTAAAATGTAATTTATTTCTGTGATGCAAAGATGAATTTTCAGCATCATTACTCCAGTCTTCAGTGTCACATGATCCTTCAGAAATCATTCCAATGTGCTGATTTGCTACTAAAGAAACATTATAAAAATTTTGAAAACATTCATGCTTTATATTTCCGTGGAAACCATGATACAGATGATTTTTGATGAATAGAAACTTAAAGAACAGCATTTATTCAAAATGTTATTATAGCTATTTCAAATTATATCATAGTATTTCTGTGGTACATAACATCATGATATTTTTAACTGGGTTGCTGTTATACAACATATCTTTAAGTCAAATTATTATTAATATAAATGAACATATTTTGAGTTAATTATGCAAAGAATATGCTAAATATGTTGAAAGAAATGTGGTGTAATGGAGTTGTTGTGTGCCGTTTCTCTCAGACAGTTGCTCTCTAAAATTTCAGTCGTTTTGGAGTTCACTTCAGAAATCTGGTCTGGTCAAAGAGACAGACTCGGCTGAATTTAAGCAACACTTTTTTTCTGGAGCGACAGACAGACATCTGGGATTTCCAGCACTCAAGCTCAGCTTCGATCCGTCTGCTATCGCTCTGGGAGCAGAACTGTAGAAACCCTGTTGGACTTCTGATTTTTCTCGGCCTGGCCGTGGAAGAGGGCCGTTTCGCCGTGCCAGAAATCAGTTTGAGGAAGGCAGAGATCTCAGCAGTAGCTCTTTTATCTCTCTCCTGCAGTGCCACTCATGTTCTTTGCAGCTGGAGTGTTCAGTCTCCCAGTAGATTAGCAGAACGCTAATAGAGCCGCCTGCCTTTGTGTTACTGAAGTGGCGGCAGTGTTTTAATCACTTGCCTCTTAATACGCACTGTAAATCTGAACAGTTTCTAGGCTAGAGCAGCGAAAGCGAGAGAACTGGAGTAGAAAATGTTTTATATTTTTAGGTGAAAGAAGGACACTTCCAAAAGCAATAAACTAAAGTTAAATGTTAGTTAGGACGATCATTCAGACGTGGTTTCATGTAAATCAACCAGTGCTGATTAACATACTCGTTTTACATCATCGACACCATGTTTATAAGTTGTATTTTGTCTGAATTTATGGGTTTAATTTAAAGCTGTCACCCTAATGGAGATCCTCTTTGTTTTTGTGCCAGATAAATAGTGCCATGACTGCATGAAGAAATTAGATCATCTGAAAGTTTCATTTAAAATTATACTACTCCCTATATTTATACTAATTAGCTAATTTTTTGTAAACAACTTTTGGGGTAGTTCAAAGTTATCATATCAGAAAAAAAAAAAAAAACGTTTTGTGAAATTTATATAAAAATATTTCACCCTGAGCTTGGGTGTAGTTGACTTCAGTAAGGTAACAGTCATTATGCATTATATGTGTGTGTTTATTGTTGCGTTCAGCCCATTTTTTTCTGTCTTTTAACCTGTTAGTCTATTAGCCAGTAGTTAATGAGTTGAAGTTTAGAGGTAAATTCTGAGACTTTACATTCATTGTCTAATATATTTTGTTTTCTAACACTTTATTGCATGTCCTTCATGAAAACTATCCATATTATTATCCATAAATTATTTCTGAAATAGGCTATCGTACGACACTGAAGACTGGTGTAATGTCTGCTAACAATTCAGCTTTGCATCACAGGAATAAATATAAAATATATTCAAATGGAAAACAGTTATTTTTATTGTAATAATATTTTTTTTATTGTATTTTTGATCAAATAAATGCAGCCTTAGAAAAAAAAAATCTTTAGTATACATATATGGATATAAAACAGATACAAAACTACATCAAACTGTCAAATCAATTAGCCGGTCTGCAAAATTTTTCAGTCCTCTTATTTTAGTGCTAAATGTTCATCCCTGTGCAATCAATAAATAATAATTGGTCGTGGGGCTCCACTAATGTGCTTATACTCGAGTCAGCGACTGCATTTATAAGCCCTTTGATGTTTAAGCAAACAAATCACTCATCTTTGTTTGCATTTATGACACTCTAAACCTGATTTGTGTGCCATACCCGGTAGCCTGAAGTGATTTAATCTTTATTGTTGAAGCTTGTAAATTTGATAATATGGCCAGTGAGGCAAGACTGTTTTGTCTGTGTGTAATTGTGGCCTCTCTCACTCTCTTTTTCCTCCTTGATGTCTCATTGCATCATCTGTTCTTATTAGTATGTTATGAGATTTGTTCACTCTAGTCCTCTGTGATGTCAGACTAATTGGTTACATTAATTAGTGCTGGTGAGGTCACATGCTGCGTCGTAATGATCGTATTTATGAAATGAATGGCTTTACATGCCGTTAAAAAAAAACAGACTTTGGTGCCGTCAATTATAGAATCACTAATTATTATTGGTTGTAAGTTGTAATAGTGAATGTTGATTGAACATTAAGTTTCCATTTTATGTATGGTTGATGAAGCTTGCTAGAAAATGTCATTCATTTAGCCGGTTTATGAGGTGGCGGGTTTGTACGAAAAATTACATTTTCCTTCACTCACTAGAAGGATAATATGCAGCTTCCATACCTAATTTGCATCCTTTCCTCCTTATTTTTTTTAGATTGATGCTAAAAAAAGTTTCATGAATTTGTCAGTAATTTGTCAGTAAGTCAAAAAGAGAGAAAGAAATATTACATTGCCCAATGAAAATTACTTAAATTGCGACTTCTGAGTTAATAAATGCGAACTTCCCAAAGAGGACTTGAATGCAGAAATAATCTAGTGAAAATGGGGAACCAGTCATTCCTGAAATCATATGGTCATTATGTTGGAAATGATTGCATTTCATATAAATTGAGGTGGATGCAATTTCGGTTCAGTAGACAAAGTAAATCTGCATTTTCTGAGGTCTTTTGTTGGTTTCAGTTGGTCTCACAGCCTGGCCAACTGGTTTACCATTCTGGACTGCGTTTCCCAAAAGTATCGTAAACTTAAGTTGATCTTAGAACCATTGTCACCAATGGAGCTACGATCAACTTAGCTTACAATGCTTTTGAGAAACGCAGCAATGACTGGTTAACAAATAGCTAAAACCTCTCAAAACTTTTCAGACCAGACCAGTTTGACCAATGGAAACCGTCCTGGTTTTAGCTGGTCTCACAGCCTGGCCAAGCTAGTTTAGCTCGATAGCCAACTGGTCTACCATCCTTATCAGTTAATAAATGGCTAAAACCCCTCAAAATCTTTCAGACCAGACTAGTTTGACCAATGGAAACCGGCTTGGTGTCCAGCAAGCACCCAAGGCTAGTTCATAAGTCCTCAGCCTTGGAGTCACTAGAGATATGCAGATTTTTCTATTTATGCAGTTAACTAAAAGTTGTTGCTTACTTCAATTTTTGGCTGGAATTTTGGGAGAAAATAAGGCTGATAACACTAGTTTAAGATAATGTTGCAATTATGCATATTTAAACTATATTTAAATGCATATATAAAGTAAATGACAAGTCCTTTATATTCCAGCATAGAGCACACTAAAGGAGCCAGAGCAGCTTTACTCAGTCACTGCAAACTCCTTGATTTCCTGTTTGAATTGCATGTTTACATTAGTTTGTTAGCGTGAGAAAGGACAGGTCCGCTGTTTCAGAATGCAGCAGACATGCTCCAGAGGACACATTGTTCACCCCTCAGTCAGAGATTCACAAGAGAAACTGCTATGTCATGCATTAAAAAACCTGGGGTTCTCCACACTCTGTTTAGTATTACAAGAGCTCTGTTATGAAACCTAGTGAGCCGTGTTGCTGTTCGCTGCCTACACTGACAGTAAGGCAACATGCTATTGAAATTATTTGAAACACTCTACACTGGAAAAAATGGGAAAACACAAGATTGTTCTTGATTTCATTGCAATCTATTGATGTAATTCTCTAAAATATGTAATGTACTAGATTAAATTGTGTAGGGTGAATGTGAAATTTAGCATTACATCGCTTGCTCACCAATGGATCCTCTGCAGTAAATGGGTGCCGTAAAAATGAGAGTCCAAACAGCTGATAAAAACATCACAGTAATCCACGTGATTCCAGTCCAAACTACATGTTTGTGGTAAAGAAGTCCATCATTAATATGTTTGTTATTTTAAACCATTGTTTCTGGCTAAAATATGAGTCCTTTATTCATAATATTACTTTCTCCAGTGAAAAAGTAATCTCGTCTGAATCAGGAGAGAAATATACACAATTCAAGCAATGTTTACAAGCAAAAACAGTCCAAAACTGTTCTAAACAATTATGTTGGTGGATTTTGATGTGAGAGGACAACAGGAGATGGACTTTTTCACCGGAGGAAGCAATATTATGGATTATGGTATTTTAGCTGGAAACAACGGTTTGAAGTTAAAATGCATTAATGATGGATTTAATTTACAAACACAGTTTTTTGCTTCACAAGATGTTAATTGATGGACTGGAGTGGTGTGGATTACTTGTGGGTTATTGTGATTTTATCAGCTGTTTGGAATCTCATTCTGACGGCACCCATTCACATCCATTGGTGAGCAAGTGATGTAATGCTACATTTCTCCAAATCTGATGAAGAAACAAACTCATCTACATCTTGGATGGCCTGAGGGTGAGTACATTTTTAACAAATGTTCATTTTGGGGTGTAACATTCCATTAAAATGTTGCCAATGTAGGCAGCTCACTAAGTTTTGGAACAGAGCCAAGAACTTCATGAACACATATATATTATACAGTCAATTGAGTTTATTTTTTGATTTAACAGACTCGTAATCAGTTCACCAGGACGTTGAACGCAGAGTAAATGTTTGTACGTGAATCACAGTTGTTTGTCCTGGCCGTATAAAATATGTTGCATATTTATTTTTTCTCCCAGGGTCCCTAAACAACACACTGCGCACTGCGGGATCATCCGATGATTATCACGTGTCGTCGAGCTTGACAGTCACTTGAACGTTTGGGACGTGGACTCATCATTCACGGGCCCATGTGCAGTTCGAAACCCGCCACCTCCTGCTGTGAGGTTCTGAAGACACGACGTCCTGTTTGTTTTTCCACATCAAGAGAGCTCTTCGGTCAGAGGTCGCTCAGAGAACCAGAACTTCCATGTAAACATTCGACGTGTGAACATTGAATGCAGAGAAGAAGGTCTCCCACTTTCTCACGCTGAAATGCATCAGTATTCGTCAGGGCTTTCGAACGCAGGATGAGCACCTCCATAATTCTGCTCTTGAAGTGGCGAGCATTAGCATTTAGTACTGACAGGCTGACTGATCTCTTTCCCGTTCCGGTAGTGATGACTGATGTTAGCGATGCCGCTGTGGTCTCGAATGAGCTGAGATGTTGTTCTTGGCCTGCTCGGGCGTTTGAATGTGTGGTTTATTTTTGGGAGTAATAATAATAATTGAAATCTTATTTAATCCATTATTTTGCCCTCAAGATTTAGATTAGCAATCTAGTCTAGCATACGTACAAAAATGTTTGTCAGTTCGAGTTCACAACAGAGTTATTATTGTTATAGTAAACTAAAACTTAAATTAAAATCATTAAAAAAATCGTTACTTGAAATAAAATAAACTTTAACTGAAATAAAAAACTAAAAAACCTTACATTTATTTTAAGATAGTTGCCAATGCAACTTTTCTTATCTTAACTATATGTACTAAAATAACTAAAACTCAAATAAAAATTAATAAGAACTATATAGATACATAAAAAACCCTAATAAAAATGACAAAAACAAAAAAATTAACGAATTAAAATGAAAATAGAAAATATAAAAATAAGAACTAATCTAAAATATTAATAAAAACTGTAATTGTATATATCTAGTATATATCTATAATTGTATATAAATAGTCGTAAGTAGCTCAATGGAACAAAACAAAATGATTTTGAAGTGTGTTTTCAATTTTTAATTTGACTTGGCGTCTTAAAAAACATATCACGCATAGCATGGGTTGCTGAAAAAATCAGATGCAATGCCAAAATGTATAGTAATAGTATTTCTCCATTGATGGGCATTCAAAAATAGCCTTGTATTCTGATGAAATAAAATATATTGCAAGCAACATACAGTATGAGTTATTTTGCCAGATCTAGCATATTTTTATTTGGCATAGTCAACGAAACGTTACAGTCTGGCTTCTTCCAAACCTGCTTGGATGCCTATCAAAGGTGTCTAGTTAACATTCAACAAACCGCTTCCCACCTGGTGGTGGAAATCATGCATTATCATACAGTGAGGGCGAATCATCTTCCCAGTTGGGAACATTTCGGTTCTCCAAATGCACAGAAGAGCAAAGGTGGGATTAGATTTCGGAAGTACCTGCAAACGAATGCCTTCTTTCTATTTCCTAGAGATGATGCTGATGTATCAGCCACTTGATCTGTCAACCATTATGGAGCACAAGGTTAACGGAGGTCAACATCCTTCTCTCGAACCCGGAAATTAAAGTATGTGATTAGGAAGCAGGAAGGAGAATGGAAAAAAGAGGAAGAGCAATTGAATGATGGATGTGAAAAGAAAAAGCCTGTGTTTTGAAAAACATCCTATCAGAATTATTTCTACTACTATTAATTCTGCAGTATACCGTTAGATTGATTATATACTTTAATATATATATATATATATATATGTGTGTGTGTGTGTGTATATAATTATTATTATTATTATTATTATTATTACTGTTATATGCAGTAACTAGTTAGTTTTTTGCTCAAAATGCATTTGAAAATGTAAAATATCCATTTTAATTTCATGTTCATTTACGTACACTAAAACATCATTACACCTTTATCTTTTTTAATTACTTATTTTTAAATTATGTATATATAAAATAGCATTATTATATCCTTTATATTCATAGAATTTTAATATATTATTATTGTATGCAGTAACCAGTTTTAATTTGTTGCTCAAAATTGATTTAAAAATATCTCAAATATTAATTTAATTTTAAGTTGATACTTAAGTGCATACACTGTTTGAGACATTTATCATTACATATTAATTCACATTTTTAAATAAAAAGAAAAAACACACCACATATAATTTTAATATTAATATTATTGTACCTTTTATATTTATATTCATATATTTTTAATATACAATTACATTTTTATTACTGTTGTTGTTGTATGCACAAATGCTATTTAAAAATTCAAAATATCCATTTGAATTTCAAAGTTGATAATTGATCATCACTCACATGTAACAGTGAACATTGTAGAATACAATTGTTTGAAATGTTAATTGCCATATAATGGCTACTTCACATACTATGTCTATAGACATTAGTAGGCAGAATTCAGTGTATTGTAAGCTGCAGCTGTTTCATTCTGGACATCGGGTAGAAATACTTATGTTCACCTTGAAACAGCCTTGTTCAAAAAAGGGGGTCGGGATAAAAATGGAAAAGGAGGTTTGCGATTCCTCCTGGACATCAAAGGTGGGCAGACACTTCAGTCTGTCTTGCTCCTGCACTGGTACCAGCACATACTAACACGGCCTGAATATCTGATGACTGCTGCTGCCTGACAGACACAGCGGCATCAGGCTTTTAGTATTCAGTACAGATGGATCCCGTCTGTCCAAACCTTGGGCTGAAAGCTTGCCTTGTAAATAGCTGTTAAATTAGAGCATCTGCGCAGGTGAAAGCAAAGAGATGCGGGATCTGCTACTTTGTACTAAAGATGAGCTTCATGAAAAAAGTGAAGAGAACGTTCTGTCTTCCAGCAGGACTGTGAACTCTGGGTAAAAGTGTTAGTACTGGAGTATCCTCATGATTGTCTGCGAGGGTGAATTTAACTCTATCCCACCTCTACTAATTGACTGCTTATTTGCTGTAAAGTATAATTGCAAAGTGTAAATTATAATAATATTTGATGTAGTAAATTAAATTGACTTAAATTTTGTCCAGACCTTTTTATTTTATTTTATTTTATTTTACTTTTCAATTTATATTCAAGTTCAGTTTCATTTTAAGTGACATTTAGGGACTGGTTAATCTAAAATTAAAAAAGCACCTGATCTCATGACGAAAACGTACCTGTGGGAACTTTTTCGCAAGACGCAAAATACGGTCTAAGTACATTTCCAACAGAAATGAACACTAGAAGCGGTAAAACAGCGAGCACTTGTAATCGTTTTCGTACACAGTTATGATTACAGCTCCATATGTTTCACTTTAGGGCCATGAAATGCTTGCTCGGTAGCTCAACTGGCACAGAATTGGACTTAGGATGTGGAATCCTAAGGTACTAATCCCGGTCAAAAAAAAAGAATCGCGATGAAAGAGCTGAAAGATGAGCGATCGAAAAACAAGCTAAAATGGCATGCTTGCGATTGTGTTTTTACGTCACATTTGCTTTTGTTCATACTATCGGGTAGGTTTAGGTGTAGTGCAGATGGCACGTTATAGTGCCACTCAACGGACATTTCAAGTCAGAACTGCGGTAACACCTACAAAACCAACATCACATAAAACATACCATACGTTCATCTGTTCTGGGGGAAAAAAAAACTAACACTCTTTTAACGTCACCCAGTAGACATTTCACATCGAATATGTCACGAAATGTACGTGGCGCTATGTATTTCGTGTCTTGCGAAAAAGTTCCCAGAGGTATGTTTTCATCATGAGATCAGGTTTAATTTAATTTAATTTAATTACTAATGCTATGTTATGCACTAATGAGATTTTTATATATTTTACATTTATATTTAATGTAATACAATGCAAACAACCAAATTATTTTATTTTATTATTTTCAAAGCGCTGCAGTGTAGTAAAGTGCAGTGCAATTCAATGTAACCAACTAAATTAATTTTTTATGTGACATTTAGGGACAGGTAAACCTAAAATTAGTTAAAACACCAAAATTTAAATTTAAATTCCATGCAATGTAATGCAATAATGAGAATTTGGGGTGAAAAGTGCCTAATTAAAATATGACCAGGACATTTCTCATAGTGAGATATAAAGCACCCATAAAATCTATAAGTTTGTTCTGGCTTCATCTATAAAAGATGTTAGATGTAAGCCAGAATAAGCGGACAAGACTTGTATATTTAAAAAAAAAAAAAAAAAATCTATAAAAGATTAGATGCAACTTTGGCAAATCCAGCAATCAGTTCCTCTTCAGAAAGACTCGCAGTAATGGCCCTGGAACTTGTAAACATGCCTTTGGTTTCCTGACAGACTGATAAAAACTGTGCATCTTCATTCCCAGAAATTGCCTAAAACCAGACAGATTTTGTGAACTTTTTCGTGTTCAGTATGCATCAGTCAGTCAGTGAACGTCTGTAGGTGATCCATGAGCATGTCTGAGACTGACACTAGCATTACAGAGCCACACACACGCACTTATGAGTGCTGTTTAAAGGTCACCTCAAATGCCCTGTCTTTATCTTAATTTCAAATCTGCTATGATTTATTTCATCCTTTGAGTTTTCTCTCATCCTTTTCCTTTCTCTCACTTTTGTACCTGTCTTTGTATCTGTACTTTCAGAGTAATCGTAATTGAATAACCTTTACATCAATAGAGTAACACTCTTTGCTCCTTCTCTAAGTGTCATTGAGACAAAACACAGCCCATTGTGTGTCTCTGTATGCCAGCTTTATGAACTGTTCTTTGATGATTGTTTCAAGGTAGTAAGTAAACTTATTTTTCAGTAGCGTGACAATAATTTAGCTGCTTTAATCTACTTTTCAGACTGAACCCAAAAGTTTAATACTTAAAGGAACAGATTTGGAGAAATGTAGCATTACATCACTTGCTCACCAATGGATCCTGTGCAGTGAATGGGTGCCGTCAGAATGAGGGTCTGAACAGCTGATAAAACATCACAATAATCCACAAGTAATCCACACCACTCCAGTCCATCAGTTAATGCCTTGTGAAGTGAAAAGCTGCATGTTTGTAAGAAACAAATCCATCAATACATTTTCCATAAGTCCAAAATTCATAAAAACACTTCCTCCAGTGAAAAAGTCCATCTCCTGTTGTTCTCTCACATCAACATCCCCAACATATTTGTTTAGAACTATTTTGGACTGTTTTTGCTTGTAAACGGTGCTTAATCTATGCAGATTTCTCTCCTGATTCAGACGAGATAACTTTTTCACTGGAGGAAGCAATATTATGGATAGAGACATAATATTAATATATAATATACATAATATAATATACGCAACAGTTAAAAACATCTTAATGATGAATTTGTTTCTTATAAACATGCAGCTTTTGGTATCTCGACATGTTAATTGATGGACTGCAGTGGTGTGGATTATTGTGATGTTTTATCAGCTGTTTAGACCCTCATTCTGACGGCACCCATTCACTGCAGAGGATCCATTGGTGAGCAAGTGATGTAATGCTGCATTTCTCTAAATCTGATGAAGAAACAAACTCATCTGCATCTTTGATATCCTCAGGGTGAGTAAATTTTAAGCAAATTTCAGTTTATGTGTGAACTATTCCTTTAAGTTTAGGCATTTGTTCAAACCACTAACCCTAAGTATGAGCTATTTTGTGCCACACGCTATTGAGTTTAGTGGCCGAATAATGATCCACGTAAGTTAAATAATGTCCTACAGCTTTTTCTGTACTTTTCATAAAACGTCTTACTTGATGTTTGCGTGTGTTTGGCCTTTATTAGCTCTTTTAATGTCTCAGCTCTCACCTCTCCGAAAGTCGCTCCAGACCGTTCAAGCACGACTGTCATAATGAACTTAATAACCGTGAAATGAAGTTTTGTGATCTACGGAGAGGAGGGAAGTTTCTGTGAGTAAATCCTTGTCACATTCTGCACTTTTTTGTTGAAGAAAATGACATGAGACAGTAAGTGTTAATAGCAGAGACAGGGATTCTGCACGGGCATAAACGTTCAATTATCTTTATTTTCACGATTGAGCGTAGTCCATTCAGAGCATGAACAAAACTAATTGACTGTGGATTTGGTTTCTAGTATGACGTTATTTGTAATGGACTGCGGTCTTTATTGTTAGACCCGTTGATGTAATCGCCTCTTCTTCGCTTCCGCTGCATATGCAGGACTTTTGTTTATGAGCTGATAGCGCTCTGACTTTGAGATGTTTCAGCCCCAAAATAAACCTCAAGTAGCTCACGCCTGCCGTTTCTAATCCACGTGCATCTTAAGACGAGCCTCGTTTTGATTGAATGAAAGAGCTTGTGCATTCAGAATGCTTCGTTGCTCTTTTAATAGTTTAATAACTCATTGAAAAACGTGTATTTTAGGTGCGATTTCTGTAAGCTCTGAGACTCTCTGGGTGCATTTAGCTACTGCATGGCCTAAAGCAGATTTTTATTTTCTGATATTTCCCATCTGTTTACATAGACTAAAGCCCAAAATTGATCTTCTCAAAGGGTTTTATTTGACTGTATTTTATTTAATGCAATGCAACCAACCAAATTCATTTTTATGTGACATTTTGGGACAGGTTAATCTAAAAGATATAATTAACCCCAAAACTGATGCCCAAACTATTTTAGTTTTTATTTTAGTATTTAATTTATATTCACTGCAACCAACCAAATTCATTTATTAAGTGACATTTACACTTACAACAGGTTAATCTAAAAACAGATATAACAACCCCCCAGAATTTATCTGCTCAAGCTGATTTATTTTTATTTTAATGTTATTTTAATTTCATTTTCAGTTTATTTTCAATTTATATTCAATGCATTGTACTTTCAATGCAAATTAATTTTTTAAGTGGCATATAGGGACAGGTTAATCTGAAATTAGATAAAACACCAAAATTTATACGCCCAAATTAATTATTTTTTATTTATTTTATATTTGTCAGTTTATTTTATTTTATTATTTTTTAAAATTTAATTTAATTAAATTTTCAGTGCAGTGCAGTACAAAGCAATTAATTAATTTTTATGTGACATTTAGGAACTGATTTATTTATTTAGTTTAAATGTATTATATGGACAACCTGAAATTAGATAAAACACCAAAATTGATCTGCCCAAATTAATTTATATTAAAATGATCATATTAATTTATATTTATAGTAATTTTATTATCATTTTTTATTTTATTTTATTTTTTTATACAATTCAGTATTATTTTATTTTATTAATCCAATGTAATGCAGTAATGATAATTATTTTATTTATTAACACAATGGTATGTAATGCAGTAATGAAAAATTGTAATACGGTAATGAGATTTTATTTTTCAATGCTCTGCACTGCAACTAAATGCATTTTTATGTGACATTTGTATATGACAGAATTGATCTGCTTTACACTATTCTCTTATTTTGTATGTGTGTATGCTTTCACTGTCTTTTGTCAATTTGACATGCATTGCAACCTGTGGTGTGTCGATGGCCCAGATCAGATGATATCAGATAAGATGTGTGTTGCTCTTTCTTTACAGATCAAATCTGTGCCAGTTATCGACAGTGTAAATGCAGCCTTTTATGTGTGGTTTCATGGCAGATCTCAGGCCCTCGGGTCCACAGATGAACTGTAGGCTGTGATCTGTGGTCCTGGCAGTGCCAGCGTTTGGCGGGGCTTCAGCTCGCCCTCTTGTCTGCCATCTGATTCTACACCTGCCAAACTCCACGGCCCCCATCTGCCCTTTACAACATGACCTCATCGGCATGGCACGTCACTCACGTGTTTGAGAGGGACAGTCTATAATCAACATTACAAACAGTCTTACAGCACGCTCCAAAAATGCATTGTAAAACCTGATATTACTTGGACGGCTCACAAAATTGATTGCTTTGATTAGTTTGAAGTGCTCTAGAAAGACTGCCAACATGTTCTGGATTCCCTGCCTCAAGCCCGGGACGCTCACAAGGGGGTGCAACATCTAATCCAACATCATTTTATGTATTAAAAGGTGATTTCTGCACCACAAGCTTCACCAAATGGCATCACAGAATTGTTAATATAATTATAAATAAGTTTCCAAACAGGTTTTCCAAACATGCATCAGTAAGCGTAGTTGAAATGAGCACTTATAAGAAAGTTATAATTTCATATATATTATAGTATTTATTAATATTTGGAATTTTTTTTTTCTCAGTTTTCATTTTAGTTTAATTTTAGTGATTTTTTTAATATGTACTTTTGTCATTTTTTATTTAGTTTTAAATTCTATAGAGCATTAATTTATTTTCATTTCAGTTTTTGTTTTAATCATTTTTATAGCAATTCAACTTAGACTTATTTATTCCAGTTATTTGCCATAGCAACATTTCTAACATTTCTTTTAAGTTTTTTCAGTTTTTTATCTAATATTTATATTTCATTTTATTTCAGCTTTATTACAGTTACTGAAAATGACTTTTTAACTTCTTAGTTTTAATTAACAATAACAACACCGGAGAGAATCAGTGTTATTTTAGTATCTTTGATATACTATTATTTTAGTTAACGTTTTAGTAATTTTGTTGTGTGTTTTTGTCATTTTTCAATTTTTATTTTAGTTTTAGTTATTTTTTCACATATTAAATTAAACTAAATCAAAATGAGAAATGTTGCCTTGTCAACTAGCTGAAATTATTTTATAATAATTTATTATATAATAATTCATTTTATTTTATTCTATTTCAGTTTTACTTTATTTCAACTATGAAAATGTTTTTTAATGGTTTTAAGTTTAGTTTTAGTTAACAATAATAACCTTGGGGAGAATTCATCGTTGGATGCCAAAATTTTGATTTCTGAAAGGTATTTATTTACTTTTGGAAGACAGAAAATTTTTAATTACAATTTTGACCTATATGTATGCTAATTTCTATACAACCAAGTCTTAAATTTGTTTGGGTTGAACCTCTGTTTTTTCATTCTGTTTTTTCTTTTGTTTGCCTTGTAAATTTCATTATGTGTGACACCTATATGGACAATCGTATAACTGTTTAAATAAAAAGGAGAATGAGCTGCAAATAGTCAAAAGTCTGGCTATGCAAGACTTGGACCAATAAAGATTTAGTTTCTGGTTCTTATGAATTCATACGTTGTCTCTGTGTCAGACACACAAGTAAATAAATTCGGGCAGCTCAGATGAGTCATGAACGCATTTACTAAACTCAGTGATTTGCTGGTAATGTGTGTTTGATGCCAGCGGACCGGATGCTCTGATGTCATCACCGTGGCACATCCTGTTTCACTCCTGAAAGGTTTTTCCACTCATTAGCATGCACTTATCAGTCACTTCTGCCATTTGTCTCATTCTGCTAATAACAAATACAAACCATGGTGTGAATTATGTGCAAGCATTCACGCTGCGTAAAAACATTAAATCACCCTGTTACATAAACAAGAGGATGAGGAGAGAGAACAGGGCACTGTGAAGGTGAAGAGAACAGCTTAAAATAGAGAGGAACACACTCACAAATCAATACAATGGGTAGTTGGGTGAATCTTATGAAAACTGCAGAGGATGTCCTTGTAAAAATAGACTTCATTTTTTCATGCAAACTTTTTATTTATTTCATTTATGAGGTTTATTATGAGATGTCTATGCATGGGATATCCAATATCAACCTCAATTCTGAATGGATGACATATATTTGAAGTTAAATTCTGTATTTACATGTCAACATCCTATATTTAAGCTAATATTAATTGGTAGAATTATTAATAATAATAATAATAAAACAGACCATATTACTACTATTAATAAATTAAACAAGACTATTATTGTTGTTAATAATAAAAAAAATCAGACTAATAATAATTCAAATAATAATATTTTTAATCATATTCTGCTTTGTGTGACTATAAAATGTACAGTGAGTGTGGTTATCATTAGTATAATTTATGATTGTTAATAAAGTAACTATGTATTATTATGTATTATTTTTATTAAACTTTTATTTTTATTATTATTAATAATAAATAAATGAATATAAATAAAGTCATAAATAAAGTTAATAAAGTCATTTTATTATTATTATTATTATTATTATTCTATTAAACTTTTATTTTTATTATTAATAACAATAAATAAATTTATATCAAATATTCTTATTATTAATAATATTAACAAAATAAACCAAACTAATAAATTAATGAATAAATAAAAATAAAACTTTTTTTTACTATTAGTAATATTAATAAAATAAACCAAACTATTATTAGTAGTAATATTACTATTATTAGTAATAATAATAATAATAATAATAATAATAATAATATCAAACTAATAATATAAAATGTACAGCAAGTGTGTTTATCGTTAGTATACTTTATGAATGCTGTAGTAATATTACTATCATTATTATTAATAATAATAAAAATAATATCAAACTAATAATATAAAATGTACAGCAAGTGTGTTTATCGTTATCGTTTTTTTAATTAAAAAATTATATAAAAAAATTAATTAAAAAAAGTATTACAGTTTGTAAAAATGCAACAAAAAAAATGTAAATTCATTAACCCAATCACAAGCAAGCTGATGAAAATTGTGCAATTGATATTTTAAGAAAGAATTAGGCACTGGTAAAACATTTAGATGATAGTGAAATATTTGCAATTTCAATGTTGTTTGCAAAAAATGTTATTTAATCAGATTCTGCTACATCTGAATGGCCGTCAGAATAGACAAAATTGCTCTTTGCACCCAGATAGCAGCTAAATGGACTATGCTAACCTGTCAACCTCTTAGTTAGTTCTAGCACTTTCTGTTAAATCTCCCCAGTTTAAGGGGTTTAGGCGCTCCATTTGCGTTGCATTAAAATCTAAGTCTAACTCCTGATCACTTTGTTTAATCAGAGCCCATTTTTCCATTATGTGCTTTTGTCAAACCATTACACAGCTGGCAGCTACCAGTTTCCTCTCTGAGTCTGTCTCTAATGTTTCTGGATGTAGCTGGAAGACACTTAACATCTCTTTGAAGTGCAGGGGATATTTTTAGGCATGGCACACATAGGAGAGCTGGGGAGGAGGCCGAAAATGGAGAGAGACGGGAAGCGAAATTTAAAGTAATACATATTTGCTCTGGAGGACGTAGATTTCAAAGATTTAAATATGACCTAGATTTTTAGTCGAGGCGTCAGTAAGTGCTGACGTCAGAGCGGGGCCACAACTGACTTCACGGTGGACCACATTTGATCTGCTGCTGCTTGCTTCTCCAGTTAAAATCACAGTTATGGGTTCTGGAACGGACTGAAATTACTGTATGTTCAGTCCCAATATGGACTGTAAAACAGCTAAAAGAAGCCTTATTACGTAAGCAGAGAGTCTCACATTCATTTAGCTGCAGAATTTGAGGTTAAGTATGGTTTTAAGGAAATTAAAAAAAAAGAAAGAAAATATTTTGTAATCAATTTGAACTATTTGCAAATAGTTTTTTCATTTTTAAATACAAATAAAAATGTTTCAGCATTTCCAGAACATTCTAACCTTTACTGTTGGTTAGCCAGGAAAGTTTTCTTCACACAAACTCCCTTTTCCCTATAAGTTTAGAGAACTTTCCCAAAAAAAAAAACAAAAAAAAAAAACAAAACAAATGGCCAAGTTAGGGATTGTTCTGTGTTTGCTGGATGTGTACCTACATTAATAACACAAAACGGTGAACTGTTTCTTTTCTCATCACCAGTGTTGGAGGTAACGCATTACAAGTAACGCGAGTTACGTAATCAGATTACTTTTTTAAAGTAAGTAGTAAAGTAACACATTACTTTTTAATTTAGAAGGAAATGTCTGAATTACTTTTTCAAATAAGTAACGGCAGTTACTTTGTTCCCCATGTCTTGACTGATAGCTCTCGTGTTGCCATGTTGAGAGAAATCGGGAGCAAGTGCAGAGGCGTTGTGTGCCCTGTGTGAATATGATGCTTACTGTAGTTCCAGACTAAATATGAACATGTATTTACTCATCTCACCTGCACAAAAACAGATTCAATATTTCTCAGAATGAATGAAAACAGCCAAATCCAAACTCAGAATATTATACAAACCTGCAATAATTATGTTAAATAAGACAAATATCATTTATGTATTTAATCCTATTTTATTAACCAATATCTTTGCTACTGACCTTCGATGATCCAATCCAACCAAACTAATAAAAATGACACATTTGTGTTTCATTTTTGTTATTGCTGAATAGTGTTGAACTTTCTTCTCCTGCGTCATATTCTTCATGCAATTTTGTTTGAGCTGCGCCCTCTACTGTACAGACATGAATTTACATTTCCTTCAGTCTGAGGCGTATTCATTAAAGGGGTCATATGATGCGATTTCAAGTTTTCCATTCTCTTTGGAGTGTTACAAGCTGTTTGTGCATAGATAAGATCCCTAAAGTTGCAAAGACTAAAGTCTCAAAACCAAAGAGATATTCTTTATAAAAGTTAAGACTCGACCACGCCCCTCATTTAAACACACCCCCACATGTCTACATCACGGTGTGGGGAGATTTGCAAAACACCGCCCAAATGTTTATGCAATGAAAGAGGGCGGGACTTTTATTCTTGCTGTAGTGTTGTTGCTGCCGCCGGCGTCATGTCCTGGAGACGCTGTCTGTTTTGTTGTGAAAGCGGAAGTACTTTGTTTGGGCGTCCAACCCAGATATTCGAGTGTGTGCAGCGCATTTTACGGAGGACTATTTCCTGAACCTGGAAGAGTAGCCTACAATGTTGGCTTGCACAAAGACTGTTTCTATAAAGTGGGGCAATTCCAACTTTGCAAGGACAGTCTGGCGCTTCTGACTCACAGCCTGTAAGTATGTTTTCATATTTAAAGAATTTGCCACTGACTATTCAAACGCGAGTTTTGATCAGTGTAGAGTAGTGCTTGTTGTTTGTCGTTTCTCCGATCACAAATGCAGACATGGTAATGTTTACGCTGCACGATGCCACGCGACGCGTAAAAAGACAGTATAAGTCATTATAACCAGTAATTATGTCCACACTGGATGCAACAAATGCCTCGTTTGTAATGGATTTTATTTGTTTGTGTCGTCGCGCCGGGACACGGCATCACAATACGGTAAGGGGCGTAACATTTCTGTCTGACGCTTGAGGTATTCGGCCAGTCACAACGTAATGGATAGCTGGCCAATCAGAGCACGCCTCGCTTCTCAGAACGATGAGCTTTGTAAAAATCGACGTTTCAGAAAGGCGTGGCATAGAGGAGCAACAATAATGTGCAGTATGTGGAAAATAATGTGTTTTTTTAACGTTAAACCGCATAAACACATTGCATTACACTAAATATACAAAATCATGTTCTTTTTAGCAACGTCATATGACCCCTTTAAACTTTTGTTGTGAAAAGGCTTTTAAAATTTGTAAAATAACTTTTTTATATTAAAAACAAACAAGCAATCCCTGCCCAGATTTAAAAAGTAACTCAAAAGTAACGTAACGCATTACTTTCCATAAAAAGTAACTAACTTAATTAGTAACTTACCCCAACACTGCTCGTCACATTCAACTATGACATACATGAATCACATAAATGGTATAATAACCAGTTATCAAATACTAAATGTTTAGCTACTTACTTGTCACATCTTACCTCACACTATTTCTCCGTTAAAAACTGAAGCGTCGCGCTGAATATATGTAACCGTAAAGCCCCGCCTCCTTTGATTGGTCATCTCAATCATTTGGACATTGACAAGCGCTGTTAAAGCTGAGGCAGACCATCCTAAAATGTAATTTTTAAAACTTTTTATCATACAGTTAGACATTATAAGTGTGTTTTGTGTTATGGCAGCTTAATTAAGACAAGTCCTCTCGCATGACGGAGTTTCTGGGTAGTAATTTAACAGCAGCACTTGGCAGGTAAAGTAAATTGCTTTATAATGTAATTTCCGCAGGTTGCGTTCTTTTTGCAAAAGCAGAACACTAATGGAAGTTCAGGAAAGAAACCACGAGCACTTCGCACCCTGAGGTGTCTTAAAGTGTTGAAAGTTTCAGGGGCGTTTCTAGCCCGTCTATTATGAATGTGTGAACATAAATAGCCTTCGCCTGAGTCGTTCTCAATCTGCACACAAAAGAGTTGATTCATTGCTAAGCAAGTTTTATTTTTTCCAATCAACACAGTCTGAAAATGTAGACAAAATATCCACCTCACCCGGCGCTGTTTTTGTTTTCTGTCTTATAAAGTATCCATTAGCATTTCGGTGCCTGAGTGAACTGTCCAAATGAATCAAACTGAATCGCGAACTTCTGAATCCCGTTTAAACGATTCGGTCAAAAGAGCGATTCATTTGCGAATCTGGCATCGCTAACTGATTATAAACAGCTGGTAGCAAACATACGACATAATTGAGAACGATTCTCAGGTCGGTATATATTAATCTCCGTCGTCAGACAAATGTATCAGTATTATTTTACTAAGGCACAGCAGTAATTGGTGACAATGGTTCTACGATCAATTTAGGCTTACGATGCTTTTGGGAAACGCAGCCCAGGTTAGTTAAACCGCCAACAACCAGCTTAATGACACAGACACTGAGTTTTACCGGGGTTTTTTTTTTCTTTTTTCTTTTTTTTTCTTTTTCTTTTTTTTTGTTTGTTTGTTTGTTTTGTTTGTTTTTTTTTGTTTTTTTTTTACAAACTAAGAATGTACAATGATACTTGATGCTTGCAGTCAGTTGACCAGTGAACGTTTACTAATTTATTTGCTCCCAGATCCATTATTTGGTGTTGTTTTATTATTGTAAACCTTGAATAGCCAGTTTTTTTTTTTTTTTTTTTTTTTTTTTTTTTAAAATAAGAAAATATTTTTATGGCTGTAAAAATTAACTCAATTAAAATAAATAAATTAATTGAAATAACACTTATTAATCAATGAAAATGTTAAATGCATTTTTAATTGATCAAATGTAATATTATTAAATTAATTATTAATTTAATATTATTACTTTCTTTTTTTAATTCTTTTTTTTTCCCCAGATAATATTTTAATTATTAGATTGCCTCCAGTACAATGACAGTATAAGAGACAATTATTTAATTTTAAATGATTTTTAATTATTGTTAAGGTCTGTGTAAAACCACACTATTTTTAATATACTATTTAATATTATTATAGTTTATAGTTTATTTTTTGCTTTCTGTTTTCCAGGCAATAATTTAATAATTAAATCTGGCTCCAGTACAATGACAATATTAGAGCCAATTATTTAATTTTAATTTTTAATTTGTATTTAATTTTAAAGGCTTTATAAAATTACAATATTTTTCTCATACAGTATAAATGGGTTTTTATGCATGGAAAACTTATGGCTGTCATTGGCATCAAACAGTTTTAAACCCACTGAGTATCATGCATGACTTCTGATTTTGAAGCTACTATCATATAAAAAAGTAAAAAACTTTATGAAATAAAAAAGATATTACAGCTATGGTAATCTGTTTTATTTATTTATAAGTGATCAATTCCAATATAGGCCACTTTCATACATGAAAATAAATTGGACACTAACTTCATTCATATGTTCAGATTCAAGTGTTTTGTTTATGTTTAGGAGCACCTGTTTACAGTTTACACCAATGTCTTATATGGGCCACATTTTAAAGGTCATTTGAGCAGGAAATCAGTATTGGGCACTTTGTCTTGAGGTGTAAATGTAGCTGATGATTTTACTCTCACTGTCCTTAAAGTATGTGGCTGCTCTCAGTTGGCTTCTGTAATTTATCAGCCCGTGTTCATTCGCCTCCAGGACAAGATACCCAGACTGACGCAGAACACATAAATTAGTTTTGCCATCTCATAAACGTTGAAGTGGTAATTTTACGTCTTGCGTGTAGTCAGCGGTTATAGTTCATTGTCATTGTCTGATCGGCTCGTGAATTTCCTGTTGTGCTGCAGTGCCAACCACCTTCATGCAAAACAATAAAAACAATATTGATTTCCCTGCTGAGCCGTCTGTTAGTCAGCACACAAAAATATCCCTCGCTCAGCATAACCCTCACAGATATATGGAGTTATAGGTCAGTATGATCACGATAGCACCATATTATGTCTGTTGCATTTTGGCAGTGATCAACCAAACTTGTTAACACTTCATTAGCATATGTCTTACTGTGAAACAGTTTACGGCCTTAAAGACCACTTATATATAAGTTTCTATATTTCCTTTAGAAACAAGAAGTTGGGCTGGACTAAAACACATTTTCATTTTAGAGAGCATTTGTTTGTTCAAAGATCATCTTAAGGCTGTTAACACAAGATGTCATCATTTTGATCGCTATTCCTGTAAGAAAAAGACTGTAATTAAAATAATTGCTATACAATGTCAATTTTAAAGATTAAATTGTTTAACATTTTTTTTTAAATTGATTAACATTTTTTATTATTATTATTTTTACAACTACAATACTACTTTTTTACAGCATAATATGTATTAGGCCTATATGCTATACTTATAGGCTCTTTTTTTTTTTGACAAAAAAATAAATGAAATTTTAGGAGTATACTATACAAATTTAAGCATTTTTTATTTGAATGCTTTTTTGCAGCAAATAATTGTTCTCTTAAATATTAAAGAGTTAAAAATCATCATATTTTTATTATTATTTTATTTTAACTTATACTACTATACTACTTTTGTATTATGTATTAGGTATTTTACTTGGTTATAAAACTTTTTGTATTCATTATATATACACATACAATTTGTTTCTATTTTATAATATATATAAAATATTTTTTTCTGTTTTTTTAAACTAAATACATAATTATAAATATAGTATTATATATATATATATATATATATATAAACTTTTTCTGCTTTTTGAAACAGAGTAAGAAATTTAAAGTGATTTTATTTTCTTAAAGGTTTCTTAAAGATTAAAGTGTGAAAGATCATATATTTATAATATTAAATATATTTTATAATGTGATTATAGAATTTTAAAGTATTTTTATTTCTGCATTTTGAAACAAAATAAATAATCATCAGATGACAACTATAAAGTGTAACGGCAAAAGAGACGAGAGGCGTGCGGATCCATATGCAAACTTTTATTAACAGACGTGGTCACAAAACAGGCAAGGGTCAGATAACATGGCAGATACAACGCAGGCAAAGGCAAAGAATATTCCTAGTCCAGGCGAAGGTCCTCGATCGACAAACAATATCCAGAGAGCTTGACAAGAGGGGTAGTCCGATAACGTGAGCAATAGTCCAGGCAAGCATCAAACATAGTCCAAAGGACAAGACCAGAGAAAATTCAAGACAAGCAGAAATCAGGAAACCGGCGAACACAAGACTAGACTAGAAGCTAAGAACTAGAAACTAGGGCAGAAGACTGGCTTCGTAATGCAGCTATCGCTAGGAGAGTGATAAACGCAAAACAATACTCAGCGATCTGAGCAGGAACTGAGTGGATGTTATATAGTGTGTGTGATTGGTTACAGCTGTGTGTAATTAGTGCAATGGATGATGGGGAATGCAGTCCAGAGTGACGTGTAACAGTCTGTGTGGCGTGAGAGTCAGTGTGGTGGATAGTGACCTCTGGTGGTGAATGAACAGAAGGGCAGGCACAGGATTCGAAACATAAAGAGAAAATGCATTATGAAAATGAGAAAAGCCATAAAACTCTTAAATGTCTTTGTCTTGCTTGCCAATAAAACATCTGTACTTCCTTAAAACATGCTAAATTTACCTGAACAGCCAAACTACATCAAAATTTCTTTGAATATATCTCGGAAATGTCTATTTTGTTGTGCTTCATTGGCAGATTAATGTTTTATATGCCTAACAATTCACTAAATGTGTTTTATTTCTATTCCATCTTTGCAGTGTTGTTAGCACCTTTAGCAAGCTCTAGCAATGCTACTGTCACCTTATATTGGATATCTGTGAGATTTTTCTTCTTTTTGGCAGGGCAGGTGTGAGTGGTCTGGTTTCTCCTGTCCTCGGCTCTCAGCAGGTGGAGGCGACTGCAGCAGGTACTGCGCGTGCCACAGAGCAGGTGTTAGCGCGGAGGGTGGAGAGAAGCCGTGATTAATGCCGCGGTGCCCTTTACTGTTTCAGAGCGGCAGGGCAGCATTAGCATTCTAAACATGAAGAGCAGCCAGTGTGTATCTGGTGTGGCAGGAAAACCGCAGAACACACATTTACTCAATCTGTTCACACACACACACACACACACACACGCGCGCTCACTGCAGTTCTGCAATGCTTGTTTGCCTGCATGCTCCATTTGCATGCATTTTTTCCCTCTCTGAGAGCATCTACAGTCTGTCAATTATTTTATAGACCCTTAAACAGGGCATGCTCGCTGTCATAGGTAACTTTACACAGGTAAGCTGTTTGTGGCTCAATTTAATTTGCCATTTCTTTAAAAGGCAATAAAAAACCTGTTCTACTCCTGGGAGTCAATACTGAAAGCAATCCTTTAAGTACTTAATACGGTTTCTGTGGCATCATTGCAAATTAATGTCCTTAGCGTCCTTGTTGTGTCCGATGGCATCTCTTCATCGATGGAAACATTTTCCTCTTAAACCAATTCTCCTCATAAATGAATGAGTCAGATTTATCAGTTAGTGCAACAGCAACACTGCAAAAACCTGTATTGCCAGTTAGAATGTGTAAAAATCCTTGAAACAAAATACATTTGTGCAACAGTGCATATGTGATTGTGAGTGATTTACTGCACTGGAAGATTTATTTCACTGACAATTTTAGCTTGTATACAATTAAGTTCAAATGCACCCATAATAAAGATACATTGTCTAAAAACAAGTCAATATCTAATGCAGTCCTACATCAGTACGTTTATCTTGTTTTAAGGATTTTTAGATATTTGAACTAGATAAAAAGTGGGAAAAAATTGTGATGCTATATATATAGTTTATATAAATAGTTAAGTGTCTGATATCCAATATGTAGAAAAAATTTAAGTATTTTTATTTCTGCTTAAAAATAAGTGATTTTTATAGTGAAAATTATCTTCAGAAAAATGATAAAGATCATTTTATTTTCATTTTTATTTACAACTGATGCTTTTCATATATTTATATAAATATTTGTTATAAATATATATAAATATTAGGTCTGTTAAATCAATTAATCACGATTAATCGCATCCAAAATAAAAGTTTGTGCTTACATAATATATGTATAATACATAAATACACACACATGCATGTGTATATATTTAAGAAATATATGTAGTTTATATTTATATATAATATAAATCATATATATATATATATATATATATATATATATATGTATGTATGTGTGTGTATTTATATATACATATATTATGTAAACACAAACTTTAATTTTAGATGCAATTATTCGCAATTAATCGATTTGACAGCCCTAATAAATATCCAATTCGCAGAACAATTTTCAAAAATATTTGTATTTTTAAATAATCATTAGATAAATATATAAATATAACATGCATTATGAATATTTTAATAAGATTATTTTTGCCATTTACACCACTGTTCAAATGTTTGGAAAAAAATTGGAAGACATTTGAATTATTTATTTATATATATGTATATATGTGTATATATGTGTGTGTATATATATATATATATATATATATATATATATATATATATAAATAAATGTGTGTGTGTGTGTGTGTGTGTGTATATATCTTACATATATGTATAAGATATATATCTTTTTTTTCTTATTTGTTTTTAATTGATGAACATTTAATTGATCAAAAATACAGTCAAAGACAGTAATATTTGTAAAATATTGTAATTATTTTATTTTGAAATAATGTATTTATTTATTTATTTATTTATTGAGAAGAGTCATTACATCACAATGTCTGTTTTCAATGGCACAGAATGGCACTGAAGCACAGGACACACTTGCATTTCATGCAAGTCACTATACAAGCTACAGTATATGTTGTTTTTGTAAAAACACATTTCAACCAGCATGTTTTTGGTGAATCTGTTAAAGGAAGTCTTCCTGGTTAGGCTAGTTAAGAAACCTTACAGTGGTGACACCAGCATCAACAGAGCCTATTAACATGTCTTTGCTCTTTTCATTTCAGCAGATATTAAGGAGCGAGATGATCCCACCAGCGGTGTCCTTTAACTGCGAGTCTTCCTCCACGCAGAGGCAGTGAGTCAGTGTAAAATGGTTGTTCAC
This sequence comes from Spinibarbus caldwelli, assembly GCA_039654775.1. Lineage (NCBI taxonomy): Eukaryota > Metazoa > Chordata > Actinopteri > Cypriniformes > Cyprinidae > Spinibarbus > Spinibarbus caldwelli. The sequence goes on from CM077265.1 coordinate 3,657,884, forward strand.
GGCCCCTGATTCATTCTCCCAGCAGGCTTGGACAGAGCCCATAAACGCTGCTGAGAATGTAATCAATCTGAGTGCGTGTGTAAGCGTGTGGCGTGTCTGCCAGAGAAAAATGTACTTTTGAATGCAGTTATGCACATCCGTGAGTTTAGCGTGAAAAAAGAGACCAGGCTGTTAAAATGGGTCATCAAAAATGACAGTCTTTTGATGTGATGACACTTTATAATAAGGTTATATATGTTAATGTTAGTTAATGCAATTACATCAACTAACACGATTATGTTAATGTTTCTGAATGCAATTATGTTAACGGTCATGCAATAGACAAGATGAAAAATGAAATGTTCATTTCTGCAAATGCTAATACATTTTTAATATTTCAGGTTGTATAGATTAACATTAGTTGAATGAAATTCAGTGACAACGGTACTGTTATATATATAAAGTCATGGTCAAAAATATCGGCACCCTTGGTAAATATGAACAAAGAAGGCTGTGAAAATTAATCTGCATTGTTAATCCTTTTGATCTTTTATTTAAAAAATTCACAAAAATCTAACCTTTCATTGGATTCTAAGAATTTAAAATGGGGAGAAATATCATTATGAAATAAATGTTTTTCTCTAATACACGTTGGACACAATTATTGTTACCCTTAGAAATTCTTATGAGTAAAATATCTCTGAAGTATATTCCCATTCATATTCACAAATTTGAGCACTCCAGGGTGATTATGAACATAAAATTATCCAGCCATGGCTTCCTGTTTCACAGAAATATAAATAAGAGGGAAAACAAAGCCCAAATTCCCTTAATCATCCATCACGAGAAAAACCAAAGAATATATTTCTGATGTGCAGCAAAAGATAATTGAGCTTCACAAATTAGTGAAGTGGCTTTAAGAAAAGAGCTAGAGCAGTGAAAATTCCCATTTCCACCATCAGGGCAATAGTTAAGAATTTCCAATCAACATAAAATGTTATGAATCTGCCTGGAAGAGGACGTGTGTCTATATGAAGAATGAATGAAGAAGAAGAAGAAAAAGCTAATTTTTTATATCGTCCTAATGCACGGTGAGAAGGAGAGTTTGAGTTGCTAAAGACTCTCCAAGTACCACAGCTGGAGAATTGCAGAAAATGGTTGAGTCTCGGGGTCAGAAAACCTTTAAAAAAATGGTCAAACAGCACCTGCATCACCACATGATGTTTGGGAGGGTTTCAAGAAAAATTCTCCGCGCTCATCCAAAAACAACTCCAGCATATTCAGTTATCAGACACGACTGGAACTTCAAATGGGACTGGCTTCTATGGTCAAATGAAACTAAGAAAATGAGCTTTTTAGCAGCAAACACTCAAGATGGGTTTGGTGAACACAAGAATAAAAATTACTCCATGTGTACAATGAAATATACTGCTGTATTTTTGATGTTGTGGGCCTATATTTCTGCTGGAGGTCCTGGACATCTTGATTAGACACATGGCATCATGGATTCTATCAAATACCAACAGATAAAAAATCAATAAGTGACTGACTCTGTTAGAAATCTTATAATGGGCCATGTTTGGATCTTCCAACCGTACAATAATCCAAACACAAACCTCAAAAACAACACAAAAATGGATCACTGAGCACAAAACCAAGCTTCTGCTATGACCATTCCAGTCCTCTGAGCTGAACCCTATAGAAAATTAGTGGTGAACTGAAGAGAAGAAGCACCAACATGGAGCTGTGAATCTAAAGGGTCTGGAGTGATTCTGGATGAAGGAATGGTCTCTGATCTCTTGTCAGGTGTTCTCTAACCTCATCAGGCATTATAGGAGAACATTTAGAGCTGTTAAACTGGCAAATGGAGGTTTCAAAAAGTATTGAATAAAAGGGTGCCGTTAATTGTGTCCAATGTGTATTAGAGAAAAACATTTATTTCATAATGATATTTACCCCCAATTTTACATTCTTATTATCCAATGAAAGGTTAGATTTTTGTGAATTTTTTAAATAAAAGATAAAAGCATTAACAATGCAAATTAATTTTCACAGCCTTCTTTGATCATATTTACCAAGGGCGCCGATATTTTTGGCCATGACTGTATAGATAGATAGATAGATAGATAGATAAATAGATAGATATAGATTTGTATATTTTTTTTTGTTTATGTAAATATTTATTTCATTGGATATACAGTATCCAGAACATTTTTATTCCTGCTTTAAATAAATAACCAGATGATTATAACTATAAATATGTAACATATTTTAATAATTAATAATTATTTATTACGCTATATTTAAACCACTGAGATCAGATATATGTCTATATGTGTCTTTTATAACAATTTAAGTATTTAATAATTAATCATTAGATGACTATAACTATTAAGGTGTAACATGCATAATAAATATTTTAATAATAGTATTATTAATGCCATTACATTTACACCAATGTTTTACTAGTTAATGCAATAGCCAAAATAAAATAAATGTCAATTTCTGCATAAGCTAATTCATTTTAATACTTTAATAAATTGTATAGGTTAGCATCAATTCATGTATAACGAACAAACATGACTTAACAGATATTGTTTGTTATTTAATATTTATTTATATACATAGTTATTTATATAGTTGTATAGATTTATATAGTAGCAGAGTTGTATAGATTAACATTATAATCTCATGTATAATAAACAAACATAAATTATCAATAGTATAATTGTAAATTACCTAATGCATTAACTAATGTTAATGAATTGAACCTTATTGTAAAGCATTACAGATTTATCTGTATTCTCCATTCCAAGCCCATTTCCATTCCATTCCATTCTGATTTGTTCCATCCAAATCCATTTCATTCCATTCCAGCTGCATCATGATTTGTTTCCATCCTATTCCCTTCCAGCATGATCCATTCTTTCATTTCTTGCATTTTCTTCAGTTCTTTTCCCCCTTCAGTGGCGTTATGAAGTTTTCATTAACTCACAGATGTCTGTCGCAGCTGCCTATGTGTTCACGGAGCCACATTAATAACCTCCACACACAAACCATTTGATCATCGCTGGCCCACAACTAATGACCCTCGCCTGGCTTCGCACCATTTCATGACTGTATATGGCTGGAAAATACACAAGTGCTCTTTACTGAAGGCCTGACTGAACCATGAAAGCAACAAACAGCAGAGCGAGCAATGAGTAAATAGTTTTGCAGAAACTTCTTACATCAGAAGTGAAAGGAATGATTGTGGGTTTGTCCAAATTGTTTTACAGATCAAGAAGCAAGTAATCTGTTGGGGTTTAATTTAAAATTTAAAATAATTTTAAATTAATAGTTCAGATAAAGAAATTATGATTTTGTTAGCATTTACTCATCCTTGTGTCATCACTTGTTTGTTTGCAAACCATTTATGTATTTCTGAGCGAAACAGAATATTCAACAACAAAAAATGTGGGGCGGGACTTTTAGTTGAATATTTCCTGAAAACTTACCCTCCAGCCATCTTACATGTATATGTAGATGTTTCTTCATCAGATTTGGAGAAATTCAGCATTACATCACTTGATCAGCAATGGATCCTCTGCAGTGAATGGGTGCCGTCAGAATGAGAGTGCAAACAGCTGATAAAAACATCACTGTAATCCACAAGTAATCCACACCACTCCAGTCCAGCAATTGATATCTTGTGAAGTGGAAAGCTGCATGTTTGTAAGAAACAATCTATCATTAAGACATTTTAACTTGAAACCATCGCTTCTGGCCAAAATATGAGTCCATAATCCATAATAACACTTCTTCCAGTGAAAAAGTCCATCCCCTGTTGTCTCTCACATCAAAATCCACCCACATGTTTGTTTTGGACTGTTTTGTCTTGTAAACAGTGCTCAATCTGTGCATATTTCTTTCCTGATTCAGATGAGACAACTTTTTTAACTGGAAGATTGAAGCAGTGTGTTGAAATGATGTTTCTAACAAACACATAGCTTTTCACTTCACAAGATGTTAACTGATGGATTGCAGTGGCTCATTCTGACGGCACCCATTCACTGCAGAGGATCCATTGGAGAGCAAGTGTCATGCTGAATTTTTGGGTGAACTATTCTTTTAATTTTACCTATTAAGAATTGTTTGGATGTTTTTCTTTGGAATGTGCACAGTTGTTCACAATTAGATCAAGAATATTTAGTTAGAAAGTAAAAAGACTGAATATTTGTTGACTTGGAATAGGGACTATTTTTATGGTACTTCCAGGTGCCTACAGCCTTTTTGGAGCTTAATAGTATAAATATTGTGTTGCGTGCAAAAGTGTAGCAGGAGCTTTCTGAAACATCTCTTTTCAGTGTTTCACGGAAGAAAGTAAGTCATATGGGTTTGTAAATGGTGACAATTGTCATTTTTAGATGAACTACAGTCTCCAATAAGGGATTTTCACAGTGATGCCATGAAAGAAACCATTTTTGGTTCCCCAAGAAACTTTCAGTGACTTAAAAGTTCTTTCTTAGTGTGAAGAACATTTTAATAATCTAAAGAACCATTTGTGGAATAGGGTCCATGGATGTTAAAGGTTCTTAATGCAGCCACCTTTATTTTTAAGAGTGTATTCCTTAAAAATGCATTCTTTCTTCCTGGTTAATCTGTACAATTGTTTGCACATATTCAGCAACGCTCGCTACATGACTGTTAGCAGAAACAGTTTGACTCCAGAAGATTTAAGTGAATGAGTGCACACTACGAAAACACTTCTATCATGGGTGTCTGTGCTTCATCATCTGGGTATTAAACACGCTGTTGACGCATCCTGTCCAGCGTCAGCGTTAACATATAACTGGAATATATGACTTTAAAATAAGAGCCAACTAAGTAAACTAAGTTTTATTGCCTTTGACTCAGTTTTTTCTTTCTCTCTGTTAGAGCACATGGACTAACATCGTGTTGAATCCTTGTCTCGTCTCTGCTGATTATTTCCACATTCACCACCTGTCTGGTGGTCCTTGTTTATGATCGTATCTCGGCCCGTTGTTTGCGTGAAATCGATGTGAGTAATCACGCAAGAGAAGATTAACAGGGATGTGACTGAAAGAGCCCGATATCTCAACATCCTCATTAAGATTCTCCAGCAGTTCATCTACGGGTAATCTCTAATGAATGCGACTTCTGCGTTTGTTTGTAATCGTTTCAATAAATTTGCTATGGCACTATAATATGACATGCAAACTGGTCACAGGTCACTCATGTATATCCTCTTTGTCGTGGCATTAGTGTCATTGATAATGTAATCAGATCTGTGAGCATCATCTTGGCCATCTCCACCAGGAAATGAGTGTTTGTGGCTGATCTTGTTTGCCAATGTAGGTCACGGTCTTAATTAGCGCGCTGGTTTATGAATTTTCAGCAGGTGAAAAACACTGCTATCATCTGCTGGATTTATGTGGCCTAGTAAATTACATTTAAATGAGTAATTATTTAATATATATTCAAATGAATATAATGTGAATTCTTGGCCCGAGGGATTAGAATGTTTGATCCTCAATAAATATCCTGGGAATTTTATTGGGTTATGATGATCTTAGGCCTGTGGTAATATGATGTTCATATGCTATTTTATAATTTATTGCATGATTAATTTATTAGATTTTATTAATTTTATTCAGCAGTGGCATTAAATCGATCAGTAAAGAAATTTATTTAACAAAAAAAAAATGTGGCTTGAACTTTCTATTCATCAAAGAATCCTGAAAGAAAACATGTATCAGTTTCCACAAAAATATGATGCAGCACAACTGTTTTTAATAATCAGAAATGTTGATCTTGAGCAGCAAATCAGCATATTACAATGATTTCTGAAGGATCATGTGACACTGAAGACTGGAGTAATGATGCTGAAAATTCAGCTTTGCATCATAGGAATAAATTACATTTTACATTACATTCAAATAGAAAACAATTGTTTTAATATTTCACAATTTTACTGTTTTTACTGCATTTTTTGACCAACTAAATGTAGCCTTGGTGAGCAGAAAAGACTTCTTTCAAAAATATTTAAACCACAAATTTAGTGCATGTTTTTGATCAAATAAATGCATCCTTGGTGAGCTTATAAGAGACTTAATTCAAAAACATTAAACAGTCTTTCTGACCCCAAACCTTTGGGAGTATATATATACAAAATTAGAGCTATAATTTCTTTTTTATGCGTCACAGTTTCCCAGTTACACCTGGACAGAGAGAAAGACATTGACAAAGGCATGAAGAGAAGCAAAGAAGAATGAAAACCATGAACTGAAAATTATTTATCTCCTCTTGTCGGCCCATCAGAGTGAGTAAATCCTTTTTCTACTTTTTTGGCTCTTTATCCGTTCTGTTCTGCCTAAGCTTGCTCTCTCTCTGTCTGTTATCTCTGACAGTGGCCTCTAACCCTGTTCAAGCATTTAAACATCAATGGGCTGGATTGGCTCTTGCGATTTGACTCTGAAGATGCTGACAGTGACAGATGTGTGAACGTCCCAGCAGAGGATTCGATCTGCACTACAGGTCAAGTGTGTTGAAATACACCATTTAATGTGCCAATTGTCACTTGATACAGCGAGCGTTTTTGAAGAAGAACTAATCACTGGATTTGCCAGAGTTTGCCAGGTTAGTGACATCAATGTCTTCTAGAATTCTGTTTTGATTTTTGTCTTTTTTCCTGTTTTCTGTGCAAGTGTTCGCAGGCACCCATATGCTATCTAATTCAGATAAACCACCTGTAAATGGTTAAAGTGTTAAAATGTTAAAGTAAAACAGATTAAAACTTAATCGCGGACAGAATAAGCTGCAAATCGAGACTTTAGGCCGCTAGTACACATTCATCTATGCAAGACTTAGGACAGGATGTAGATTTATTTGTGAATTCACACAACAGCTGGCCATTTTTCACAAAAACATCCTGGGCAGCGAATTATTCATACAGTAAACACAAACACCGACTCCAGTAGGTTTTGTCATTGTTAAGGGGAGCACATAGACTTCTTCTTATCTTTCTCTCGCTCACATACTTGCTCGCTTCCCATTATAGCGGTGTAATTACTTCTAATGAAGAAGTCTGTGTGCAGATGCAGGCTCTGATTAGCCAGCCGCAACCACTGACATCTCTCTCACACACACACACATATACACACTTCATCTTTAAACGTTCATTTTGTTATTCATTTGTTCCGCAAATTGCTCCTCTCAGAAGAGCAGATTCATAATGAGGGCTGCCAGTGAAACGGTGACTGCCTGAAGTCAGTGTGAACTGAAGTGCACTGGAAGGCCTTAGTCATGCAAATTACTGCTAGTTTAATGAATACTATTGCTCATACTTACACTTAGTGATCTGAATAAACCTTTAACACTAAAGTTCAGCGTGTGCGTCATCTTTTGGAAGCCCATTTCCACCACATAAGACAAAGAAGCATGCTTGCTAATCATAATTATGTCATAAGCCATATTTATTGTGACAAAGTCAAAATAATGGCAAAAATACATTTTTTGAGATAGAAAAGTTTAATTTATGACATTTGAAGTGATAATTATGAGATAAAAAGTCAAAATGGGATATTAAATCATAACTATGAGATAAAAAGATGAAATTATGAGATATGAAGCCATAATAACTTAAGTCTGACATACCAAGTCTTAACCGAGATTAGAAAGTCAAAAATATTACAAAAAAGTCTCAATTATGACAAAAAAATTCAACATTATGAGAGAAAAAGAAAAAGTGGGAATAAAAATATAAAATTGGGATACTAAGTCATAATGTGACAGTAGAAAGTAGAAATTAAATGAAATTCATAATTATGACAAACAGATAAATGTTTGAGATAGAAAAGTTGAATTTATGGCATTTGAAGTGATAATTATGAGATAAAAAGTCAAAATGGAATATTAAATCATAACTATGAGATAAAAAGTTAAATTATGAGACATGAAGCCATAATAACTTAAGACTGACATACCAAGTCTTAACCGAGATTAGAAAGTCCAAAATATGACAAAAAGTTTCAATTATGACATAAAAAAATCAAAATTTTGAGATAAAAAGAAAAAGATAAAATTGGGATACTAAGTCATAATGAGACAGTAGAAAGTAGAAATGAAATGAAATTCATAATTATGACAAACAGATAAATGCTTGAGATAGAAAATTTTAATTTATGGCATTTGAAGTCATCATTATGAGATAAAAAGTCAAAATGGAATATTAATTCATAACTATGAGATAAAAAGTTGAAATTATGAGATATGAAGCCATAATTATAAGTTAAGATTGATATCTAAAAGTCTAAATTATAACAAAAAGGTCAAAATTATGTTATAAATAGTCATACTTATGACATAAGTCATTTTTGTCATCATTTACTTTTTATCTCATAATTGCACATTTTTGTCAATTATTAATTTTTGTCGTAATTATGACCTGCTGTATATCTCAAAATTAAGACTTATATGTAATAATTATGACCTATATCTCATAATTCTATGACTTATAATTACGAGACATACATTTAATTTTTTTTTTTTTTTATTATTATTATTTTTTATTTACTGAATCATATTTTTTTCTTATGTGGCAGAAATGGACTTCAGTATCATCATTTGTCCTCCAGACATAAATGAGGAAGATTTTCACATGCTAGATGATGAAAGCTGAATTTTATTTAAAAGAGACATTTTAGAATCATTTTAGTGATTTTTCCCCTCAGATTTCCTTCACAAAATGAAAATAATCCATGTAAAATATGTGCTAGCCATATTGTACGCGATATCAGTGTTCTGTTATATTAATATTTTGATCAGTACTGGCTGTTTCGGTTTAAATGCTAACCACATCAGCTCTCAAACAAGTTTGTTATTGGCCACCCAGTGACGTTGCGCTGACAGCTGCTGATTTGAACTGTCTTCTTTAATGTGGCTCCTCATTCTGGGCTTTATTATTGTCTGCTCACAGTCCTTGATGAGAGGACACGCTCGGTCGCAGCACCAGGCGCCGCACATCACCGGGCTCGCATGACTTCATCAGCGTTCCGCTTCAGCGCTGGGGAGCTCCACATCATGCATAAACATGAGCTGTCACTATCACAGTGAGGCCCCAAAGAGCTGCCAGCCAAAGTGGGACTGCGGACACATGCTGCAGTGTGTGTGTGATTTGGAGGAGTTTCAGGAATGTGGAGCACAAGGGCGTGGATGGTGCTGCGGTGTGTAGAGGCATACTGCAAACAGATGAAGATACTCCCGAGCATCTCCCACACCGTCCCCATGTCCTTACCTAAAAATATGATCTGACTTAGACTGGTAGATGATAAAATGGCCAGAAAAAAGTTACATTCATGACATATTGAGTGATAATTATGAGATTAAATGCCTTGATTATGAGATACTAAATCATAGTTATGAAATGAAAAGATGAAATTGACATAAATTGAAATTATGAGATACGAAGCCATGTCAAAACTGACATATTAAGTCATAACTGAAAAAAATCCGAAATATGACATAAAAAGTCAAAATTATGAGATAAAAAGCTGAATTTATGACATACTAAGTGATGATTATAAAATTAAAAAATAACAAAATTATGGGCTACTACGTCATAATTATGAGATAAAAGCCCGCATTATGAGATACTAAATCATAATGATGAGATAAAAAGATAAAATTGACACAAAAAGTTGAAATTATGAGATACAAAGCCATAATTCTAAGTCAAAACTGACATGTCATAACTGAAAAAAGTCAAAAATGACATAAAAAGTTGAAATTCTGAGATACAAAGCCATAATTATAAGTCAGAACTAACATAGTAAGACATGACTGAGAAAAATCTAAATATGACAAAAAATAAAAATGATGAGATTAAAAATCTTTGGGATTGGGATACATAGCCATAATAAGTAAAAGTTGACAAAAGTCATAATTGAGATAAAAAGCCCAAAATATGACAATGATGAAATAAAATGTAAAAACTATGCGATAAAATCATAATTATGATATAAAAAGTAAAGATAAAATGGCCGAAGAAAAATCTTAGACTTACTTTAAAGTCCATAAAATGGAGTAGATGTGACTGAATATGAATGTGCATTTGTATTTTATCCAAAATGTCAAAAATTACAGACTGAATCAGCTTCAAATATTGAAGCTGGAGTCTTAAATCTTTCTAATGATGCAGTTTGTCAAGAATGAATTCTAAACCAAACTTGGGCTGCCACCGTACTTTGCACTTTAAGAAGTTAAAATCTAGTTATATTTGTGAATATATCTTTTAATTCTGTTGGAATATGTATTTTTGTCCCGTTTAAATGCATCTGAAACTAAAAGGGTACACTAAGCCGTACAATTCAGATTGGATCATTTAAATTTCATGAAGGCATTTTAGTGTTTTCTGACATTGAAAGGTTTAAATTGTTCAGGAGCAGAGCTGTCTTTGAAAAACACATGTGAAAAGCTGGGCTGTCTGAAATGTGTTCATTTGACATATTATTGTTACCATACCAAATGAGTGTAGCTGTATCTTAAAGATTGAAGTGTCAGAATTTGTCCCTCTTTATTATTTTCATCTCCAAGCAGTCAAAATCCACATTTCAGCTCTGCTTCTGCATGTATTAATGTTTAACATAGATAATTATCCTATTTTAGAATCACAAAGCTGATAAAAGTGTTTCAGTCGAAGGATTCTAGATATATAGTGTACAATTTTCGCTATTTAGCATGTTTGAGCGCCGCCTGGTGGTTATACACGAAAACCGCATTATATAGACCTACACTGTCTGCACTTTCACCTAATGAGATTTACTCGACAATATCAAACCTGTAATTTCATGAGACAAAATGCCATATACACTAAAAAAAATGACTCATTGAATTTACTAAATTTTTTTAAGGTAAGTGGTTGCAATCAATTTATTTTAGCTACATTTAAATAAACAAATTTAGTTGAAAGTTAGTCAACTAAATTTGTTTATTTAAATGTAGCTAAAATAAATTGATTGCAACTACTTACCTTAAATTTAGTAAATTCAATGAGTAATTTTTTTCAGTGTATGAAGTTTTAAGTGAGGAAAAAGTTATTACATACTCAGCGAAAGGTTATATTTATGGCGATGCTCTTGATTTTCTGGCAGTGGGACTCAATTACTTAAGTTTTGTAGTTTGGCAAGAAAGGACAGATTCAGTTAAAAACTTCAAAGCAACTCCGCTGAATAGAAGACTGATCCACAGATCTTCTGATACACTGCGGTGTGTATTAACACAGACTTCATTAAGGCTGTTTTAATGAACATTTGTTTTGATGTCTGGAGAGTCTCCAGGGACAGTTAACACCTTGTACTAACTTTATCTGTTCATTTCTGACAAGCATAGCTATGGTGCTGTTTGAAACCAAGCCAGTTTGCTGTCATTTACCACGGAATATAATTGATTTCAGTTTGTTAAATGAATAAATAAATACATGCGTTTATAAAGGAAGACTAAACGCAGAAATTACAGTTTGTATTTTTATTAAAGTTAAACTTTTACTTTCAGTAAAACAATGTTATTAATAATAAAGTGCAAAACAAAGTCCCCATCTTCCAAACTGTCTCTACACCTAAATATACAGGTGCATCTCAATAAATTAGAATGTCGTGGAAAAGTTCATTTATTTCAGTAATTCAACTCAAATTGTGAAACTCGTGTATTAATTAAATTCATTGCACACAGACTGAAGTAGTTTAAGTCTTTGGTTCTTTTAATTGTGATGATTTTGGCTCACATTTAACAAAAACCCACCAATTCACTATCTCAACAAATTAGAATATGGTGGCATGCCAATCAGCTAATCAACTCAAAACACCTGCAAAGGTTTCCTGAGCCTTCAAAATGGTCTCTCAGTTTGGTTCACTAGGCTACACAATCATGGGGAAGAATGCTGATCTGAAAGTTGTCCAGAAGACAATCATTGACACCCTTCACAAGGAGGGTTCAATTCCCAGGGAACACACATACTGATAAAAAAAAAAATGTATAGCCTGAATGCACTGTAAGTCGCTTTGGATAAAAGCGTCTGCTAAATGCATAAGTGTAAGTGTAAGTGTAAGGCATCAAGAGCCACCACACACAGACGTGTCAAGGAATTTGGCTACAGTTGTCGTATTCCTCTTGTTAAGCCACTCCTGAACCACAGACAACGTCAGAGGCGTCTTACCTGGGCTAAGGAGAAGAAGAACTGGACTGTTGCCCAGTGGTCCAAAGTCCTCTTTTCAGATGAGAGCAAGTTTTGTATTTCATTTGGAAACCAAGGTCCTAGAGTCTGGAGGAAGGGTGGAGAAGCTCATAGCCCAAGTTGCTTGAAGTCCAGTGTTAAGTTTCCACAGTCTGTGATGATTTGGGGTGCAATGTCATCTGCTGGTGTTGGTCCATTGTGCTTTTTGAAAACCAAAGTCACTGCACCTGTTTACCAAGAAATTTTGGAGCACTTCATGCTTCCTTCTGCTGACCAGCTTTTTAAAGATGCTGATTTCATTTTCCAGCAGGATTTGGCACCTGCCCACACTGCCAAAAGCACCAAAAGTTGGTTAAATGACCATGGTGTTGGTGTGCTTGACTGGCCAGCAAACTCACCAGACCTGAACCCCATAGAGAATCTATGGGGTATTGTCAAGAGGAAAATGAGAAACAAGAGACCAAAAAATGCAGATGAGCTGAAGGCCACTGTCAAAGAAACCTGGGCTTCCATACCACCTCAGCAGTGCCACAAACTGATCACCTCCATGCCACGCCGAATTGAGGCAGTAATTAAAGCAAAAGGAGCCCCTACCAAGTATTGAGTACATATACAGTAAATGAACATACTTTCCAGAAGGCCAACAATTCACTTATTGGTCTTATGAAGTATTCTAATTTGTTGAGATAGTGAATTGGTGGGTTTTTGTTAAATGTGAGCCAAAATCATCACAATTAAAAGAACCAAAGACTTAAACTACTTCAGTCTGTGTGCATTGAATTTATTTAATACACGAGTTTCACAATTTGAGTTGAATTACTGAAATAAATGAACTTTTCCACGACATTCTAATTTATTGAGATGCACCTGTATGATTTTTATTTTAGAGCTGTCGGGACGGATTTGGCGCGAAATTGCACACATGCGTTATTCTCTTACACAGAGAAAAGCAGGTATGGCTGTGTTTTGCCATGAAGCTGAAAAAAATGACGATAAATCATTCAGAACGGCAAACCTCCGGTGAACCAAGGCTGGGAAAACAAAATGAGAAAAAGAAAATGACAATACGCATCTTGGTAATCTAATCAAACCACATTCATTTTTGATCGGGTTGACATCTACAATATTTAACGACATGATTTTGAAAAAATATGTTCACTTTTCAATTTGTACATGGTGTCCAACGATTAATATGTTTGAAAAGTAGGCTATTGCTTATGTTTAATGTTATATTGCTTGAACTGAGAACAAATGAGAATATTTGGGATGTTTTTATTAAAGTTTAATTTATATTAACCAAGATCAAGGAATGTGCTTATCTATATTAATTTTTGTATTTAAAAAAAAAAAAAAAAAAAAAATATGGTACTTTTCTGCCAAGACATTGTCATGTAATTTTATGGACAATTCTGTTAACTCTAAAACAACACAAAGTAAAAAAATCAAAATGCATTTAAAACACCTGTAAAAACTTTTTTTTATAAATAAATACGTAAAATTCCCTTAAATACAGTATATTGTGCCATGTTTTTATGGATCTTTACACATGATGCTAGTTTAAATATTGGATATAACTTTGCACTAACAAGGTTACTAAGCACTAATGATGATATTACAGATCAGTGTTACTGAGCCATAACTCTATTCAGCGGTAAAAAGTTACATCTTGTGACTGTACTTTCTAAATAGTGTGTACTTTATTATTTGTTCCAGCGTTAAGTCTTGAACCTTTTTTATGTCAGGATATCAAAGGAAGGGTGCAAATGTTTAGGGTAGCGAGTTTAAAATTTTATTTATAATATGATACAAGAATAGTTTGTGCAAGAAATGGATGGGAACGTGGACCTGTACAATATTAACAAAATGTATTTGTAATGTAATCCAATGGCAAACACACAAAGCACAACACTCAGTTGCTCAGTTTGGCCATGATTGTGTCAAAGGATACATCTTATCAAGATATATATATTTTTTACACAACATTTCAGCTTGTATACATTTATTGGTTGTATAAGGTTATATATAGATGAATATAAAGTGCAAAAACAAGAACACTTACAGTGAAGGCATGGCCCTGAAGTGCTGTATGTGACAACATGCATGTCATTGTACTCGTGCGCTTGTGTGTGGGACTCTATCCATGCACAATATGGCCGTATGGATAGACTATCATACACACACACACAGGTACGCAGACACACACTGAATATGGCCTAAGCTGGACTGGCGTCATATGAAATTCAACCCCTTTCCAGCACATCGACGAATATGCAGTTCAACATCATTCGTCTATTTGAAATACATTTGAGTCTGTGCAATAAGTTGAGTTATACAAATACAATTAATATGAACAGCTGAAAAAATGAGCTAACATCTAAATTTCCCCTTTTTACATTTAAAAATAGACATTATTTGTATAATATCGCTCCTTCGGCCTCAGTAAAATAGCACCACAGGGTTGCACCTTTCAAGCCTAGAAATACAAATTTACCTGATAGAAGAACTGAGCGTTGTCTTGCTTTGGAAGAGTAAGGCATTTTCGTCGTTTTTGAAAGGATAAGAAAAATACATAAGCACTGTTAGTTGACTAGATTACATTTTATATCGCATATAATTATATGATTTGCTTTTCGTTCATATATTTTTAAAATGTAATTTTTCTTTCGCTATACATCTCGTGAAGATGTTTTGTTGTAATGATCTATTTTTTTTCTTCGGTTTTTTTTTCCTAAAGCAAGTGCGTGTAGCATCACAGTTGCGGTTTATCATTCTTTTAAGAGAATGTATGTCGGTGTCTGTCTCCTGCTGTCCAGTTCATGTTTTTTCTGTGACAATCCTCAGGCTAGTTTTGCTGAGAGCCCTAGTGAAATGGAGAGGAATATTTTTTTTAACAATCAGTTTAAAACATTTTATGACCTATCACCAATTTATGGAAGCTTGGTTCCACTATGAATGAAAAAAAAATAAATAAATAAAAACTGCTTTTTATCTCTCAATTCTGACATTTCAAAGTTCTGAGTTTATATCTAACAATTTGGAATTTTTTCTAGCAATTTTAAGGGAAAAAGAGTCATAATTATAGGTATAAACTCATATTTCTGAGAAGAAAAGTCCTAATTGTGAGATCAAGAAGTCACAATTAATTCTGTGGGGTGGAAAAAAAGTAAAAAATCTGAAGATATAAACTCAGAATTCTGAGAAAAAGGTCAAAATTGTGAAATCTAAACTCAGAATTCTGTGAAAAAGTCTGAATTGTGAGATAAAAAGTCACAACTACCTTTTTTATTTATTTATTTTTTTTAAATCAAGCTTCCATAGCAATTTTATTTCAATAACAGATTCATGTTATTAACAGAAATAATGGTAATTCAAAAATGCTAACCGAGTTTGTTCTCTTGCGTTTCCAGCAGTCAGGGTTGAGACGTTTCTGCTCCTCGGCCAGAGCTTTGGCCTCCATGGTGTACATCCTCCTCTCCTCGTTCTTCATCTTCTTCCATTTATCACCCAGAATCACGCTGATGGCTCTGAGTAAATTAGACATGGAAACCTCATTTTAAGAGAAAGACCCAAACAACCGGACAAATTTCACTTCTGAAGTATGTATGAAGTACATATTACACTACTGTGTGGCATTTGAAACTGTTCCAAAAGGTAGTCAGCATGTTTATGTCACAATAGACTTGTTTTGGCCAAACAGTTTCCTATTTTAGTTAGGATGCTGCCTATGTAGGAAACTGACAGCGTAATTTTGTGTATTTGTCAATTATTATTATTTTTCTATTTATTTCTATTTAGATTTTTTTAATTTCAGTTCAAATTTTAGCCATTTTGTACTTGAACTTAGACTTCTATGATGTTAGTTGCTCAGGCAACATTTGTAATAATTTTTCATATAATATTTTTATTTGATTTGATTTCAGCTTTATTTTAATGAACAAAAAACAGGTTTTGGAATATAGCTCATGCAAACATTCGTCCGTTTGCTCGCGGCACATCCACACACCTGTTGTCTTTGCCGGGGTACATCTGTGTATATTCCACCCTGTACTTCTTGGCAAAAAGCATGAAGGCATTCATTGGCCGCTTGCACTTTGTGGGTGTGGCTCCAGAGCTTCCTGAGGCATGGCTGCGCTGTGATTTGCTGCTGGGGGAGTGATGGGAGGAGCCGAGGGCCTCGAGTTTGTCACAGTCGGGACTCACAGCGCCCCCGCTGGACTGGGATGCCCGACGCTGGCGTGCCATACTGCTCAGAACGTAAACGGCGGATGAGTCGAGAGGGGTGAAATCATAACTGTGTACGGGGTGAGAAAACAGTCAACATGTTAAACACATTAAGTTGAAACCAATTCAGTTCTTATCTCTGATGATATCTCTAAATGTTATTATTATTACTCATTTATAATAATGAAAGGAATCATCTATAAAAACTGAACTAAAACTAAAATTAAATAAGAGACTCTAGTTGCAAACAAGTAGCAAATTAGGTCATATATATTACCAAATCCAAAAAAATATATATAATAATAATTACATTTTGCTTAAACAAATCATTGACAATTAACCATGCAATTTCTCATTATCATAATCTCAACATTAATGTGAAAAAGAGAAATTATATGAACTATTTACACATCATGATAGTGTTTGTTCTATTGTCTTTAATATCTTATGATTTTAAAAATAATTTTGAGTATTTTTGCCATATTATGTCATGAGAATCACCCTTGAAAATAATAGTAATTACAAAAAAAAAACAAGTAATTTATTGTCATAATTGAAAAAAAAAACATCAACCTTAACTGTCTGAAAAATATAGGCTTTGATTTTTTTCTTTTCTTTTGATTTTGCAGTTAAATTTGACCTGGACATATTTTTTTTGTGAGATTCACCAAATACTTGCTTTTTTTTACCTTTCAATGTTATTTTACTATTATTTATATATTATTATGGTACTAATATTATTGATATTATATTGATTTATTTTATTATATTTTCAGTTTACATTTTAACTTCATTTTAAATTTTAGCAATTTTATCTACTATTGTGATGTTTATTAGTTATTTTGTGTTTATTTATTAGTTTATTTCTTATATATTTCTATTTATTTGTCTTTCAATTTTAGTTTTAGCAGTTTTATTACGTCAACTTATTTTATTTCAGTTAGTTACAAAGAAAATGTTTTTAGAATTAAATTTTTTTTTTATTGTATTCGATTTCAGCTTTATTTCAATTAACGAAAACTATTATTAATAGTGTTAGTTGTAGTTAACAATAGCAACACTCGTACCTCCTAAAAGTGTCAAAAACAACCGAGTCGTCACAATTGATGGCGTCGCGGTGTCCTGGCGGCAGACACACGTCTCCAACCTCCATGTCATAGCAGGGAATGCCGTGCTGCACAACAGTAAGGCTCGGATAGAAAGAAGACCACCCTAACACACGTGCACAGATTAGATTAATATTCTGAAATCACATTGATCTATTAATGATACTGCATGAAAACAGACTTCTGCATTTAGCCTACCTTTATTTTTTACAAAAAACGGATGGTCCAAACTGCACTCAGCGGTCAGAAGCCCTGCTTCAGAGGAACCAGGGTCAAAGATTAATTTCAGGACAGACTGGCCGAAAGACACACTCTCCTCAAAGACCACCAGCTTTAGCCCATCAGAGCCGTAATTCTGCGAGACAAACAAACTTAAATTACTTTGGCAATAAGATTTTTCAAAGCATTTTTAAAAGTTACTTCGTGATGAATTCTTTAAAGGAACAGTTTGACCAAAAATGAAAATTTGCTGAAAATGTACTTATCCTCAGGCCATCTAAGATCTAGATGAGTTTGTTTCTTCATCATTTGGAGAAATGTAGCATTACATCACTTGCTCACCAATGGATCCTCTGCAGTGAATGGGTGCCGTCAGAATGAGAGTCCACAAAACCATCACATCTGAATCATGCGGATTACTTGTGGATTATTGTGATGTTTTTATCAGCTGTTTGGACTTTCATTCTGACGGCACCCATTCACTGCAGAGGATCCATTGCTGTGCAAGTGATGTAATTCTGCATTTCTACAAATCTGTTCTGATGAAGAAACAAACTCATCTACATCTTGGATGGCCTAAGGATGAGTACTTTTTCAGTAAATTAAAATTTTTGAGTAAACTATTCCTTTAAAAGGTGAAAGAATGTGCATATCTTTACCTTCATTGGGTTGGACTGGGTTCCTCCCTCATCATCTGAATCTTCATCCGACTCCGTCACATCCTCTGCATCCTGCCACTCCACATTCGGACCTTTGTGGAAGCGTAGACGTGTTCCTGGAGGAAAAAGACAGAGACAAGGGTTTGGAAAGAGATCTCCATATATCAAATACAGAAAAGTTAAGCCTAAACTTACTGTGGTTAAAATAAAACTTCAATACAGTTATGTAAAAACAAACATGTTCCAGGCCGAGGGTGTGAGGACCAGAATCTGTTCTGAGGACTCGTTGGCCCTCCTGTGACCCAGAGACACGCCTGTTTTCCTCTTTTACTCCTGCTGCTCTGCATTTGTAACAGCAGAAGGTGCTGTTCACCACATTTCTTCAAGTCATTGATAAAACAGCTGCCATCACAATATCAGCTGTTATTTTGTTCCCAAGTTTTTGGGAACACTTTATCTATGTGTGTCTTTACCTTTCAGGAAACAATGCCAGGCAGTGGAGGGCCAGGAATGGGACCATCCCAGGTCATCATCATCGGACAGAGACGACATGCAGAAAATGCCCGACTCTGACTCACTGCTGGCCTGTAAAACGCACATAAAACAGCCTCAGAAGTATGCACTATATGCTATTTACTCTTTTACTCTCAGCCAGGGTCCAAAATTAACAGTAAATAAAATTACTGAGCCATGTGGCCGATAACTTTATTAAGAACCGCAACATAATGCATGCTTTCAGTCGAACTGTAAGAATGATGGAGTTTTACAGAGAGAGAGATTAGGTTGTAAACAGTGTTGTTATCTAACTAAAACTATTAAAATTAGTTTTCATTAATTGAAATAAAGCTAAAATGAAACAAAATATAAATTTGATGAAAACAATGGAAAATTGAAGTACTAAAATGAATAAAACTGAAATAAATAAAATCAAGCTAAACAGAAATATTTTTAAATTATAAAAATAAAAACAAAATTACTAAAACTAAAATTAAAATGAAAACCAGGGTTATTATAGTTATCAGCAATTAAACTACTCGGAACATTTTTGTTTACTGAAGTAAAGCTGAAATAAAATGGTATATAAAAATTAGATTGAAAAACTTGAACTAAACAAAAATTAAACTGAAATAAGTTTAAGTGGAAGCACTAAGGAAACAAACAAAACGTAAAAAGGAACTAAAATTGAAATCAAAATAAATTAAAGTTAGTAATATTAAAAATAAAAACTAATAAAACTGACATAAGCACACAACAAAACTGCCAAAAATTAAATGAAAATGAAAAATGAAAATATAAAATTAAAGCTAATTCAAAAATATCTATAGTATATACACAACACTAAAATAACACTGATGAAAACTGAAACTATAAAATAAAAGGTAATTAAAATACAAATTAATGTTATAGCAATATACAAATAATACGAAAATTACACTGACATGCTGTGAATGAAAACATAGCTGTTTTGTCAGCTAAATAATCCCAATATAATATAATATCACAAATAAATATATTTCATGGTCCACAAACTTGCTCAGTTCACTCACCATTGGCAAGTGTGACAAAAAGTTTTGGACCTTGATAACTGCATATAACATTCTCAAAAACTCTTAAGCCATTCATGAAATCCCATTATAAGTGTTTGCATTTGTAAAGGCCCGTGGTGGTACCCTGGTGCGGCGGCGTTCTCTCATGTGGCTGCGGGCGGGACTGGGGGCGCTGCTGGAAGACAGAGGGGGTCTTGCGTAGGAATGTAAACTGCTACTGTTGGAGAAGATGTGGACAGGAGAAGACCTGTAATGATAAAACTTGAATGAGCAAAAAATGAGGTGTGCAATTTAGATTCACGTGCATTTGTATAAAAGCCAGGATTTCCTGACCGGTTGTGTGGGGCGTTCTGGAGCAGGGGGCTTTGAGGGCTGGTGGCGATGTTGGCCAGCTCGGTCAGCCAGTTTGTGTGTGAAACATTGCCTTCAGGCCTGGAGCTCCAGCCCTCGACGGGCCCCTCCTCATGATGCGACACGCCCGGGGCCACCTGGAACACGCCCGGGGTCGACTGGTCATCCTGCACCTCCTGCAGCTCAGGTAGGTCATCTGCAGAGACGGAAACTGTCATTGCAAATAGTATTTGAAATCGGAAATGTGATTTTTACATTTTCAGAAGACAACATGAGTGGTAAACCTAATTACCGTACTCCATGTGACTCTCATTAGAAGGGCAGCCAGGTGAGGAGGGCAGGCGCTCGTTGCATTTAAGCAGATCGAAGGCCTCGTCCATACCTGAGCTCTGTGTCTGGGCTTCCTGGACTCTCTGAGGGACCGACTGAGTTTTCACTTCCCACACCATATTATAACATATCAGCTGGGCAGGCTGTGAATGCAAGAGAAGCGTTAAAGCGAAAGCAAAATGGGTAGGTAATTTCCAAACCAGCTTACTTGCACAGGTTTTACTTTGTAGGCATTTGTTTTGAATGAATGAAACGAATGAATGAATGTGGGCCAACACAAGTAAACACTGGAACAACAACTGTTCTGTTGGGTATTGTGCAATATGTTCTTGGCCACTGTTCGATCAGGTTGAGCACTTGTAACAATCGTTTCACAATTAAACGAGAGTCGTCAAGGCTTGAATGCTTCATAAAACCAATTTCGTCGTGTTAAATAACGCGTTTTGTTTGTGGCCCGTTTCTGTGAAGCGCGGTCACGTGACCCGCATTGCACGCAAGGCTTGTTTATAAACTTTCAGGGACTTCGCGCATGCGCAGCGCAGCTCATTCATTCATAACTGCGTAACAACGGGGGATCAATAACAGCGATAGATTGCGCTAGAAAATTCTCCATAACTTTAGAGAATCGCAGATGGAAGTCCCCCCGTTCGATCTGATCGAAGATAAGTCCGTGTTTATGAGTGGAAAGCGTTATTTGTGGCCATTTTGCTCGCTCGACGGTTTCAGTTTAATCCACACAGGAAGAAAATAAGGTTTTTCTGCACTCGCGAATTAACAAAAACAAAACAGACGGAAGCGCATAGATGTTTTGGTTTATCACTGATATTTTAGCACGATTATTGTCGTTGTTAAAGATGAACACGGGAACAATAACTTCAATACGGCTGTCGCAACAATACGAAGGTCTTTGTTTGAAAAAATCGGCAAAAACTCATTAACAACTGCGGTATTAAATCAAACCACATCTTACACAGACCATCCAGCTGTCAGACGTTTGATCGATGCAGAATAATGAAGATAAATGCTTAAAAATGAACTCAGATGTCAACAGCAGGAGCTGTAAACAAAAGAATGTCAACAAGTTGAGACATGGTACATCAAGTCCTTCCTTTTACCCTACTGTAATGAATGGAGACCCTGTTTTCTCCTGGGTTTTAATGAAAAAACACGACTGGCTGTTTAATTATTGTCGCTATGGTGAGGCAGAGAATTAACTAAACCACAAGCAAAACAACAAACGTCACAGAGAAAAAAACCCATCAAGTAAAAAGTTGTCATTTGCGATCGAAACAATGAATGACAGTCTTTTTGCTCCCCGCAGCCTCAATCGTCACCGTCTAAAATAGCCACGCAAAATAAAGTTCATTGACATTACTGTTTCGTTTCGTGGTAATATTTCAACAACTTTTTTACTTACCAAACCTGTCGCCATTACCGAGTATCTCTGGCATTCTCAGCGAAGGCAGGACTGATTACTTTTAGATCTGGCCTCCCATTGGTGGAGACGCACGTCAGTCTGGTGAGCTCGAAGCGCGATTGGCTGGTCGCTCTCACACTGGGTTAGACATGGATGGGTTTGTTATTGTGTTTGTGATTGGCCAGTTCTGCATGCCCGTTACATCAGCCGTAAATCTCATTGGTTGAGACGGACTTTTTTTTATGAAAGACCCTCCCTCTTTTTTAAATGGGGGATTTGAGGTATGTATTGTCTTAAAACGTAAACAAACACAAAACAACATTAATCCATGCATGTGGGTAATATTGCAGCTCATTAAAAGTGAAATATCCGATGGCTGGCCGCATGAATACAGGTTATGGATACAAATAATGATATAAAAATATCACATCTGGTGAAGTTTCATTTTTGATGGCATTTCTACTCAGTGAGGTAACATGCATCATGACATATCATAATACATGCATATTATGCATAAATGAATAATTTGTAGCATAGGACTTAGCTGTAATAATCACAACGTGATTTAAATACAAAATTGTTCTTTATTTGAATGGAAAGTCAAATATAACTGACAGTATAATACTGGGCTCTCTTGCACCAAGAGACCTTAGACCTTTGATCCATTTTCAGGACATAAAAAGCATTAGCGACTTCTCAATTAGGCTGCAGAAATGGTACAGAAATGAGCACTGATTGGCAATTAAAAGTCTTTTTCCCCCGGAGAACAGGGTAGAAATGGTGTAAAGTTACACTGACACACATGTGGTTTAGGGATTCACTACAGGTTAGTTTACCAACAGACAAACCTGTGGGGATCTACATGGGAAGAGGTGATGATGCCTAAGCTGTTCATATTAGAGGTAGACAGTAATGAATCTTCAGTAATGTTTTAGGAAGAAATGGATACTACTAGTAATGTATATGACTTGCTGTGAAGCAAAAAGATCCAATCAACAAGGACGAACTTCTCATACATCATGAGAAAGAGAAAAACAGTGTCCAAATACTACAGAAGTGAAGAATAAAGCAAGTGTTTTAAAGAACATTATCAAAATGTCAAAAGCTACCAGAAACAAAATAAACATAACTCAAAAATATAGACAGGAAAAGAGGAATCATTCAGACTTCTTCAGAGAAAGCAAATGTCCTTGGTAAATTTTTGAGCATCTAGAAAACGAATGTGAATGTACAATTTGTGCATGTCGAATACAACTTAATTCATTGTGAAATACTTTAGTTATTCAAAAAAACATAAGACGTGAACAAATCATAAAAATGTGCTACACCATTTTAAAACTGAAGATACACAATGCCTATATGATACTATTCATATGTGACCGTGAGGAGTTTCTCTAAAAGATTGTGCAAAAACAAGGAATAGAAAACATGTAACGCTGTGCAACCTCAAGTTCACCCAGAAATGAAAATTTGCTGAAAATGTACTCGCCCTCAGGCCATCCAAGATCTAGATGAGTTTTTCTTCATCGGATTTTGAGAAATGTAGCATTGCATCACTTGCTCACCAATGGATGTGAATGGGTGCCGTCCGAATGAGAGTTCAAACAGCTGATAAAAACATCACAATACTTAATAATCTTACTTCTTGTGGATTATTGTGATGTTTTTATCAGCTGTTTGGACTCTCATTCTGACGGCACCCATTCACTGCAGAGCATCCACTGGTGAGCAAGTGATGTAATGCTAAATTTCTCCAAATATGATGAAGAAACAAACTCATCTACATCTTGGATGACCTGAGGGTGAGTAAATTTTCATTTTTGGGTGAGCTATTCCATTAAATTAGGTATTTTCATTACACTGGCATCAAAGTGCAATAATATTCAGACTGCATTTTCATTTTTATATGAAATCGAGTCTGTGCATCTCCATCTCCTTTTCTCATATCGTATTCTCAAGCAATTTGAAAGCTTACTAACTCATGGAAGTGTAATGAAAGTTGAGTAAAAAAGTCAACATGAAACAACTCATTTGACTTCTGTAATCTGAAGTATTTATGAGTTAAATAGGATATTCAACAAGAAAAAAATAAGTAGGACCCGATTTTATTCATCAGAATTGTCCATATCAGAATACATTTTAGAGGCATTGCAATATTTTAATACAAACTTTTTTTGTGTGTGTGTGTGTGCTCTAAGTAAATATGTTCAGTTTAGTCTTCATGTTGACTTTAAACTCTGGCATGTTGTCCATAATTCATTATATGTAATTGTTCACATTTTTTGTAACAGGTGTCATCAAGATGCAATTCATGAAGCTCAGGTGCAGAATTCATGTTTAGTCAAAAATGGCTCGCAGTAAAAATGACTCGCATAACACTGAAAACACTGACAAATGTTCAACAGCAGATTTTAAAATTCAGAAGTATAGCTTTAAAAGAATAAATTAACATAGTACTGTGCTGTATATGGCATAATAATGCAGTCTTTGTGTGGACGTCACTGTAAAAGATGCAGCATGTGAAAGAAACTCAAAACAAGTTTAAAAAAAATGAGAAAAGTTTCGATAAACACACCGGTACCAAATCCCCAAACCAAATAACCATGAGGAAATTCCCATAAACCTCGAGTACCCTGGAGGAAAATGCTCACATTTGGCTTTTCACATCTAAAAAAATCATGATCATTGACACACACCGGAGTTTCACATCTGTGAATGCAAAACAATAACTTCAAGCTTATGACCTATGTTATCACGATTTCTTGACCATGATGACAGGCCTCTCTACTTACCATTTTCTCATCGTTTCATGTTGCATTTTAAGTTTGCGATGTTTATTGATTAACTGACTTCATGCATTCGGCTCCTCTATTGCGATGTGACTCCCGAAGAGCGTGATCAGCTGCTCCTCGTAATTCGCTATGTTTCGTTTCATGATGTCCATGCAGGGGCCTAATAACCTCTCAAACGCCTGCACGCCCATTACTGTGGAACACAATGAGAATGGTCATATGACCCGCAATGCAGCTGTGATACATTGTTATATCATTTATAATGCATTACCCAAGCATTTGACGTTGTCCATGGCATATGCAGAAGCCGCCCGTGGCTTGTTAGTGACGAGCGCCAACTCTCCGAAATACTGGCCTCTAGAGCATGTGGCGATTTCCACCTCCTCGTCTTCAGTATCGTTTTTCGACTAAAAAACAATGTCGTGTAAATGCACGTGAATCTTTTAAAGCTGAAGGATTTATTGGTTTATTAAGATGCATAATGAACCGAATTGTGCTGATTCTTTGTTAAAACAAACATGTTTGACTCACTTTGCTCCTCTTCATAGTGATCCTAACGTGTCCTGACTCTACGATGTAGAAACAATCTGCCAAATCACCCTGTGAAAACAAGGTAGTAGTTTAGTATTTTTGAAAGACGTATTTTCTACTCACCAAGGCTGCATTTATTTGATAAAAAATACAGTAAAACAGTAATATTGTGAAATATTATTATAATTTAAAAGAACTGTTTTCTATTTGAATATATTTTAAAGTGTAATTTATTCCTGTGATGCAAAGCTGAATTTTCAGCATCATTACTCCAGTCTTCAGTGTCGCATGATACTCCAGAAATCATTCTAATATGCTGATTTGCTGCTAAAGAAACATTTATTATTATTATCAATGTTAAAAACAGTTCACATTTTTTTCAGGATTCTTAAATGAATAGAAACACAAAAAACAGCATTTATGTGAAAGAGATAAATCACTTTGTAACATTATAAATGTATTTAATTTTAAATATTTTTAATTTTAATAATTAACCCTTGCTGAATAAAAGTATTAATTTCTTATAAAAGAATCAAACTGACATTATATTATGACATTAATAAATGTGTGTGTGTGTGTGTGTGTGTGTATATATATAAATATAAATTACAACAGATAACTAAATTAATAAAATTGGATGAACCATTAATTCAAATTACTCTTCCAGTTGTTTGTAATGAAAAATGACTGTTAAACATTTTATAGAGTTTGTACTCACAAATTGTACTCAATCTGATTAAGTATATTAGTGCTGAGCATAAATACAGAAATTAAACAGTAAAAGAAATCTAGGCCTGGATCACCAGTTTAAAATTCCCTAACATTTCCAGAAACTGGAATCTTACTATTAGAAAACATTTATTAGTGGTGTCAAAATGGTCTAACCTGAGCAATGATCTGTTCCCCACTGTTGTACACTTTGGTTGACAAGACATCAACAACTTTCATTCTCTCTGAAACCTAAAAACAAGACATATTCATTCATAAAATCAACAAGAGAACTGCACATGCAGAAGGAAACTCAAATGACCAACTACAAAATAATAAAATACAGTTAGCAGATAGCATGTTGGTAGAAGTTGCTGGAATGAATACAAAAGTGTGTTCAAACCTCCAGTGACGTGAGCAGTGGAAGAGTCCCAATGAAAGCCTCGTACATTTTTCTTTTCTTTGCGTTGTTCTTTACAATGATCCTTCTGAATGTCAAACGGTCCTGGAGACATTTAAACAAAGAAAAAAATATGTATATATTTTACACTCCAGGAAAAGAGATTGAATCTTTATAGTCCTCTAATTTCAGTACTTTCTATGAAAAGCAGAGGGCGCTCTAACACAAACAATACAGGAAATGCTGTTGGAGAAAGAAACAAGATATTTAGCATCTGATTTTACTGTAAACTTAAATACCAGGATGTTTTTTGTCAAAACCAGTTGTTTATAAAATGATGTTCTGCAACAGCATTGAATTCACACAACTGCAAATTCATTAAAATATCTTTTATATTTTATTTTTTTCCACAGCAGAACGAGTCATATGACTTTGGATTGTTATGGGTGAGTAAATAATTATGTTATTTTAGTATCATTGATATACTGTTATAGTTTGTTAATATTTCGAATTAGATTTTATTTTTATCATTTATGTTTTCATTTTAATTTTAGTTAAAATTGTTGTTGTGTTATTGTCTTTTCATTTGCTTTTATTACTTTCAAATTGTAGTTTTCATTATTTTAGTACTTCAACTTTAAACAAAAGTGAGAAATTGCAAAAAAAGTGAAATTGCAGAAAAATGCAAGACTTTTTAAATATATTTTATTTCAGTTAATGTTTATTTTATTTCACGAAATAAAACAAAATTAAAAATTCTGACAATTCTGACATTTTTCTCACAAATCTGAGTTTATATCTCACAATTAAATTTTTTTTTCTCAGAATTGCAAGATCTAAATGCAGAATTACGACATCTACGTCAAGTCAGAATTGTGAGATGTAAACTCAGAATTGTGAGAAAGTCAGAATTCTAAGTTTATATCTTGCAATTCTAACTTTTTTTTCTTAGAACTGTGAGTTTGTATCTCTCTATTCTATGTTTACGTCTTGTGATTCATATTTACTTAAAGCATGAAATAAACATGAATGATCAGAATGCATTTTATTTCTACTTAAACTTGAAAAATGCTGTAATTTTACAAGTTTAAGTGCACCGAAGTTAATCTACTCTCCTGTTTGATTTGTTTGCCGGACAACATGGTGGATTTGGCATTATGATTGGTCAGATCTCCTGTCAACCAAGCTCTTTGCGAATGTTCAATTCTGACTTTTTTCTCAGGTAAAAAAAGGCAGAATCGTGAGACAAAAAGTCGCAACTACCTTTTTTTATAATCTGTGGCAGAAACGGGCTTCCACAGTTAATAACCCTGGTAAATGATTACAAAAATGACTCACAAGGCACCACAGGGCTCCAGGTGAGGTAGCGATGATGGTGGCGGCCCTCGGCGTGTTGTACATGAGGGCCAGCTCTCCAAAACTCCCACGGTTGTCATAAGAGCCCACGGTCCGCGTGGTGCCGTCCGCTTTCAACATGATGTCAAACATTCCCCTGCGCGAGAAACACAACGAAATATCGACGTCTGAGAGGTTTAAACACCAGCATCATGATCCAAAGATGAATCATTTATACCTCTCAATGACATAGAAGTTGTCGCCATCGTCGTCTTGATCGATGATGTGCTCTCCGGTCACCACTACCTTCTCAAACATGGCATCCAAGACTTGCGACATCTGCTCCTGTTGGTTTGGAGGGCAAAATATGAGCCTTTCTTGTGTTAAAGGGAGAGTTCAGCTAAAATAGACTATTCTGTCATTTTTATTTCTTCTGTCAAATATAAAAGGAGATATTTAACAGATTTCAGGTGAATAACTGCATACATTTTTGTTTGTTCCCAGTGTTATTGTAGTTAATTAAAACTAAAACTATAAAAAGTTACTTGAAATAAAATCTATTAACTGAAAAAATTACTTGTATAACAACAACAACAAAGCCTTTAACAAAAATTAAAATGAAAACACAAATTATGAACTAAAATGAACTAATAAAAACTCTAAAATAACTCTAAAATAATAAAAACTTTAATAGTATCTCAAATGATAAAATCTAAAACTATTAAACAATTTAAACAATTTTTTTATTTGAAATAAAGTTGGAATAGAATAATAGAGTTGACAAAAATAAAATAAACCTAAACTTTAATATTAAACAAAAAAAGAAAGAAAAAAATATTAAACAAAGCTCCTAAAAATGAAAACTAAAATGGAAACTGACCTAAATGGTTATATTAAAAAAAATTTGTAATAAAGCAATCTATTAATAAACTAATAAAAATGACAAAAGCACATAAGAAAATAGCTAAAAATTAAATTAAAATGGAACCTGAAAATATAAAAATAAAAGCTAATTCAAAAATATGAATAAAAACTATAAAATAATACTAAAATAACACTGGTTTGGAACAACATTAAGGTAAATGATGACAGGTTAATTTTTTTTTTTATCATTTTTATTCCTTTAACATGCATAATATGCAACATAAGACAACATTTTGTTAAATGTGACATCTGGAAACATTACTGAAGTTTTAATGACAATTTTTGGTATTTTCATAACATTTTTCAATATTTTTTCCAGTAGTCTGTGGCACAGGAACTAAACAAACCATCCATGTTAATCTTCGTGGTTGTATGAAAACAAATTAGCCAAAACTTGCATTTTATTCTCTCATAAACAGCTGATAATCTTACCTGGTCCAGGTTTTTGAACAGTAGGATGTCTTCGCAGGCTTCCTGTAGTCTCTGTCTCTGCTCGTCTGTTTTGGGGTGAGTGACCTGAAGGCACAGCAAAGCATGATGGGATACTGGGCAGCAGATCCCACAGAAATGCAGAAAAGAGGAGGAACTCTCAGTCGCCAGAGCATTTCAATAGCAGGTTTTGAGAGGCCACTCACCCTGGGTTCTCTCTCCTCCTCATCCTCATCAGGGTTGTACGCCTCCGCACAAACTGTCCAGAGACCAATGAATTCAGTAAATCGTAAGCAGGATTAGAGATGAAAACAAATAAAACCGACCTGTCTAGACAACGCATTACTGCGCAATTAAAATACAGTGCTTTGTGCAACCTGTTACAATAAAAACAAGCCAATTTATCAGCATCTGAATCTTAATGTATACTTTCAAACACTGGATTACTGGATTGTTTAAATGGTTAAAAACATAAAAATTGCAATACTGCCATCATTTACTCATCCTCACGTTGTTCCAGACCTTAATGACTTTTAATTCTTTAGTGAAACAAAAAGGAGATGTTTAGCAGATTGTCCAAGCTGCTCTTTTACTTGAAGATATAGTCACAATTTAAGAGCTATGGAAGATGGTTTTTCATTGAATAATAACTTAAATTTGGGTATGTTTCTCACACAAGTCTAATCAAATCAAATTTAAAATTAGAAAGACTGGCAACTAACTGAAATGAGTAAAAATGAATTATAAATAAAAATAAAACAACCTAAACATTGATATAAAAAAATCTAATAGAAAAGACAAAAGCACAATTACTAAAAATGAAGACTAAAACTGAAGTAAAAATAAATTAAACCCAAATTGTAATATTATAAAACTAATTATAAATAACATGACAGAAGCACATATCAAAATAACTAAAAATGAAAAAAAAATAAATAAATAAAACTGAAATGAATAAATTGAACATAAATAGTAATAAAATGACAAAAGCACAAAGCAAAATTACTAAAAATGAAAATTAAAACTGACATAAAATAAATTAAACCTAAATAATGATATTTAAAATAAAATAATAAAATGACAGAAGCACATAAAATTCTAAAAATGAAAAACTAAAACTGAAATAAAAAATAAATTAAACCTAAATCGTTATATTCAAAATAATAAAATGAGAAAAGAACATTAAAATTACTAAAAAGGAAAAGTAAAACTGAAATAAAAATAAATTAAACCTAAATACTAATATTTAAAAAATAATAATAATAAAATAACAAAAGCACAAAACAAAATGACTAAAACTGAAAACTAAAATTGACATAAAAGAAAAATGAAACCTAAATTGTAATATATAAAAGAAAACAAAATGACAAAGGACTTAAAATTTCTAAAAATGGAAACTAAAATTGAAATAAAAAAATAAATTAAACCTAAATAGTAATATGAAATTACAAAAGCACATAACAAAAATACTAAAATTTAATCTAAAATAAAAAAACTAAAATAAAAAATAAAAGCTAATTCAAGATATTAATCAATACAGTTCATATAAGCTCATATATTGTACTTTACAATGCTTTTTTCTGTCATTGCAAGAAAAACAGAAGTTCTGCTAAACATCTTCTTTTATTTTCCACAGGAGAAAGGCCATTATACGGGTTTGGAAACAACATGAGGGTGAGTAAATGTGTAAACTTTTTAATTTTTAGATGAACTATTTGAGAAAAGTTTGCGGATAATGTGGTCCAACCGCTTGCAGCACTGCTCTCTGCCTGTGTTACGCATGCAGCGAGAGAGATGAGAGGATCGGCTGCTCTCCTCTCCCACACGCCCCCACTATTCCTACTATAAATACCAGCACAGAGATGACAAGAACTCCACCGTCTAGATCGATACTCCACTCGCAGATCAGCGAGACCTGAACTTTCAGGGCCAGGAACCCTACAGGAACCGTCTAGACTGATCTAGCTCACAGCTCTAGATTGTTTACATCAATCCAGGGCCTATTTCACAACGTTTGGTCCTTAATTTAAAGTATTCAGCTCATCAAAATTATAGAAATGGAGGTCAAACATTTTGTGTTTTGTCTACATTTCTCTATACTGTACAACATTCACTATCGTTCAAAATATTGGGGTTGGTCAGATTTTTAAAAAAAATGTTTTTGAAGACTCTTCTGCTCACCAAGTCTCCATTTATTTGATCAAATATATACAGTAAAGACAGTAATATTGTGAAATACTTTTTTTTTTTAATTTAAAATAACTGTTTATTATTTGAATATATTTTAAAATGTAATTTATTCCTGTAATGCTAAGCTGAATTTTCAGCATCATTACTCCAGTCTTCAGTGTCACATGATCCTTCAGAAATCATTCTAATATGCTGATTTGCTGCTCAAGAAACATTTCTGCTTATTATCAATGTTGAAAACTGTTTATTTGATGAATATAAAGTTCAAAAGAACAGCAGTTATTTGAAACAGAAATCTTTTGTAACATTATAAATGTCTTCACTGTCACTTTTGATCAATTTAATGCCTCCTTTCCAAATAAAAGTACTAATTTCTTTCAAAACAAAAATACCTTACTGACCCCAAACTTTTAGTATAAGTCTGCATTTTGTGTCATTCTTGATCACATCTGGTCTGATCTGAGCTGTTTTCAGTCACAGAGTTCAAACCTGACATGAAATAAACCAGATGGGGAACAACGTTTAACACTTTGAGTTTTATAGAAGCCTTTTTCCATTACAATAAAGTGCCTGACAGATATATGTAGGGACGTTCCATCTGTCTATCTATTTATCACAATCAATATAAGGACTGCATATGTTCCGCTTCCTGACACTATATACTCATTTCTCTTTAATTGACCACCAAATTTCTGCTTTTCCCCGTTACAATCAGACTTCATTTCCTATTTCAGTGTCGGCACAGCACATTAAAATCCCTCCATCCGTCCTCACTTGTAGTTTATAGCAATCCCTGAGAGACAGAACTTCACAGCATCCAAAACACTTTAGTTCTGCAAACAAAGCTGATCTTCCATTAGCCAATTAAACCATTAGCTCTCTTATTCACTCAGTGAGAGCATTAAAGGAGTAAATGATATGTTAACAAGACAAAAGGCACTCTGACCACAAATGCAAAGTCATTAACCAGAACTGGATGTTCTGTAAGATGGAAATCTTAAGTAAACTACCTATAAGTTCACCCAAAAATGAAAATTTGCTGAACATTTACTCACCCTCAGGCCATCCAAGATGTAGATGAGTTTGTTTCTTCATCAGATTTGGAGAAATGTAGTATTACATCACTTGCTCACCAATGGATGTGAATGGGTGCCGTCAGAATGAGAGTCCAAACAGCTGATAAAAACATCACAATAATCTGCAAGTAATCCACACCACTCCAGTCCATCAGTTAATGTTTTGTGAAGCAAAAAGTTCTGTTTTTAAGAAACCAATCCTTCATTAAGACATTTTAACTTTAAACCATCGCTTCTGGTCAAAATATCTATGGTCTATAATCCATAATAACGCATCCTTCAGTGAAAAAATCCATCCTCTGTTGTCGTCTCACATCACAATCAACCAACATATTTGTTTAGAACTGTTTTGGACTGTTTTTGCTTGTAAGCTGTGCTTGATCTCTGCATATTTCTCTCCTGATTCAGATGAGATGACTTTTTCACTGGAGAAAGCAATATTATGGATTATGGACTCGCATTTTAGCCAGAAGCAATGGTTTGAAGTTAAAAACATCTTGATGGATTTGTTTCTAACAAACATGCAGCTTTTCACTTCACAAGGTGTTAATTGCTGGACTGGAGTGATGTGGATTATTGTGATGTTTTTATCAGCTGTTTGGACTCTCATTCTGACGGCACCCATTCACATCCATTGGTGAGCAAGTGATGTAATGCTACATTTCTCCAAATCTGATGAAGAAACAAACTCATCTACATCTTGGATAACCTGAGGGTGAGTCAATTTTAAGCAGTTTTATATATTGGGGTGAAATATTTCTTTAATTCTCTTGGGCCACCAAATCAGGTTCAACAATAAATTACTAGCATATAAGCAACAATACAAATCTTCATGGTAGGCAGATGTGATTTATGTGATGAATGCACTGGATTGAATTTACTCAATTTTTTTTAGTTTTCTTTTCAGGAACCTGATAATGAATTCAGATGCACCTATAGTTCATAATCATATTACTGAAACTGACTTGTGTACTACTCGTGAACTGCATTGCCGGAAACTAACAAACTTACCAGAAGCTCTCCGAACAAATCTGTTGATAACTGGAGCTGAAAGGAAAGAAAGAAAAATCACTCACAGTGCATTACAATAAAATTGAATATTAATGCCTATAAAATATTCAATTCAAGATGCCACAGTAATGGCCTAGATGGATCCGTTTTCACCCAGGAAGAATCTTTCAGCCTGACCAAAATCGAAACGTTTGCCTCATAATTGATACTCCCTCTGAATGAAACACAAAGCATTTACATGCAAAAAAAAAAAAAATACAGGAAAAGGTCTCCTGACATTTTCTCCTAATGCACAAAGGGCCTAGCATCATTTTTAGGAATATAAACCAGATCATCAGAAAAGCAATTCAATTAAAACCTTTAGATGATAAAACGGGAAGTGCAATAACAAAATATCATTTAAAGCCAGTTTAGCCTTTTGTTCCAATCCTCATCTGCAGTGAGCTGACCACTCTTTTTTGAAGGAAAAAAATGAGATGTGTGCTCATGCGTTTCCAGTGAACTAAAGATCGAACACACTGAATAATGTGTGTTTTGAGGTATTAAAACACACACTATTGTGCATTCATTATGAAGGATGTCTGTATAAACGATGATCTAGATGAAGCGATGGGCGCAGCGTCCTATAATATCACAATGAATGAAGGAAGAACGCGCGCACGAACGCATTACCTATGAATTCTTCATCATCATCATCATCATCATCATCCTCTTCCTCTCCGTTTTCGGAGTCGATCTGCATGGCCTCCTCGATGAAGTTGACGGCTTTCCCCGCTCGCGCGGCTGAATTGTGCTCATTGCCAAACGCGCCGCCGCGGCTCTCGTTCTCCTTGAGACGCGTGAAGTACTGCAGCGCGAACTCCAGCAGATCCCCCGGCTGGTTCCTCAGGACCTCCACGGTAAAGCTCTGCAGAAGCTCCGTTAAGCCCTCGGGGATTTCTATACTCATTTCCTGACGGTGAAATGTGCGCAAAATTCGGCCCGATCTTGCGCGTCCAACAGTCGGTCCCGTTTCGCCGCGTCAGCTGAGGAGAATGATCCGCAAACGCGTCAGAGGGAACGCGACGGATTTCTCACTATTCCACCATCTGCGTGTGTTTCCTTTCGTGTCCGACCGTGTCCTCTAATTTGCGGGCATAAAAATGGCAGGGAATTCAAGAGCTGGCATCTTTTCTTTTTTTGCGCTGCTGGCTACAGGAAAGCCGCGCATGTGATGCGGGAAACCATGGCAACCAGCAACCCGGGATTTGCGCAGGAGGAACGCGACGCGACGCGATGAGCTAGAACGCAACGCGAGCTCTTAAATAAAAGCTGCGATTTCACACGAAAGCACCACAGTGTTATGATGTTTTTGGACACGTTCTATGGTATTACTATAGTATTAGTTGAAGTCGCTACATTGGAGTGTATGTAAATATAGCACATGCCTGAATGAATATGGAAATCATTCAGGACTATGATAAGGAAGATCGGGGCTAGTTGTCACACGTTTTTTTTTTTTTTTTTTTTCCTCTCATTTAAATATATTTCTTAAGATTTATTTAAAGTCACCTTCAGTATAGAAACCAACTTGACTACTAAAATAAGTAAATAAAAATAAATTAAACATACCATTTATCAGTTTTACATAAAATGAATCATAGAAGTATAAAATGAGAAAGGTAACAAAAATATCAAACCCTCATTTTGTCCATCATAAAATAATTTAATATATATTTTTTATAAATATTGTATAAACTAAAATTACAATATACAGTATGTATGTATGTATAAATATTATATAAAATTATAATATACAGTATGAATCTACCCCAGCTTGACTTTTGTTTAAAATACCCTGAACATAGTTCAACAAGGCGTTTGGCAATTCTATTCAGACTTGACTCAAGTCCTTATAGTTACTGACAGATAAACCCTTCCTGTGTGACAACTAGCCCCGGTCTCCTCTAATACATAGCCTACAGTATCAAAGTACCATAACCATCTCTGTGCATAAAACTGTATCATACAGATTCTAGACAATGCAGAAGATGGTATGAGGTAAAGTGTTGTATATTCAGCGTTGTGCCTCTTCAGAGTGAAGCATGCAAAAATAAATAAGTTAATGGATAAACAGACACCTCAGGCAGAATTAGACTAAGTGGGTTGCTGGTTAATCCCGTTTTGACGACAAATATGAGCTGATTATGTTGAGATTATTAAGCATGAATACATTTTAAAATTGGAGAGTATCAGAGTTTGACCTTCTGGGAACAATTAGATTGTTGTTATATAAAGGTGCAAGGCATGCCCTCTCTCTCTCTAAATATGTTTTGTGTCCCACATCTGTCATAATGTATCCAGAATTACCAGACAGAATAGAATGGAATAGAGAACAGAATATTAATATAACTTTTGGGGAACAAAAGATTGTGATATTAATGATAGTCAGAGCACAAACATCACGGCAAGATTTTTACACTGCCTTCAGCAGTGAAATATTGCAGTATTGTAAGTCACGTGTTTTAAAAAATATATAGGCCTAGCATTTTTGATACTCAACTGTACAGTTTATAGCTAGACTGCCATCTGCTGGTCGCTGGGTGGACGGACACTTACAAATGCCTTAGAATCAGATAGCCTAAGAGCCAAGGTGCCACGAGCAGCAAAAGACAGTCTGATTAAATTTAGCTATTTTTTTTAAAGAAGATAATTTCACATTGACATGCTTTAATTAATTAAATAAAAGCAGCTATTATATTTATATATAAGACATTCATTTCACCTTTGAATCACATCAAGATTACAGTTTTTATCCAGCAGTTTTGCAGAAACACCATCTTCAAGAATGAAATCTGCAAAGTTCAGCTAGTGCAAAGGGCGTAGGCTTGATTTTGGCATTAACATAAAGGCAGACAACAATTGTTTGATCAAAATTATTGCTAGGGACAATCTAGTAGTCGATGGATATTGGTATAGGGACATGTCAGCAGCGTCCCTACTAAATTCTACGCCCTTGGTTAGTAAACTGC
Organism: Spinibarbus caldwelli; assembly: GCA_039654775.1. NCBI lineage: Eukaryota > Metazoa > Chordata > Actinopteri > Cypriniformes > Cyprinidae > Spinibarbus > Spinibarbus caldwelli. Next base: position 3,694,349 of record CM077265.1, read on the forward strand.
AAAAAAAAAAAAAAAAAAAAAAAAAAATTTGAACATTATTGCAATACATTTTACAATAAATCTATTTATCATTTTAATGTTTATCTATCTATCTATCTATCTATCTATCTATCTATCTATCTATGTATTCAGTCATAGATAGTCACATCAAATTTTTTTATTTGCCATTTCTTTGTAATTAATTGTGAAATTTACTATCAATTTCTGAGTGAAAGTTGCTTCAAAAGAAATCCTACACTATATTTTTTTCAGTGATGTGAAAATAACATGAATCTGATGTTGCTGTATTTGATGCACAACACTAAGTGTGCAGTTCATATTTCCTTCCGAGACAATGTTTTTATAGCTCAGATGATTTAATAGAGATCTCGTTTGCCTTATTTAAGTATCAAATTTCTCCTAACAGTCTTGGGAGTCAGTAGTTGACATACAGTAAGACTATAGAGCTATAAAATAAATGTGGAGAGCAGCTCCGATCATTTGATCTTCTCTAGAGGAGAAACATAAGATTATTGGAGCCTTTTTCTCATGAGAAAATTTTGCAAAAGCCTCAAATGTTTCTCATTCTTGTCTAGTAAAGCGATATCATTTATGATTTTTCTCTTCTGTGGGTCGAAGCGCTCCTCATGCACTCACACTTCAGTAGTTGTGGTCCATTGTAAAGCATAAACGCATTGTAAAGCATAAACATTAATCATTAATCATACACAACTAAAAATATATCATGCTATTATAATACTATTTCTGTTGTGACCTAGCGCATTTTCGCCTTCATGCGAAACTCCCAGTCGTGAGCGTTATAACAGATAGGTAGATAGATTATTTCAAAACTTTCAAATGTTTTGTTTTTGTAAATTCATCATTACTGAAATGGGTGGAAATGTCCTCATTAGATTAAAATGTTCTTAAAGTGAAAATTTTATTATTGGTAAGAAAAAAATAACTAGGAATTTTACTAAAGAAATTGCGAGTGTTGGATGGTTTTTTGAAAAATTGGCCTATGCATTTGTCTTGATAATTCTCAGAAGCCTTTTAGTTTATAAAAACGCAGGATGTGAGATATCATTTTATCATGTTTAATTTTCAGATAAACAGTAGAGGAAAAAGGAGAGTGTGTTGTGCAATATCATTATAAAGTAGTTTAACTGGTTAAACCAATCTAAAATGGTCAAGGCTGGCTTTTGCATGCCAATCTTAAAAATAAGGGTTCCAAAAGGGGTTTTTTCAGTGATGCCATGGAAGAACCATTTTTGGTTCCCCAAAGAACCGTTCAAGGTTCTTTATTGGCATTGATGGTTCCATGAAGAACCTTGAACATCCATGGAACCTTTCAAATGCAGAAAAGGTTCTTTATAGTGGAATAAGGTTCTTTAGATTTTTAAAATGTTCTTCAAAATGGTTCATTAAGAACTGTTTACTGAAAGGTTCTTTGGGGAACCAAAAATGGTTCTTCTATGACATCACTATGACTAGAATAGTCCAAAACAAGTTAATATTGTTCATACAGAAAATATGTTGTTGTTGTCTTAAAGTTAAGAGAAATACATTTATGACTCACTTATACTTTATTTCTAAGTGAGATCAAGTGACACTGATCATGAGACTCTTTGTACAGACAGACCCCTTGTAGTTTCCTGGATAGACAGAATTAATAAAATGTATCATAATCCATAAATGAGCATATAATTATTTTAAAAATTTAATTGTAATATAAAGTTTTAAACTGTGATGAAAGGTTTTTCTTTTTTTATCCTGCAAAGGAAAAAAGCACTGGATTGAAACAGGCCTATATGAAACATTAAATAAAAATATACACAGGTAAACAAAGGAAGCCTCAATCAGCAAGAAATATAAGATCATAGTTCTTAAGAAATTTGTTGTTCTTATTATTTAGTTTATACAATCTCAACAACAAAGAATTTAGGCAAAGTTTAAAGACATATTCTTATGAATAAAAAATGAACAGTAAAGTTAGAAACATAAGCAAATATAACAATTTGGGAGCTAGTTGGACAAATATTATGCAGTGTCTTAACATGCTTTTATTTTGTAAGAAATGCATTAATATACAGGTGCATCTCAATAAATTAGAATGTCGTGGAAAAGTTCATTTATTTCAGTAATTCAACTCAAATTGTGAAACTCGTGTATTAAATAAATTCAGTGCACACAGACTGAAGTAGTTTAAGTCTTTGGTTCTTTTAATTGTGATGATTTTGGCTCACATTTAACAAAAATCCACCAATTCACTATCTCAATAAATTAGAATATGGTGACATGCCAATCAGCTAATCAACTCAAAACACCTGCAAAGGTTTCCTGAGCCTTCAAAATGGTCTCTCAGTTTGGTTCACTAGGCTACACAATCATGGGGAAGACTGCTGATGTGACAGTTGTCCAGAAGACAATCATTGACACCCTTCACAAGGAGGGTAAGCCACAAACATTCATTGCCAAAGAAGCTGGCTGTTCACAGAGTGATGTATCCAAGCATGTTAACAGAAAGTTGAGTGGAAGGAAAAATTGTGGAAGAAAAAGATGCACAACCAACCGAGAGAACCGCAGCCTTATGAGGATTGTCAAGCAAAATCGATTCAAGAATTTGGGTGAACTTCACAAGGAATGGACTGAGGCTGGGGTCAAGGCATCAAGAGCCACCACACACAGACGTGTCAAGGAATTTGGCTACAGTTGTCGTATTCCTCTTGTTAAGCCACTCCTGAACCACAGACAACGTCAGAGGCGTCTTACCTGGGCTAAGGAGAAGAAGAACTAGACTGTTGCCCATTGGTCCAAAGTCCTCTTTTCAGATGAGAGCAAGTTTTGTATTTCATTTGGAAACCAAGGTCCTAGAGTCTGGAGGAAGGGTGGAGAAGCTCATAGCCCAAGTTGCTTGAAGTCCAGTGTTAAGTTTCCACAGTCTGTGATGATTTGGGGTGCAATGTCATCTGCTGGTGTTGGTCCATTGTGTTTTTTGAAAACCAAAGTCACTGCACCCGTTTACCTGTAATTTTGGAGCACTTCATGCTTCCTTCTGCTGACCAGCTTTTTAAAGATGCTGATTTCATTTTCCAGCAGGATTTGGCACCTGCCCACACTGCCAAAAGCACCAAAAGTTGGTTAAATGACCATGGTGTTGGTGTGCTTGACTGGCCAGCAAACTCACCAGACCTGAACTCCATAGAGAATCTATGGGGTATTGTCAAGAGGAAAATGAGAAACAAGAGACCAAAAAATGCAGATGAGCTGAAGGCCACTGTCAAAGAAACCTGGGCTTCCATACCACCTCAGCAGTGCCACAAACTGATCACCTCCGTGCCACGCCGAATTGAGGCAGTAATTAAAGCAAAAGGAGCCCCTACCAAGTATTGAGTACATATACAGTAAATGAACATACTTTTCAGAAGGCCAACAATTCACTAAAAATGTTTATTTTTTTTATTGGTCTTATGAAGTATTCTAATTTGTTGAGATAGTGAATTGGTGGGTTTTTGTTAAATGTGAGCCAAAATCATCGCAATTAAAAGAACCAAAGACTTAAACTACTTCAGTCTGCGTGCATTGAATTTATTAAATACACGAGTTTCACAATTTGAGTTGAATTACTGAAATAAATGAACTTTTCCACGACATTCTAATTTATTGAGATGCACCTGTATGTACTTCTTTGATGTGTTTTCCTTTGATTTATTAAGTATTGAACTTTGTTTTTTGTATTTATTTCTTTTTTTTAACATTATCATACATTAAACTGTTGTTATTCTGAATACATCGTTTAAAATAAAAAAAGAATCATTTTATGACGCTGACTCTTCGTAGCTAGGAAACAGGCTTCCGTTTTCAGCGTACTTGGTTACAGCGGCGCAACCAATCGTTTTTCACGATTGATATGATTGACGTGATGGGTGGGCGGGTTTAAGGCAAGGAGGCGGGGCTTGACGAAGGAAGCCGCTCGAGCACATCAAACAAAACAAAAGCGATTCAACGGAAAATTGTGCGATTAAACGGACTAATGGTGAGTTAGTTAAACGGGTTATACCATTATATATCTAATTTAGCCGTTTAAACGCATTCATCTGTTTAAAGTCTGTCGAAATGTGCAGCTGTGATTTAAATGCAGGCTGGAGTCGAGTTAACAAAGTTAATGTATTAGTTCAGTTCTCATCATAAAAGTAGTTTAGTTGCCTCATCATTAAAAACCTTCCAGAAATATGTACAGCAAACCATAAATGTCTGCAGTCCAAAACAAATGTTACTGCTACCTTGTTTTTGGAGATGGTATCTTGTTAATAGTGTGTTTAAGTACCAGTGGAACATATACAGAGGTGACCAAAATTATTAGAACATTATTATTATTAGTGTTTTTAACTAAAAAATGGTTTTAAGTCAGTTATTTCTATCTTTTGCTGTAGTGTTTCAGTAAGAAATATCAGTTTACATTTCCAAACATTCATTTGTAATAATCCAGTGAGATTTTTGTTTGAACAAGGAGTCTGACAACAGCCAGTGCTCCACACAGAGATCTGATCTGATCATCATCAGTCCGTCTGGAATGACATGAAGAAACAGAACAAACTGAGACTAAATCCAGAAGAACTGTGGAGAACAACGTCTCCAAGACGCTTCAAGAGACCTACCTGCAAAGCTTTTAGGCACTTGTGTAACAATGCTTTAAAATGAGGATGCTGTCAAAAATAATGTCATAAATAGATTTTCTTTATCAATGAACTTCTATTAACTAAATTAAATCAACATTTGGTGTGAGCATCCTTTGCGTTTAAAGCAGCTTTTGCCCTAGGTGCACTTGCGCATAGTTTTTCAGGTAGCTTTGCAGGTAGGTTTCTTGAATATTGAATATTGCCGTCATTGTACCATGGTACCAACAAAGTACTTTCTTGTAGGGATCTCTTGGTTGTGTTCAACACATGTTTCTCTGCGTCCTCAGGTTTGCTGATGATGTCAACCTTTCCATCTTCTTCCTCCAAGAGTCTGACCTCCACCCCGCTCAAGTCCAGACCCAGCGGCTCGAGCAGCGCCCTGCAGCGCAGCAGGAGCTTGGAGTCCACCGGAGACTCGACGTCCTCTCTGCTGTCACCCATCTATCATGACAGCTTTGAGCTTTCAGAGGAGGAGCCGGAGTCAGATCAGCCTCAGCCCGTTCACAACATCACCGTCACGTTAAGTGAAGATGTTGCACTGGGCTCTTCATACAGGTGAGCGGTGTTGAGTAAAATAAATACAGACCAGCTCACCTCTCAGCTCTAGTCATATATATTCAACTTGTTTTCAGGGATGAGGTGGACACAACAGGCCTGGAAGACAGATCGTCCACCATGCAGTTCAAATTGAGTGCTTGGGAGCAGTGGATTGTGGATAAAGCCAAAGAGGAGCGTATCAGAAAGCAACAAAAAGCTATGGAGGTACATGACACTGCTGCATAAGTAGTTATGAGGATATTTAATGTTAATATTACTATTTTGGGCAGTGGTTTTTAGATACAAGAAATTTTATTTACTTTTATATGCACTACTGGTTGAATTTTATATATATAAATGTATATAAATACTTTAATTTAGCAAGGATGCATAAAGCATAAATTTGATTCAAAGTGACAGTAAAGACATTTATAATTTTACAAAAGATTTCCATTTCAAATAAATGTTTTTCTTTTTAACTTAACGTTCATCAAAGAATCCTGAAAAAAGGAATCATGACAAAAATATGAAGCAGCACAACTGTTTTCAACATTGAGAATAATCAGAAATGTTTCTTGAGCGGCAAATCAGCATATTAGAATGATTTCTGAAGGATCATGTGACACTGAAGACTGGAGTAATGATGCTGAAAATTCAGATTTGATTACAGGAATAAATTACATTTTAACATATATTACAATGAAAAAACAGTTATTTCAAATTGTAATAATATTTCACAATATATTTACTGTATTTTTGATCAAATAAATCTCAGCATAACAGACTTTTTTCAAAAACCTATTGAAAACTTTGTCTTTATATATTTCATAAATAAGAAATAAATATTAATATTATTTTTTAAATTATTTTTTTATTTCAAGTTAATAACTATTAATAAATAATTTCTTGCTTATATGCTTTGATTATTCAGTTTGTGAAAACGTTTTTAAATCAATAATTTTTGTCATAGTTACAGTATATGATAAAACTCTGAAAAATCTGCAGTAATGAAGGTCAATATTTCAGGAGCTCACGCTGAAAGAAAAACAGAAAGAGAAGGAAAAAGAACAGCAGAAGAAGAAAGTTGACAATGATGGCAAAATTCAAAAGTGGCTGCAAATAAAAAAAGAACAGGTAACAATCTCTGTGAAACTCCCAGAATGAACACTAACTGTCAAATTAAAATTTACATGCTTATTAACTGACAAATTAAAATTGGAAATTTTCTGGCTATTTTGAGAATGGGGTTTGATCTCCTGAAGGCTCTTCTCATAATTTTACTGTGGTTTTGTACTTAGGAAAAGAAAGAGAGAATGTCCAAAGAGTTTCAGAAAAGCAAAGAACAGCTTCAAGAGGAGAAAAGACGTGCTGAGATTGAAAAGAAAGCTCAGGAGAAATATAAGGAGTGGCTGCGGAAGAAGAAGCAAGAAGAAATGGAGAGAAAGCTAAAAGAGAAGGTGTGTCCTGGAATCTGTTTGTCTGGTTAGAAAAAATAGAAAAGAGAAGCTTGGAGAATTTTTCAAAACATTATTGAGCATCATGAGGATGTGTAAATAATTTCTTTAAAAGGAAGAAGCTGCCAGAAGAGAAGCAGAAGAGAGGGAGCGGAAAGAAAAGGCAGAGGAAAGCTTTAAAGAATGGCTTGAAGGTGTAAAAACAAAAGGAAAACTGAGCCGGCAGTCATCAGCATCCTCAGCTGGTGAGTGAGCAACAAATTCCCATACTTCCATTTAATAACTTTAGTTTTATTCTAGAATCTAGAAAGTAGTCATAAGAATGAGCAGGTGCATCCAGACGTTTGACTAGTAGCATATTTGTACGTCACACACTGAAAAATGTGTAAAGCTCCCTAAGTATGAAAGCTTACAGTGCACAGCATAAATGAGTAAAACTTAACAAATTCAGCAATTACTCTTTACTTAGATGACATGTTAGGGTTCTTTGGAGATATAATGTTCCAACAAGCCTGCTTGATCAATTACCAAAGAAGAATGTCAAAATTATTCAGCAAAATAAGATTTTCTTATCAAAGTGATAAAATGTTGTGTTGCAAAAATGAGTACACCCTCCTGAAAGTTACTAAATAAAACAAAACAAAAAAAACGTGTTTAGGTTTAAGGTTATTTTTGATCAACAGGTAAGTATATTGAACCAAAACTTTTAAAGACTAGTAATTTCCTTACAATTAAAAGTGTTATATAGCCCACTGAATCATACTCAGACTTAATGCTGGCAGCAGTGGAACCACTTGGGAGAGAACTGCCAGGTGACTTATTTCTTAGCATAAGAGGACAATGGTACAAGAGGAATACCAAATTATTGTTTTAAGTGTGAAAATATAGCAGAAATAGCACCGACATTCAAAAACAATGGACTTGTGACAAGGCTCCTGAAATAATCAGGTCTTCACTTTAAGTTTTCATTTAGTGATGAGTGAATTTTTGCTAGAAAAAGAGCAGGAGAAATAACATGCAAGTGTCTCAGAGCCGGCAAAAGCTATGAAAGAGTGACACTTTATCTCACTGAGTATGACGCAGCCTGCAGAAGTGACATGCATGGTTGTTGTCACCATTAGAATTACCTACTGTAGCCAAAGCAAATTAAACTCATTTAACCTCTTCCAAGGCCCATATTTACAAAATAGAGACTTCTGGGAATCCATACTCTGGTCTCAAGAGACCAAGTCAATCATTTCGGATCCAAAAGCATCCAAAATGTTCTGGTGTTGCTAGAGGAGGAGTACAGTGAGAAGTGCTTGGTACCCACAGTGACGTTCAGTGGTAGTAAAGCTCTTATATAGGGATGAATGAGTGCTGAAGGTGTGACGGAGTTGTGCTTTATCAATACTGTCATGAATTCACACACTACTGTGTGATGTAATACAAAAACTTCAAACAGAAGATGCTACCCTCATCTCATTCCTTGCATTATTGGGCATTTTTTCAGCATGACAATGAAGATATTCATTCTCCCAAGGTGAAAATCCTTCAGTGGACATGTATTTCACTCAATCTTAACGCTCTTGAGCAGCTGTGGGGGATTCTGTAGAGACGAGCTGAGCAAAACTCCCAATTAAAGACCAGAGCATTTAAAGAGGTCTTCCTCCAGGAGTTAAACAGGACAGATGTGAAAATTTGTCATGAACTTGTACACTCAGTGGCAAGAAGGGTCAGAGCAGTATACTTAAAGCTCTGGAGGACATACTAAGTACTAGAATATTATACTGTTGCTGAATTAAATCTAGGGTGTACTCATTTCTGCAATCCTTCATTTAAACAAAATTGGCTAATTTACTTATCTTACAGAAAATATTGGCATATATTTTGTTGTTTTTATTAAGTATATGTTTAATACATTTCAATTTTACCATCTTTCCATGAATTATATAAGTGATCATTAAGAAAATACATCTTTTATATTTATTCAGAGGGGGTGTACTCATTTATGCTGTGCACTGTATTTGTGTCACAGAATAAAAAAATTAAAAAGGTCATTGCAATTTTTTGCGAATTTATATCTCACAATTCAAACTTTATTCCTTGCATTTCTGAATTGTGAGATATTAACTCATGTGACCGAAATAAGCTTGACTTATTTTGCTATTGCGAGTTTATATCTCACATTCTGACTTTTTTTTTTTTCCAGAATTTTGAGAAAAAAGTCTGAATTGCAAGATATAAATTGATATTGTGAGAAATGTTGCGTTTACCTTTTTTTTTTTTTTTTTTTTTTTACCTTTCTTGCTATTGCGAGTTTATATCTGACAATTCTGAGTTTATATCTCGCAATTTCAACTTTTTTCTCAGAATTGCAGAAAAAACCCTCAAAATTGTGAGAGATAAAAGTTGCATTTACCTTTTTATTTTTTTATTCTGTGGCGGATACAAGCTTGACTTTTTTTTTTGCTGTTGTGAGTTTATATCTCGCAATTCTGAGTTTATATCTCGCAATTCTGAGTCTATATCTCGCAATTCTGAGTCTATATCTCGCAATTCTGAGTCTATATCTCGCAATTCTGAGTTTCTCACAATTCCGAGTTTATATCTCACAATTCCAACTTTTTTTCTCGCAATTTGCACTCTTTTCTCAGAATTGCGGGGGGAAAAAAATCAAAATTGTAAGATATAAAAAGTTGCATATACCTTTTTATTTTTTTTATTCTGATGCGGAAACAAGCTTGACTTTTTTCTTGCTGTTGTGAGTTTATCTCACAACTCTGAGTTTAAATCTTGCAATTCTGAGTTCATGTTTCGTAATTCCGAGTTTATATCTCACAATTTAGATTTTATATCTCACAGTTCTTTTCTCTGAACTCTGAGGAAAAAAAAATCAGAATTGTGAGATAGAAAGTTTAAAAGCCAAACTTAATTTGATCACTTTCAGGCAACTATAACAATGTGAACTATCCAGCTCCGAGTTTCGTCAACCCCATTCCCTGGAAACCCATTCACGTTCTTCAGCAAGAGCGAACGCCCAGGAAAAGCTCACCCCGTAAGAGAACGCCAGGACCACCAAAGAGCCAGTCGACCCCCTGTCTCACATACAGACCTAAAGACATGATCAGCTTCACTTGTAAAAGACGGTGACACTGACCTCTGCTGGTCTGAGTCCAGTATTACACCACCTAAAGACTCGAAGTGTTTTTGTCAAGCAAGTATTTCACATTCAAAAGACTCATTGGGCATGAGTGAAGATCCACCAGGAGGCTGATTTGTGTGTCTGCAGGCCAGATGTCATCTTTGTGATGGAGTTATCAGTAGATGACAGATTCCTCATCTGTCAGTTATGATTTTGACTTATATATTTTTGGTTGAATGTTTGCTAAATAGGAAATACAGATGATTTCAAATAAAAGATCTTGGAAATACAGTAATTTCCCTGTATTATTTGAGTTAAATGGTTCCATCCATTTCAACATATCCATCTGTTTAAAGAAGTTTCTTCTGCTCACCAATGCTGCATTTTTTAATCAAAAATACAAAATAAAAGTAATATTGTGAAATATTATTACAATTGAAAATATTTAAAAGTTTGTTTTATTTGAATATATTTAAATATTGTTTATTCCTGTGATGCAAAGCTGAATTTTCAGTATCATTACTGAAATGATAATGTTAAAAACAGGTTTTGCTGCTTAATATTTTTGTGGAAACGGTGATGTCTTTTTTTCAGTATTTTTTGAAGAATAGAAAGTTCAAAAGAGAAGTCAAAATCTTTGTAACAGTAGAGATTTCTATTCTGTAAATTTTGATCAATTTAATGCGTCCTTGCTAAATTAAAGGATTAATTAATCTACATCTGTTTTAAATTACATATACATAGCATATTTTTATTACCTCAAATTTGTTAAGTAACTATATAGAATACTTGTGCTAAAAAATAATAATTTACACTGCAAGGCAGCCAATTATGGAGTAGATGTACTTATAAAAAAATTAGGAATCAATTTTTAAACGGACAAATGAATAAATATTAAAAATCTTTTAAAATATAATTTTTTTTTAAAATTATTTCACAAATATTATTAAAAGTTTAAAAAAATATTACTAAATAAACTAATTATTTTAAATGCATGTTTTGCTAAAATGTTGGTTTTTAGTATAGAAAAATATTTTTAATGACACATACATAGCATATTTTAGTACGTCAAATTTGTTAAGTGACTATATACAATGTGTACTAAGAAATAATTTGTTACACTGCAAGACCACCAATTATGGAGTAGATGTATTTATAAAAATTTAAGGAATCAATTTTTAAATGGACAAATGAATAAAAAAACATTTTTAAATGGACAAATGATCAAATATTTAAAATCTTTTAAAATATTAAATATATGAATTAAAAATTTTAAAATACAAATATTACTAAATATTTTTAATTTGTGGAAATAATAAAAATAAACTAATTATTTAAAATGCACGTTTTGCTAAAATGTTGTTTTTTAGTATAGAAAAATACCAAAAACCACTCAAACCCCTCTGCATCCACATAGCAACATAAATGTTTTTTTGGTATGCTCAAATACTTACATTTTCTTTAAAAAATATGAAAAATAAAATAGTCCAGTTACACGTTTACATTTCGATATAATATTGCATAATGCATAATTTTCAAAACAACCAGTGTTTGTACTCTGTTGGTCTTCTGTCATGTTGTAGTTTAACAAAAGACTTTTTCTGAGTCAAACAGGAGGAGTCATTAACTGGCTTATCTGCATTTCCCAGAGTCAACTTGTGACCAGACACAAAGACCTCTGACCTCTGGACCAGGCTGAGAGCCAAGCGCACCCCTCACACAGATATCTGCATTGTCCGGCGTGCAGCAGTGTCTCGTGTTCACTTCGACTAATGACGTGAGCGTGAGTGTGTGTGGGTGTGCATTCACAGTTTACACACATTACTGTAGATTTCAGCCCTCCACATTCTCGTAAACACACTTTACTGGAGCAGAGATACTGTAAGTGCCACTGTTTATTCTTTCTGTAGTGTATAAGACTGATCTGGAGTCCGTCTCATTTGTTACGACAGCCAAATGTGACCCGTGATTGTGTGTAATAGAGCAAGACGGCATACGGCAGAGTGAGTTATGTTTATATCCTGTTTTGCTGAGCAAAGGTCACCTTTCAAGACACCGGCGCTGCTTTGTGTTTGATTTGTAGTCTAGTGCTTTCTAAGATACATATGTGTTCATATCATTTTTTAACTTGAGAATCATGTTAAGGTGGTTTAGAAGAGAGATAACAGGCTTTCTCATATGTAAAACTTTAAATATGCACATTTTCTTTCCCAATAGATCACAATATCTACAAACAAACTGCAATTCCCAGAGATGCAGTGGTGCAGGTGGGCAGGCGACTGGATGTCTCGCCTCCAGACGCAGGTAGACAGGGGTGTGTCTGTTTGCATTTGACTCAGTGTTTCACAGAAAGCAAAGGACATGGCAGAAAAAATGAGTCAATGTTGAGTTAATGCTGTGTGACGAGGTCAACTCACTTTGTTTAGGCAGTATGGAGCTTTCTTAATATGTGATTTTCAGTGCTAGCTTACAGAAAAGGCCCGTTTTCAGAGAATTGATTGCAGATGTGGTGAAAATAGCACTGGAGCTGTGACATTTGCGCCCTGAATGAATCATTTTGGGGTCTGGGGGTCACAATCTGTGAGTATTTATTGTAGAAATGCAGTCCACAGGCCAGGAGGATGAAGACCGCTGTGACTTTCTGTTCAAGATCATCCTGATTGGTGACAGCAATGTGGGAAAGACCTGTGTGATCCACAGCTTCAAGTCTGGGCTCTTTAGTGACAGCCAGCACAACACTATTGGAGTGGACTTCACTGTTCGCACAGTAGACATCGATGGGAAGAGAGTGAAGGTGAGCACACATATTTATGACGTATGCTTTTAAAAAATTCTTTTTTTCAGAGTTTCAGTGGTTCTTGGGGGGGCCAATGTGTGTTTGTGTGTGTGTGTGTGTGTATATATTATATGTTTAATTTTGTCATAGATAATTATATATTTCTGAAATATATAAAATCATTATTAAATAATAAAATAAAAAAGTAAAATATATAATATATAAATACATTTTTTTTTATAGGAGATTAAATATATGAAATGTGTGTATATGACTATTTTATTATTGTTAAATAATAAAATTATTCAATTTATAATTAAAAATAAAAAAATATCCTATTTTATAGTAGAAATATGTAATAATTTTAAAGTTAAGATATTTATTATTATAAAATAAAGTAAATAAACAATTAAATGAATACATAAAAAATATATATATTAATTTTATGTATTATATAAATGTATTCATTTCACATATTATCGTATTATAAAAGTTTGTTCATATATATATATATATATATATAATCTTTTTTTCAATAAATATTTCTTTATTTTATTCTAAGTAATATATCAGTTCATAATCAGTTATAGTATTTTTAGTATATGTATAGTCAGATGGTTAACTGTTGTATAGCTGTTGTATAACAACTGTAGCCAAATTCCTTGACACGTCTGTGTGTGGTTGTTCTTGATGCCTTGACCCCAGCCTCAGTCCATTCCTTGTGAAGTTCCCCCAAATTCTTGAATCGATTTTGCTTGACAATCCTCATAAGGCTGCGGTTCTCTCGGTTGGTTGTGAATCTTTTTCTTCCACACTTTTTCCTTCCACTCAACTTTCTGTTAACATGCTTGGATACAGCACTCTGTGAACAGCCAGCTTCTTTGGCAATGAATGTTTGTGGCTTACCCTCCTTGTGAAGGGTGTCAATGATTGTCTTCTGGACAACTGTCAGATCAGCAGTCTTCCCCATGATTGTGTAGCCTAGTGAACCAAACTGAGAGACCATTTCGAAGGCTCAGGATACCTTTGCAGGTGTTTTGAGTTGATTAGCTGATTGGCATGTCACCATATTCTAATTTGTTGAGATAGTGAATTGGTGGGTTTTTGTTAAATGTGAGCCAATATCATCACAATTAAAAGAACCAAAGACTTAAACTACTTCAGTCTGTGTGCATTGAATTTATTTAATACACGAGTTTCACAATTTGAGTTGAATTACTGAAATAAATGAACTTTTCCACGACATTCTAATTTGAGATGCACCTGTATGTGTGTGTGTATATGTATACAATTATATAAACTATATATATATATATATATATATATATATATATATATATATATATATATATATATAATTCAATACATAAAATAATGCATATTATTTATTGATAATAATAGTATTAATAAGTATATATTATTATTAAACATACAGATATTTTTCTATAAAAATAGAATAATACAAAAAGAAGAATTAAAATCAATATAGAGCTATACAATAGTCTTGGATGAATTTGATGTGAAATGTTTGATTTCATATTGACATTTGACCTTTGACTGCAGACCTTCTCACTGTATCTTGGCATATGTGAGCACAGTTTGAGACAGTGTTGAGATCTCCTCAGTAGACATGTGAGATTACTGGGGTCTTTTTCTCGGGAGCCTCCATTGAGTCTCACTGCTGTGTAGAAGAGACACTTGAGATATTAAAGAAATGTCATTTGTGTTTTTGTTTTTTGATTGTGTCTGTGTGGGTCTGTGTGATGTTCTTGAGATCAGATGCAGGTCTGGGACACGGCTGGACAGGAGCGTTTCCGCACTATCACACAGAGTTACTACCGAAGCACTCACGGTGCCATGATCGCGTACGATCTGACCCGACGACCAACCTTTGAGTCTCTGCCACACTGGATACAGGGTGTGGAGCAGTACGGAGCCGCCAATGTCGTCTTCGTTCTGATAGGTCAGAGCTGCGAGTCCCAAACATTTTTGTCAGCAGCTGAACCCCTTTGACATAAAATATTTACTTGAACTACCCCTAAGATTTTAGAGAAAAAAAAATCAATAATTTAACAAGGCATTCAAATGTGCACAGTTGTCTGATATTGGTTAATGGTCACATGATATGCAGTTAAATTTTTCATTATTATTAAAAAATATATACATATATAATATATAAATAAATACTTATTTTTAGTTCATCTTCAGTATTTAATTTTCTTCCAAAAAGATTTAACATATTAATAAATTCATTAAATTAAGTCCATAAATTAAATTATTAAATAAAAAATATTTTTATTTTTATAAGAGAAAAATGTATAATTAATTATATATAATAAAGAATATATAGAATATTTATTTTACTTATATATTTCTGCTATAAAATAATAAAATTGTTTTATTTTAAAATTCTGCTGTAAAATAATAACATTTTAAAATAATTAAAATTAATCTGCTGTAAAATTTATAAAAATGGCCCCATTCAAAAGTTTACATCCACTTGATTCTTACTTGGAAGTCAAACGTGTAGAAGGTTTTTTAATATATATATATATATATATATATATATATATATATATATATATATATATATATATATATATATATATATATATATATATAAAATTTATGTATGTATGTATGTATACAGTGCCCTCCAAAAGTATTGGAAGAGTAAAGACAAAATTGCTCTGTTGGCTGTGGAGTCAAGACATTTACAAATATGATTAAAAGATGAATATGAGACAAAACTACAGAATGTCACATTTTATTATTGGGTGATTCAACACACAGATGTTTTACCAGCTAAGAAGTTCAGCACTTTTAGAGTATATATATTGTATGTGCGTGGGACTGTATGATTTTTTTTAATGATTTAATTTACTATTGGCTTATTAACTCTCAACACCCAGTTTGGAAAGATCTGTAACAGATAATGACATTGATTCATTCATGTTATTTTTTTACTTAGTTCTTGTCCAAATTTCTTTGCAGTGTCTTTTTTGAAATCTCTACCATCGTTATTTGCATCAAATCTTTGAAAGCTACTCCAGATAGATGTTTGAGGCATTTAGCAGCAAATCAACTCGATATTAATGATATATTTTCCATCCTGCAGGTAATAAGTGTGACCTGGAGGCGCAGCGGCAGGTGTTGTTTGAGGACGCGTGCACGCTAGCGGAGCGAACTGGAGCACTGGCTGCACTCGAGACCTCCGCCAAACAGCACCACAACATCGAGGAAGCCTTCGAACTGATGGCACGGGAACTCATAGTGCGGCACGGAGGAATAGTCCATCAGGACAGCCAATCAGATTCACTCAATGTTTTCCTGCACACGGACTCTCATCCAATAGATGAAGGAGAACAACTGGAGAAGAGGTCATGTGACTGCTGACTGACAATTGGCAGTTTTTGAAATTTTCATCGTGTTAAAAATCAGCGTCCTTTGGTGCAAACATTGGTGAACTGCTTTCCACCTTATTTTTAACATACAAACGGATGCGGCCATTTGTAGCGAATGTGCGAAGCTTCCGGTGTGTCAATCGTTTAAAAATGAGTTATTTTACCTGTACAAAAACAGTCTGTTATGCTGCTTTAAGTGGTATTTTTTTAAACATATTATTTTCATTTATTATCACAAACAGCTTTACTGTTTACCACACTTTATTCCTGTAGTTATTTAACTGTAGTGGCTAATCTTGCATGTTGCACACTATAATCACTAAAACCTGTCATTCATTTCAGTTTATCGCGATCTCACAAAGTTTCGTTATAATTAAGGAGTCTTTTATTTACACAGTGTCTACACTTAGTTAATATGATGAGAGGATTTGTTGAGAGGAACTCAGCATTTAAAGGGATAGTTCACCCAAAAATCTCACCCTCATGTCTCCAAACCCGTAAGACCTTCGTTCATCTTCAGAACACAAATTAAGATATTTTTGATGAAATTCAAGAGCTTTCTGACCCTGCATAGACAGCAACACAACTGAAATGTACCCAGGTTCAGAAACGTAGTAAGGGCAACCATAATTTCACAAAGCTATGATAATACTTTTTGTGCGTAAAGAAAACAAAAATAATAACTTTTTTCAACAATTCGGTTGAAATTATGGTTGAACCCCAGATATCACATGGACTATTTTACTGATGTCCTTACTACGTTTCTGGGTCTGGGAACATTTCAGTTGTGTTGCTGTCTATGCAGGTTCAGAAAGCTCTGGGATCTCATCAAAAATATCTTAATTTGTGTTCCGAAGATGAACGAAGGTCTTACAGTTTTAGAACGACATGAGGGTGAGTAATTGACACAATTTTAATTTTTGGGTGAACTATCCCTTTAACAAATTCAAAACTCCCGTGTTTTAAGCTTTGAATGGATTCCAATGCCTCTGATTGGCCACAGCGTTCCAGAAATCAACATATTTGTCTGTGATTGGCTCAATTGCTCAAAGCTGAAAAAACAGGTTGTAATTAGAAACCTCTGGGGCTCTTCTGAGTGCAAACACAAATATGGTGGATGTGGTGTATAAACAAATCAGACATCTCAGAAAATGTAAAATGCATTTAATGAATTAACAAGTACAATATTACAGATTACCTCTTGTGGGACGTTTATTCTGCAGTAGGTTGTGTACAGTACAATAAAATGCATAAAACGATACAAACAGTAAGTCAATAAATGTATTCTTTGTTCTTTCGTAACACTTAACAATAAGAACTAGATATGAATTGAGGAATTTGTGTGTTAAAATGTTTAAAATAAACAATAATCACGCAGCTTATGCTCACTGACAACGGTGTCCTACCGGTCCGTTCACAAAGAACACGTTCAAAAACAGCTAGACCAATGGCAAATGTAAAACACAATTGTAAAAGTTGATCTATTTTTACCTTGAATTACATCTGAAAATCCAGTACGACATGATGCCCAAAACACCCGACTTGTGTACATAAGACAATTACAAAACAGCCCAACCAAACGCAACTGTGTGAACGGAGCTTAAGAGGTACAGTGTTATACAGCAAACCAAAGTGTTCACATTTGAACAAACTAACTGAGGCGTATGTGAACTTTAATGGCAAATATTTCAGAGAACACACATTTTCACCTATTGGAGGAAAAAACAAAACAAACAAACTTCCTCCTGTCAATGGCATCATGTTGTTTTTTCATTAACTAGTATGGCTTCATGGATGAACGTCTTTCCTTGCTGCAAGCATTTAACCTTGTGCTTGTCAAAATATCACGCTGAATCTCTTTCAATGCTCTGTTTGAGCTCATAACAAATTACTCATAAGCCACTTGAGGGCTCAAATGGCGTACTTGATTTCGGCTTGTCTAGAACGTAAACGTCATTCTGTGAATTGATGTCATTCTGTGAATTGACGTCATTCGTTCGTATGTTAACTGCTACATTTAATTCATATTACACCGAAATTTGTTCCTTTTGTGTTGCATGCAAATCTCACAAGAGTTTTCGCAGAACAAGGGTTACTGCTTAGAAAAGACTGAGCGCGAAGGCATGATTTGGGACAAAGTCTAACCGACATGGCGAAGACTTGAGGTTGTCTATACTGGAAGTGTCAATGCACATCATCTCAACAAACACGAAACAGGTCAACAGCAGACTTCTGTAACAGTAAATTGGATGAAAAACACTATATAAAGTTTGGTTTATTTTTAATTAAACTTCATTAGCATAAAAATAGCCTTTATGTAACTGCATAAAAATACAATTCACTGAAGCCCATTTCTGAATAAAAAAAAGTTAATTTTGACTTCACAATGCATCTTTATTTCTTAAACATTTTCTTAAGGTGTGCATTTAGAGTGCATTTTTGAGGGAGAAATCCAGTTATTTCTGTACGAACATGCGTGATTAGGATTTTCACATGAGGTCTAAAGATTTCCTCATACAGATTTTGCAACAAGTTCAAGTTGGTCACACAGATTTGCTGCACTGACCAACAGAAATATATATATATATATATATATATATATATATATATATATATATATATATATATATATATATATATATAAATATATTTTTAAAAATCGCCAAAAAAAAAAAATTGCTAAAATATGTTTTAAAATAGATTTATGTAAATATATTTTAGACAAATATATTTTTGGCCATTTTGTATATTTTTGAAAATATATTTTAAATGTATAAATACAATTTAAAAAGCGTTTAAAAATATATTTTGCCCTCTATATATTTCAGTCCAAGAAAATGCGTCACATTTGAAGAAAAACTTGATTTGTTGTCTATAACACGTGTGAACATATAACACATTTAAGGAACAATTTAAAATGATCCAAAAAATGCAATATATAAAAATATTAAACATTATTAAATCATTATAAATCTACCTTTTGATCTCTAATAGGAGATCCACATTTGTGTTTAGCTTAAATATAGGCTACTGTAAAATTGGAAATGTATTTTCTTGCCCCTGAAATACATTTTGATATATGAACGTTGAAACTAAATATATTTTCTATTTCAAAATTATGTTTCATTGAGCTTCACTGTTTGCAAGATATATTTTACATATATTTCGGCCACAAAAAATAGATATTTTTGCCATATGGGGTTAAATGTGACATCACCTTATGAAAAAGTGTAAGAAATAAGAAAAGATGTATTGTAACGTATAGAGTTGGGTGAATTGAAAGATACAAAGTTGCTTTTGTTTTTTGAAACGGGCTTCAGTGAATTGTATGTTTATGCATTAAAGCCTATTTTTAGTTGTTGCGAGCTGTGCTTTATACATCGCTACACTATTGACAACAGATAATGGACCTTTTCCGCAAAAAAATTTGCAAACATGTCCACACCTTTACAATTACGTTATTTATATTTTACTCTGGAAAGAGGCTTTCACATGCAAAACATGAATTAAATTAGAGGGCAAGAGAAAAAAATATTACACGCTTGAGTATTTAACTAATAAAATTCAATGCAATTAATTAACATGGATTATATTTGTAAGTAAAATCATTTCAGATGAACAGGAAAAATAAAATGGCTTAAAAGCATGTAAAAAAAAAACAAAAAAAAAACGCAAAAATAAAAAATCTGAAGACGCCATAGACACTTCCTGTATAGACAGAAATTAATGGGCGTCGGAACCATTGTATGAGGGTGGGACAGGACCCACCCACTTTTGAAGACCAATGATATTGGACCCACCCACTTTTACCGTCTCTAATTCAGTGAATATGTCTGTGCACTTTTCAGACTGCCGTCAGTCAGATCCATTCCACATGACGAAGACCCTAATAGATTAAACTCCATTTAGCTACAGACATGAATTCCACACTGCTGCTTCCTCAAATCTATTCCACTTGGCTCATTCAGAGTCCATATAACTCTATTCTGTGTTTTCACTAGTTACTCGCGCCTGCTGCACTCCCGCGACACAGCATCTGAGCGTATCTGCTGCTCAGATACACCTAACCTTACCCGGCACTTTATTAAAACTTTTCCATTATTTCCTTCATTTTTGTTTTAATTGAAAAAAAATGTCTTTCCAATATAATATGAGATGTGAAAAGGGAGAAGCACGATTTCGGCAAAAGGCGGACGCGGACTCGGGTCGCTCGCGTCAAAAACACCATGCG
Source organism: Spinibarbus caldwelli (assembly GCA_039654775.1). Lineage (NCBI taxonomy): Eukaryota > Metazoa > Chordata > Actinopteri > Cypriniformes > Cyprinidae > Spinibarbus > Spinibarbus caldwelli. The sequence goes on from CM077265.1 coordinate 3,714,533, forward strand.
CTTCCCAGCAGCGCCACTGGAAATATGTTTAAACCGCCGTCTAAATAACCCCTGCCAACAAGGCAGCCTATACCGTGAATTAAAAGGCACCAGACTACAGAAAATGGCATATACTCCAGTAATTTTTTTTCTGGTGGAGGACCCACCCACCTTTATCTTGCTTCCGACGCCCATGCAGGAATTATAGGGCCAGTTTTACTAAACAGGGCAAATTAGCGTGAGAGCACAATTCCAAAACGGCACCGATGGGCGTGAAACTTTCTGCGGGTGATTTACTAACAACGTGCAAATTCTAGAACACAGACGCAACAGATCTCATTTACAATGCAACCAATGCAATATACCAAGCGCAGCGCAAATTAGCATAGTCGCAAATAAAGAAATAAAGAAGCCACAGTACGCTGAAAAGAACCGGAGGTCAAAAATGAAAAGTTGCAAGAAGTTTTGATTAACCTCGTATTGTGTGACTCCTAGTTGAGGGTTCAAAGTTGTCTTTTATTTCCTGAACCAAATTAAAAATATCATGGCTTGGCAAACTATATGTTCGGATAATGTGTTCTTCTGGCATTCCAAATAAATTAATACGTGTGGAAAAAACGCTCTCTGTTCTCTGCGGTGCCTCCACCTAGCAACAATAATTGCAGCCATTTCAAGCACAAAATAGTTTTGACATGCTTTTTTTGCCGTTAAATAATGGTGCAAATACCAGTAATTTGACGAGCACAAACGTTAGTAAATCTTGTGTGATTCATTTTTATACTCTCCTCCCATAAATTTTGTGTCAAAGGGAAATTCCTACAAACGCATATTCAATAAGTTCAGGTGCAAAAATAACTGTGTCCACGCCTTTTCAGCGCTAATTCATCACAGCGCGTCTTTAGTAAATCTTGACAGTACTATTTTAACGCCAAAAGACGGTTTGCTCAGTCGCAAGCTGTTAGTAAAACTGGCCCTTAATCGGGACTCGACAAGTCGTGACGCATAGCATGTAGACGTTGTGTAATAAACGAAGGTTTACTGCAGTGACCAACCCTCCAGCTGGAAGACCAACTCCACTCCATCCCGAACGTCATGGACGACGAAGGAAGGCTGCGTCAGACTGGGGTCGAAGCGGAAGTCGCGATGACCGTGGAAGATATGCTGCTCTGTGACCGTCTGCTCTGGGTCAGAGGGCAAGTCCTGCTGGTCGCGGTTGTAGACGCCTGTGCAGACCAGGATGGAGCTGCAGCCTTCAGGCAGACGGTGATCGAACGAGCCTCCCACTATCACCCGTCCTGAACCTTTGGCATCGTCAGACGCTTCACACTGCAGGTCTCCAGTCACCTGGCTGGTCGAGCCGCCCTGGGCCTGCACCTGCGCACGGGTGCGATGCATCGCTTTGAGGTAGCGGTTGTACAGGTTTGCACCATAAATATCAGCCATCGGGTTGTCACTATGAGAGAGATACAGATGCATCAAACATTTTGACCGGTCAAAAGTTTGAATAATCAAGATTTTTAATGGTTTTGAAAAAAGTATTTTCTGCTCACCAAAGATGCATTTATTTGATGAAAAATACAGTAAAACAGTAATATTGTGAAATATTATTGCAATTTAAAATATCTTTAAAATATTTTTATTTGAATATATTGTTAAAACTGCAGTCCGTAAATTTTGCCTCTTTGTCGCCATCTATGTTTGAAAACCTGGAATTGCAGTTACTTGCGGATTTATATTCCATGCGTGGGGTTGTACTCTGGTACGGCTCCAGCGCGGATGAATCTAATGTTTTGAGGAGTATATGTAGCTGTCAGTCACCGCACCGGTGTGAATCCTGTACTTAGTAATCACAGATTCTAGCCTACGTCTTGGAATATATGACCCAAATAAGAATTTTCACCGTATATTGTCATCTGGACAAGTAAGTAACAAGCTTTGTTCTGACCAACTCAGGAAAAAAGCATTACAATAAATCGCGGTTTACCAATGGTGATTTAATCTAACGATCGGTCAGCTCATATCACATCAAACCGTGCAAATTATTATTGTTATACATTATTCTCAAATTATTAATGTTAACAACATCAGCATTGCGTGACTATGAGTATAGTGTGTTTTAGCGTGTAGAGCTCAATTTATGTACAGTCTAATCTCTAATTGACACATCATTCGAATTTCATATTCAGAAATTCTTTTAACCCAAAAAGCAAACTATGCTCCCTTCGAACTGGTTGGCTTTAAAATACAAATCTTGTGTAATCCCAGGCTATCTGTAATCAGAAGCACATTTAAAACTGGAATACAATTTAATTTCATTCACGTGTCTCAAATATTTTTTGGATTACAATCCGCCATCAAAATGATTTTTTTGACATTTAATTATTCCAGCTGCTGTGAGAATAGGCTATAATTAAACGATGAGGCACCTGCAGGATCCTCACATGCGATAGCCTAGTAGCCGGGACAACTTCTTTATGTTTACAGACGTGACGTAATGACGCAGTGCCATGCTCGAATTTCCCGCGTAAACCTACCCGTGCCACTCAAATTAGAAAACATTATTATAAGCTAACCGTTGTGAATCGGGCTAAAGTAAGGCGATAGTTTTGAACACTGGCTGGTTATGTTATGCTCAAATATTGATTTTGGATAATTTTTACCAGAAAATGTTACGAACTGCAGCTTTAAATGTAATTTATTCTTCTGATCAAAGCTGAATTTTCAGCATCATTACTCCAGTCTTCAGTGCCACATGATCCTTCAGAAATCATTCTAATATGCTAATTTGCCATCCAAGAAAAATGTATTATTATTATTATTTATATTGAAAACTGTTTTTGCTGCTTAGTATTTTTGTGGAAACTGTGATACACTACCATTCAAAAGTTAGGGATAAGTAGGACTTATTAATTTATTTTTTAAGAAAGGAATTGAAACTTTTATTCAGCAAGGATGCATTCAATTCACCAAAAGTGACAGTAAAGACTTTTATGTTACAAAAGATTTTTATTTCAAATAAATGCTGCTCTTTTGAATTTTCTATTCATCATAAATTCTAATAAATGTTTCTTGAGCAGCAAATCATCATAGAATGATTTCTGAAGGATCAAGTGACACTAAAGACTGAAAATTCAGCTTTGATCACAAGAATAAGTTACATTTTTCAATATATTCACATAGGAAAATTTATTTTAAATAAAAGTTATTTGAAATAGTAAAAATATTTCACAATACTACTATTTTACTGTATTTTTGATCAAATAAATTCAGCCTTGGTGAGCAGTGTTGGGGGTAACGCATTACAAGTAACGCGAGTTACTTTTTTCAAGTAACTAGTAAAGTAACATTACTTTTAAATTAACAAGAAAATATCTCAGTTACTTTTTCAAATAAGAAATGCAAGTTACTTTTTCCTATTATTGACTGACACCTTTCCTGTCCCCGTGTTGAGAGAAACTGGGAGTAAGTGCAGAGGCATTTTCTTCAGCCTGAAGCTTATTAATTTCACTCTTGGTGTGAAAGGGCCTTTATAGTCACCAAAAATATAACTTTTGGGTTTTCTGTTATTAAAAATTAATAAGCAAGCCCAGCCCAGGTGACAAACAGTAATGCAAAAGTAACAATGCATTACTTTCCATAAAACGTAACTAAGTAACTCAGTTACTTTTTTATGGGGTAACGCAATATTGTTATGCATTACTTTTAAAAGTAACTTTCCCCAACACTGTTGGTGAGCATAAGAGACTTCTTTCAAAAACATTTAAAATCCTAATTATTCCAAACTTTTGACAAGTAGTGTATGCTATGGATTGAGCTCAAAGTCAATGAAATTTGACCATTTAATCTTCAAAATATGCTCATGCAAATGGATCTGACCCAAAGCAAATCAATGACTCACCCAATGGCGTAAAGTCTCTCGACCGGTCGGGTCCAGCCCAGTTTCTCAGCCTGTTTTCTAATGAGCAGTTCGGCATAGTTGTAAGTCACGACACTGGGCTTCCCGATCAGAGCCTCGTACTTCAGCTCACAGCCTGTTATCTTCTTATAGATGTTCTCCAGGCACACAAGGAACATGCCGTGACCAAATCTAATGACAAACAAACATGAGGCCTTGTTAATTTTTCATTTTTATTTAGTCACTAGATTAAATAAATTTTCCTGACACTGACCGAGGGTTTTTGGCTTCGGCCATCCATAGCAGATCCATGTTGCAGGCCAGCACAGGGATGTGTGGGTAATGCAGTGATGTCACTGGGTTTCCTGGCCTCCCGTTGGTCAAGAGCACATCAGTGATCAGTTGTAAGTTGGTCTCCCACCTGATAGGCTCGCCGAACAGGACAACAGCTGTAAAGTGACAGTAAATGTAGATCAGAGAGGACGCAGATCTGAAGAACTGAAAGTGAAAGCAGTGGAATGAAACTTACCATCTATTGGTGGCACATCCTTAGATGGGGGAATCTGGGGAATATTAAGTGCATTATATAATCAATGGTTAAGATTAGGAATCTGTTCAAATAGTAATAGTGACACTTCAGATATCATTGTTTCTACTCACCATGTCTTTGGGTCTGCGATTGTGATCCACCACATCCAGGAGAGGATTTGCTTCCCTTAGCATGTCAATGGTCACAACGTTCTTGAAACCTACACTGGAGTTTATTTTGTAAAGGACAATTAGAAAAAAAAAAAAAAAAAACTATATATATGCCATGTTTTTATATATACACATATAGGTGTATGTGTGTGTAATGTTAATACATTTTATTATAATTTATTACAATATATATAGCTTTTATTTTAGAATTACATATTTTATAATATATATTAAAATATATATTTAATATATTTGCATTTTATTAAATATTCTACTAATTTTTATTATAAAAATTATATTTATAAATATTAAAGTATTATATAATTAATAATTTATAGTAATTAGTAATTATAGATTTTTGTAATTCAATGACATTTTTATTAAATGAAATTGTATTTGAATATTTTTTATTAAATTAAATATTATAGAGGTATATTAATATTAAATTAGATATTTTATTTTATTACATATTTAGTTTTTTTACAGTAATTATATTTATTACTATTAAAGTAAGTAGAGTATTTATAACTAAGGTTGTATTATAACATATATAATATATAACTAACAATTATATTATATTAATTACAATGATATTAAATTATTATATACATTATAAATTTGATAAATTACTGTAGTTATAATTATTACAATAATAGTAATAACTATTATAAATAAAAAAATATATTTTCTATAAATTATAAGAAATTCTCATAATATAAATGTTATTTTTATAATCATAAATATTTATACCTATGATATAATTATAGTCATTAAAATCAAGGTAAAGAAGGATACTTGTGTGCAACTTCTACCACGGGCCCCTGTCCGGACACCAGCACACACAGGTCATGGAACTGAGTGAAAACCCTCAGAGGACTGTGGGACAGCACCACCTGGTCTGGTGACACCTGTTTGGAGAAATCAAACCATCCTGTCTTACTGCCAGACACATGTAAACAAATCACGTTATGCTTAAACTACCGACAGTGAACCCTGGAGGGTGTAAATATTTGTGGTTGCACCTGTCGTCAGGTGTCTCACCTCAACCTCCAGAAGGTGAGACAGCTGCTCGGCCTTGGTTTCTCGGAGAGAGTTCCCCGCATTTGTCACAAACACCACAGGAACCTTGTACTTTCCATCGCCATCCACCAGGTTCCTGAAACACTGTTTGGCTGCAGGAATGGGCGTCCGTCCACGAACCAGCACCCCGTCAATGTCAAACAGCAGCCCAAACAAGCTGCGGTCCCGCTCACACACATCCTCAAAACAAAATTAATTACAAGTTTTTATTAGTTTGCAGTCATTTAGCAGACTCTCTTAGCAAAAGTGACCAACTGTACACATCCGTTAACAATGGTGATGGTTTCAGTTGGGATCTGAACCTACAACCTTCAAGTTACAGATCAAATTCAGGCCCAAACTGAACCATGATGCCACACCACCCCCTAATGACAAGGTGTTTTATTCCCGCCTTAAAGGGATAGTTCGCCCAAAAATGAAAATTCTGTGATCATTTACTCACCCTCAAGTAGTTCCAAACCTGTATGAATTTCTTTGTTCTGCTGAACACAAAGGAAGATATTCCGAAGAATGTGGGAAACAGAGCAGTTCTGGGGCACCATTGACTTCCATAGTATTTTTTATCCTACTATGGAAGTCAATGGTGCCCCAAAACAGCCTGGTTACAAACTTTCTTCAAAATATCTTCCTTTGTGTTCGGCAGAACAAAGACATTCATACAGGTTTGGAACTACTTGAGGGTGAGTAAATGATCACAGAATTTTCATTTTTAGGTGAACTATCCCTTTAAGAGTGTTTTCACATTTCCTACAAAAGGAAAGTGAAACCTTGAGTGCGTCCCCTCACATTTGCTGTGCTATTTAGGGGTAAACATCCCACAAATCCAGGTGAAAGTTCATGTAGATCAATTGCAAAAGTTTCATTCTCCTGCCAAATGTCAAAGGACTTGTGCCAAAACCTAGTATGTTGCTTACCTGGACATCATTTTTGAGTATCAGAGGCTTTTAGACACCATCAATGGCATTTTTGAGAATCAGAGGTACATTGTTGCTTTTCATTAAAATGTAATTAAAAGTGTATTATTTTTTTATATTTTATATAAATATCTAATTAAAAGAATATAAACATTATATTACATTATATAAATTATAAAAATACATACACACACACACATATATATATATATATATATTTTTTTTTACAAATACAAATTGATATAAATAACCATAAAGTATATAAATATATCGCATTTTATATATAACGGTTTATATCATTTTAGATAAATATACATAGAAGTAATTATAATATCGTATATTATAATTATAATAATATATAACTGTATATACACACGATTATAATATAATATGTGCATTTTTGGACAGAAAATGCTGTCTAGATACTATAGGCAGCTCACTGCGTTTTGAAACACAGCCAGACATTGACCCGAAACTCATGAAAACAAAACAACACAAGACTAACAACACATAACACTACTCGTCTTGCTGTGGTTTGAGGTGTTTGTTGGCTCATGATTATTATTGAGGATTAAATTCTGATCAATAATAGTATTAATAATGAGCGTGAACTCACTGTGCTGTAGCGGCGCTGCGTCTGCGCAGAAGCAGCTGCATTAGTGACTTTCCTGCTCAATTTCACGCCTCTCCACCCGATTCTAAACATATTCAAGAGGGGAAAGATCTCTGCCATGTTTTTCTTCGAAATAAATGAAGAAACGAAACCGTGTTTCTACTCTGATCTGAGCATGACTCCTCCTGCGCTGCTAAGCTTTAGCTCACACGCTATTAGCAGCTGTCAAACATGTTTTTCTAGCTCTAAAGGCCACGTAGGAGATCCGTGTATGGCTATCTAAATCAATCCCCGTGCGGTGTGTGTGTGTGTGTGTGTGTGTGTGTCAGCAGGAAACAGTGTTGAACTGACCGGCGCTTGCTGCTGCTGCGTCGCTGTTGCGCAGACTCTGCGTCTCTGGGGACGCAGTCAGAACGCGCTCCATTAAACACCGAGACTTCCGGTTTGTAACCGGCGTGTTTTAAAAGCGAGCATCGAACATATACACGAGCAGAAGGTAACTATTACATAAACAATTGATTTATCACGAGAATATGAGAATAACAGTGATTTAATCGTGTGAACGTGCGGTAAATATTAGAAATTGCAGATGTAGCTGGTTAGTTAAATAATTAACGACCGTTATTCGTGATATTTTGGTTTTATTGTGCAACAGTAACTATTTACTGCACATCTGACAGTTAGACGAATACATAAAGTGACTAAAGTGATCATTTAGACAGTTAATTCTGTCATTCAACAGATTCTTGGTCTAAATAAACCTCTATAACGCTTTGTTCGTTCAAATTTCCCACCGCAAAGCGTCACTGTGTTTACATGACAACCATAAAAGTGTGTCAGATTGAACACACCTGTGTGTGTGTGTGTGTGTGTGTGTGTGTGTGTGTGAGAGAGAGAGAGAGAGAGATAACAAAAGAGCTTTTCTTTGGGCTATTTTTATGAATATTGATATGTCTTTGATTTGCCTTAATTTTAGATTAAAGTTTGATCGCCTGCAGTTTGTTATATTTAGATAAAATCACCTTAAAATAATCATGAGTAAAATAATTTAATTGTAATTTTTCTATTTATTTATTTATTTATTTTATTATTATATTTTTTAATGTTTTTTGAGTGCATCACATTAAAGTCTTTTTTTTTAATTTTAGGCCATACACTGTGAAGATGGATTCTCCTACAAAAGAATGTAAAAGGTAAATATACATTTTACATTCTTTCTATCTATCTATCTATCTATCTATCTATCTATATGATATATTGATCTATATAATATGAAAATTATCAAGAGTAATGGCAATTTTAAAATAATCTCAAAAGTAAAACATCTGGTTGGTTTATGATAATGAGAATTCCAGGGGTTAAAATGAATTTAAAGAAGAGAGGGAAAAAAAAAAAAAAAAAAATATATATATATATATAAATTATAATATATAATTTCTATAATATATATTATAGAAATTATATGTTGTAATTATATTTATATAAAAAAGTTTTTTATTTAATTTTAATTTTAATTTTATATAATTATATAAAAAAGCTTTTTATTTCAGATAAATGTTGATCTTTGGATCTTTCTATTCATCAAAGAATCCTGAAAAAAAATGTACTCAACTGTTTTAAATATTGACAATAATAATAATAATAATAATAATAATAAATGTTTCTTAAACAGAAAATCAGCATATTAAAATGATTTCTGAAGGATCATGTGACTGGAGTAATGATGCTGAAAATTCAGCTTTGAAATCACAGGAATAAATTACATTTTAAAATATATTCAAATAGAAAACAGTTATTTTAAATATTAAAAATGTTTCAAAATTGTACTGTTTTTGCTGTACTTTGGATCAAATAAATGCAGGCTTGGTGAGCAGGAGAGACTTCTTTAAAAAAACATTAAAAATCTTATGTTCAAAAACTTTTGAGTGGTAGTGTATGTATGTATTAGCAATATGAATAATACTATGTTATACCAGTGGGTACCATATGCACAAACAAAGCATGTCTGAAATCCCAAATGACACCCTTTTAAGCGTCTCATCCTCTTTTTCTCTGTGTTTGTGTCAGTCCTGAGCTCAGCCCACAGCGTGAGCCTCCGCTGCCCTCCATCTCTGAGCGTCTGGCGTACCTGCGGCCGTCCCGCGAGCTGCTGGAGTTCTACAGGCAGAAGGTGGCGCAGTTTGATGGAGAACATGAAGACCTGCTGCAGATGCTGGAGAAGTACAGGAGCACCGCAGAGGAGCAGGTGGCCTCCTATCACCTAGATGATGTTCCTGCTCTGTCCACTTTTCCTAGATATTATATCATTCGTTCATGCTTGTATTATTGTTTTTGTGCAGCATAAGTTGCAGTGGGAGGTGCGTCAGCGCGAGGAGGAGATCGCAGAGCTCCAGAACGCTCTCAGTGATATGCAGGTGTATCTGTTCCAGGAGCGAGAGCAGGCGCTGCGACTGTACGCCGAGAACGACCGCCTCAAAATCAGGTCTGATGTCCCCTCATCACGGATACCAGAGCACAAACGTGATATCTGAGGCTGAAGTGGTTTTTTTATTGTCACAGAGAGCTGGAGGACCGGAAAAAGATCCAGCATCTTCTAGCGCTGGTGGGTCCGGATCCAGGCGAGATCACGTATTTCCATCGCGAGCCTCCACACAAGGTTCAAAACAGCACAACTCAAACTTATTTTGATATTATGCTTTATTTTGGTTTGCAGTTCAGTTTGTTTTCTAATAATATGGTTTTTAGGTCACAATCCCTCAGAGGGAGGTCCAGCTGAGATCACATGAGGAATCAAAGGTGGTGAAACCGAGGCCTGTATCAGTGAAAGGTTCGCCTTTATTTTGTTTCATATTTAGTTACTAGTGCAGTTTTATGGGTGGATTGGTATCTTTATAATATTTTGAGATGAACGCCTGTACTTCAATTGCATGTGGGGTTTCAAACTACAGGAAGCAAGAAATCATCCAAAGAAGGAGAAGATGCCACAAGTTCAGAGCAGTACAAGAGAGACAACCAGACGTTACTGCTGCAGGTGTGCGTCTCTTCTGCTCAACAAGGCTGCATTTATCTAATCAAAAATACAGTAAAATCAGTAACACTGTAAAATATGATTGCAGTTTTAAAAAACTGGATTCTATTTGAATATTAAAATGTAATTTATTCCTGTACTGCAAAGCTGAATTTTCACCATCATTACTCCAGTCTTCAGTGTCACATAATATGCTGATTTGCTGCTCAAGAAATATTTTGTATTATTATCAATGTTGAAAGCAGTTTAATATTAAATTATTACTAATATTAATATTATAAAGCTTGATATTATTTTTGTGGATGAACAGAAACAGCATTTATTTGAAATAGAAATCTTTCATAACATTATAAATGCATTTACTGTCACTTTTGATCAATTTAATGCATCCTTGTTGAATAAAATTATTAATGTCATAAAAAAACCTTTGAATATTAGTTTATATTAAGAAATGGGTTAAGGATTAACTTAAATGTATTTTAATGCTTAACACAAAAATAATTTGCAAATACATTGAATTAAAACATGATTGATCCTGCACAAAATGATAGATATATAAAAAAAAATAGTATTAAAAATCTCTCTCTCTCTCTCTCTCTCTCTCTCTCTCTCTCTCTATATATATATATATATATATATATATATATATATATATATATATATATATATATAATTTTAATTACTTTATATCAATATTATAAAAATATAGATGCACATAATGTTATACATAATTTGCTTTCATTTATATTTTTGTGCAGATTAAACATGTTTTAATTAAATGTATATTATATTATTTGTTATATTTATATTATTTTTGTATATTTTAAATATCAATATCAATTTTTATGAATAGTTTTAAAGGAAAAAAATATAATTTTTGTATAATATACATATCAATATTTTTATTTTGTTTAGTTTTAAATTTTAAAAATATATATAATAAATGTACTTTATATAAATATTATATATATGTATATGTGTATGTGTATGTGTGTGTGTGTGTGTATATGAGAGATAGATAGATGTAGATATATATAGATGTACGTAATGTGTAGGTATACATACAATTATCTTTAATTAATTATTTTTTTGTGCAGAATGAACATTTTAATTCAATAAGCATGTGCTAATTTAAAAATGCTTGCTATGTGTTGAATGGCTGCTGTTGTTGTATGAGTCCAGGTGGACGCGCTGCAGGCTCAGCTAGAGGAGCAGACGCGGCTGGCTAAAGAGCAGGTGGAGGCGCTGCTGGAGGACAGACGCATTCATCAAGAGGAGAGACAGGTACAGCACCAGCGCGACCAGGAGAGAATCACGGCCCTCACTGACAAGTAAGTTTATCCCTACTTCTGATTCAACAAACCACGAGCATCAGACCTGAGCGAGACTCTCGTGTGTTCAGACTGCAGCGCACACAGAACCTGCTGTACGAGAGCACCAGAGACTTCCTGCAGCTGAAGTTTGAGAGTCGAGCTCACGAGAAGAGCTGGATGCTGGAGAAGGACCGTCTCCTGCGAGAGCTGGACTCCTGTCAGGAGCGGCTGCGAGAGGAGCGCAGTTTCCCCGAACAGCCTCCACCTGCGTCTGCAGACGCTCCGTTCATCACGCAACCCAAACACGAGACCAGCCAGACACACCGGGAGGAGATCAGGGTCAGACAGCTGATTTCCTTCTTGTTTTAAATAACTTAGGTTTTCGAAATGGCACAAATGCCTGGAAAAGTTTAAGGCAGAGCTTTTAAAAATTTTGAATGCCAAAGACATTCAAATATGATGATAATAAACCCCTTTATTAAATAATAAATGCCACTACATATTTAAAACTCACTTATAATGTGTGAGAAAAATAGTGATGTTTTTTAAGAATGAAATATTTGCCATTTACATTATTGCACTAACGCCTAAGATAAACTATTGTTAGGTATTGTAATATATTCCATTCAAATGTATTTATAAATATAAAAAATATGAAATAATTTATATTCAATTCAAATTAATTAATTACATTTGAATTAATGGTATGTATGTTATTTTATAATTATAATTGATCTACTATTACTGTTTTTGCCAAAATTTCAAATATATTTTTTCACTTTAATTTTAGTTGAAGGTTTAGTAATTTAGTTTTGTCGTTTTTTTTTTTTTTTATTTTTTTTTTTTAATTTGTGTATAGTTTTTAATTTTATTTAGTTATTATAGTACATCAATTTAAACTAAATGAAAATGAGCAATGCTGCCTTGGCAACTAGCTGAAAAAGTTATACACACACACACACACACACACACACACACACACACACATATATATATATATATATATATATATATATATATATATATATATATATAGATAGATAGATAGATAGATTAAAATTATTAAACCACAAACCACATTTTCCTTGTTCAAATTATTAAATATCTTAATAAACTTTATGGATCAACTTTGTTTTTTTGCTTAACAGAATTTTTTTTAAATATCTATTTTTAATTATTTTATATTAAATTTATAAATAATATATATTAAATATAACATTCAGATATTTATATTATCTATTGTATTATATTTATATAATGCATAGGTATAAATATACATTTTATAAATAAATTATATAATTTTAACATTTATAAAATTAAATCTTGCACAGGATAAAACATGTATTAATTGAAAGCTGTTTTATAGGGAGGAATCACATTCTCCTCCTTTTAAAACAAGACTAAATCCAGTTTTTTTTTTCTTTTTTTCCCAGCAGGCTTTGCGGGAGGAACTGAAACAGGCTCATAAACTGGCTGACATGTACCGAGAGCAGTGTGTGAATCTGGAGACAGACCTGTCCCAGATCAGAGAGGAGGGCGACGTGGGCCGAGAGATCTTCAAAGTACGCAAACAAACTCCTTCACCAGAAGAAAACAAAGAAATGATTGATTAGCCACCCTCATGCATGCCTGTACTATTAACTTCTGTCGCACACACAAAACGAGATTTAGCTGAATGTCGTATGGACAAGAGCAACCTAAACATCATGCTAAGTCTTTGCTTTTATGTTCATTTAAAGGGGTCATATGACGTTGCTAAAAAGAACATTATTTTGTGTATTTGATGTAATGCAATGTTTATGCAGTCTAAGGTTCAAAAAACACATTATTTTCCACATACTGTACATTATTGTTGCTTCTCTATGCCCCGCCTTTCTGAAACACGCCGATTTTTACAAAGCTCATCGTTCTGAGAAGCGAGGTGTGCTCTGATTGGCCAGCTATCCAGTGCGTTGTGATTGGCCGAATACCTCAAGCGTGAGATGGAAATGTTACGGCCCTCACCGATGACACAAAAACAATAAAACCCCTCATAAACGAGGCATTTGTTGCATCCAGTGGGGACATAATTACTGATTATAACGACTTATACTGTCTTTTCACGCGTCGCATTGCATCACGCCACGTAAACATTACCATATCTGCATTTGTGATCGGAGAAACGACAAACAAGCAGCACTACTCTACACAGCTCAAAACTCGCGTTTGAATAGTCAGTGGCAAATTCTTTAAATATGAAAACATACTTACAGGCTGTGAGTCAGAAGCGCCAGACTGTCCTTGCAAAGTTGGAATTGCCCCACTTTATAGAAACAGTCTTTGAGCACAGCTGCAGGCTACTCCCAGGTTCAGGATATAGTCCTCCGTAAAATGCGCTGCACACAATCTAATATTTGGGTTGAACTGTTCTGGAACAGTGTTGTAAATACAACTTAACCACTGATTTCTAGTTGTGTCCTCTTTTGGAAGCCCAAAGAAAGTAGTTTCGCTTTCACAACGAAGCACAGCGTCTCCAGGACATGGCGCCGACAGCAGCAACAACACTACAGCAAGAATAATAGTTACGCCTTCTTTCTTTGTGTATACATTTGGGCGGTGTTTTGCAAATCTCCCCACACCGTGATGTAGACGTGGGGGCGTGTTTGAATGAGCCGTTTTAGGGGGGCGTGATCGAGTCTTAACTTTTAGAAAGAGTATCTCTTTGGTTTTGAGACTTTAGTCTTTGCAACTTCAGGGATCTTATCTATGCACAAACAGCTTGTAACACTGCAAAGAGAATGGAAAACTTGAAATCGCATCATATGACCCCATTAAAAAACAAAGTAATATTTTGAAGCACATGACGGTGAGATGCTTTTGGCATGAAAATATTTTGATATTTTATTGAAGTGTTGAGGTTGCTTTAATGTCAAACTAGCATCTGATTTTTGCTCGTGTGTTTTTAGGAGCGATCTGATAAGATGGCCACACGTCTGCAGCTGATGACTAAACGTTATGAAGCGCTGGAGAAAAGACGGGCCATGGAGGTGGAGGGATTCAAGACCGATATCAAACACCTGCGGCAGAAAGTCAAAGACGTGGAGAAACATCTCTTTAAAGTCAGTCATTTTTTTCATGTATCTCTGCTTTAAAAATATATAGCATTTATGTCTCCTTAGCTCGAGGTTTTCAGCTACACATAATGAACTAAATTGTCTGATATCAATATATCTGAAATTGTCAGACAATTGTTTTTTTAGTCATTTAAATTACAATGAATAATGCAAATCTATTTAAAGTGATGGAGATTTTGATGGCTGTGTTTTTCACTAGTTGACGCTCAACGTGGGCCCTGATCAAGACCTGGCGATTCTTCATGAAGTTCGACAGACAAACAGCCGCACGGTAAAGGTCCAGAATCAGCTGAAGAACCTGAGGGCCAAAATCTACAAACTGGAGAACGACCTGAGATTCTGCTGAAGACTCATCAGGAGGATTCATAAGATGAACTCTAACAGCTCAGCCTCACACTATGTCCTTTAGTCAAATATCCATCCATTTTTGTGATTTGGAGTATGAAGAACTATTAAGATGCATCACTGATTTAATGATTCAGATGAAAGCTTGACATCATAGTGTTTATTTGTGCTGTTGAATTTTGTATATTCGATAAATAAAGGTTGATTTTTGTATTCATTATGAAAGTGATTCACCATTTTTGACTGGTCTGAGACAACAAACACAACAGTAAGGCCAATGTTCGGTTTGTTCAATGTTCAGTTTTAAACATCTCAAATTAAACATCTGAAACATCTCAAGACAATACTGAAATGCTTTGAAGAGACCGTATATATTTCAGTTGCCACAAACTAAAACATACAGATGAATCTGATAACTTAAAAACTTGCTCGTCATTTCACCACAAAAATACAAACAAAAAAAAAAAAGATTATTTCAAGACTTTTTGCACAGTTAACAACAGAGCACATTTTCTGCTCCAATTGTCATTAACACTCCAAAATGTGTGTATTATACATATAAAGTATTATACATGCAAGGTAGTGTCTGTTCAACTAAATTTAATTTGCAGTTTAATTAAAAAAAAAAAAAAACCTTTTTTTAAATTCCAGCGATGAGAATTTGGTGGTAAAATTGGCTTGTCTGTTAAAAGAAAATATCACTGCAAAAAACAGCTTTATTAACGTTATTCAAATTAAGCTTAAGCGTTTTTTGTACAATTATTAATAAAGCAAATTTTGTTATATTTGTTTCTATATATATTTCTACAAACGTATATTACTAAAACAAACAATTGTATATGCATTGTAGTCTGTTTAAATTTGATATATATATATATATATATATATATATATATATATATATATATACACACACATATACACATACACACATATACTTTAATCATTTTTTAATTACAGTAATGAGAATTTGGGGGTAAAATGTGCTTAACTGTTAAGAAAACATAATGCAAAAAAGACAACATTTTATTAACATTACGCAAAATATAATTTATGCAACATCTGAAATATGACCTGGTGAGATTCACTCGTACACACGAAATGATTCATTCTGAGCACAGCGAAGCAGTGACACTGTCACATACTCTAGAAAATCACCAGATCATTGTCTAGTTTTGTCTCATTCAAGTATAGCATTAATTTCCCAAAAAACATCTCCAAATGAGTGTTTGGTCATTTGAAATTAAAATAAGTTGCGTATATTGCACAATAACGTAGAATGTACCATTGTCATTACTTGGCAATAATATTAACGGTACAAATGTAACACTCTTTATAATATGCCTTGACTACAAAAACAGCCAAAATATATACAGTCAACTAAAACCCCACGTGATGAAAACAAAAGACTTTTGGGACGCAACACTGAAAGCTGCACTTCACACGTACCTTAAAACCTCAGTGACACCCGTATGGCTTCAACAATGACTTAAACCCACGGTTCATTTGCTCCTGTGGCACAAAAGTGCATTGTCACGCTCGATTAAAGATCGCAAACTGACTGTAGTGTTGAAACTTTGGCCCTTTTGGTGGTCTGGACTAATGCACAAGTCCAGACAGGCAGCCTTGTTTCAGTCTCCACAGAGTTTGTTTCACTCATTCTGACTCAAAAAAAAATGGCGACATTGGTTCCTGACCAGCAGGAATTAGTCTGATGACTGGGATTTTACAAGTATGAATATATTATACTTTGATAATGAGCCTTATGTTAAACAAACTCTGAAGAGCATGTTCAGATAGACTTGAGTATTAAAAAGAATAGTTCACCCAAAATGAAAATTTGCTGAAAATTAACTCACCTTCAGGCCATCAAAGATGTAGATGAGTGTTTCTTCATCAGATTTGGAGAAATGCAGCATTAAATCAGTTGCTCACCAATGGATGTGAATGGGTGACATTAACTGATGAACTGGAGTGGTGTGGATTACTTGTGGATTATTGTGATGTTTTTATCAGCTATTTGGACTCTCATTCTGACGGCACCCATTCACTGCAGAGGATCCACTGGTGAGCAAGTGATGTGATTCTACATTTCTCCAAATCTGTTCTGATGAAGAAACAAACTCACCAGCAACTTTTTTTGTTTGTTTGTTTGTTTTTTTGAGTGAATGACCATAAGGAGGCACCAGCTTTAGTAAACAAACTCATGTTTTATCAATCTATCAGGCTTTTAGGGCGGTTCATCAGTGTATCTCGAGTGGGTTTGTGGGTCAGCGATATGGCGCTGGAGTTGATTGTGTTCACAGTGTGTGGACTGACGTCAGATGTCAGATCATGTAGTTCTTCTTCAGCACCTCCAGGTACTGTTGAGTGGCTCTGCTCACAGGGTCCGGCTGCTCCAGGCTCACGTTCAGGTTCAGGTTCTGAGAGCCGGAGGCCGATCCTACGGGAGACATGCGGGCAGTTCCTCCTTCCAGCTCTCCTGTCACTGAGAGAATGACACGAGAACGACAATTCAGTCACTCCTGAGGCCAGTCAAATTAATACAGAATACATTTTTACACGGACTTGAGTGGAGATCCAACCAATCATAATGTAATTCTGACTTAAAGATCATATTAACCCTGTAAAGTCTGACATTTTAAAGTATAGTTTGAAAAATTTAATTTTTTGAAATTAAACAGTTTATTGAATCTTCAAAAAAAAAAAAAAAGTTTGCATGCGTTTTGTTCGTATTTTATGGCTCATATAGTGTGATATAGGAGAATATGGAGTTCATACTTGAGGAGGAAAAAAGGAAAAAAGTCCCAAACTGAGCAAAAATATGCAATTTGGTGCAGTTGCTGCTATTTAATATATATATATATATATATATATATATATATATATATATATAAATTCTGATAGCTTGTAATCTAAATTAATGAGATCTTAATAACAGTATAAAAAACTATTTACATAAAATACATAAAAAAACATTTTGTTGTAATAATGACTCACCATAGTCCAGCTCCTTTGATATGTTCTTCTCCAGCTCCGTCTGCATCTGCAACAGGAACAGACAAACCAGATTACACATCTGACTTCATCTTATCAAATACGCATGTCCTAAAAGTAGCACTCAGCCAGCTCTTTTTTTAAAGTTGTCACAGCGTTCATAACCATGCAGATGCATCATGGTTTTGACACATCTGATTGGTCAAAATCCAAATGCTAATATAAGTATCCACTACCATTCAAAAATGTTGGGTTTCAAGGTTGCATTTATTTGATTAAAAATACAGCAAAAACAGAAAAATTGTAAAATATTTTTTACAATTTAAAATAGCTGTTTTCTATTTGAATATATTTTCAAATATAATTTATTCCTGTGATCAAAGCTAAATTTTCAGCATCATTACTCCAGTCTTTAATGTCACATGACCGGATTTTTTTTTTTAAATGTTTTTTTGCCTGAACAAACAGCTGCAATGTAACCCCAGTTAGTGATATAAAAAATGTCATTAGTATATCAAATAAAGACTGCTAAATGTCAGGGACAATAAAAAATAAAAAAAACTGCAGATCTGATGCTAAACTGAATCATTTACACATTCATGTTAGCATGAAAAATGACCTCGAAAAGGATCAAATAAATGGGTTCAAAATTTGACCAATACAGCTACTGACCTGAGAATAGCAGAACATGTTATATCAGATTTGTTCATAAATCATAGATGTTGTTTAAATATAAATATTCATAAAAATAAATATAGACATAATAGGTACTCATGCTACTTCTGTAGTATATATACTATGCAGCATGTCAATTTTCTACATCCAGATGACCTACTACATTTGTCAAAATGTGCAGTAAACAACCAGAGGACAGTGCACTCAGTACTGTATCCCACAATGCAATGCGCTTGACTTTACCTTCCATTTCCAATGTGATGAATGTGCTGTCTCTGAGCGAACTCCCAAAAGTTAACATTTTTACGCAAAATAATAATTAAAATTAGTGCTGGGCAACGATTAATCACGATTAATCACATCCAAAATAAAAGTTTTGTTTATATATGTTTGTGTGTACTGTGTATATTTATTATGTATATAAAAAGACACACATACAGTATATATTGTGAAAATATTTACATTTTTCTTAAATATATACATGCATATTATGTACACAAAAACTTTTATTTTGGATGTGATTAATCGCGATTAATCGCTGCCCAGCACTAATTAAAATGTCAAATTATATATATATATATATATATATATATATATATATATATATACTAAACAATTATAACTATTAAAACTAAATTTACTGCATATAAAATTATTAAAACAAAACCTGAAAAACAAATTAAAATTAAAATAAATAAATAAATGAATAAATAAATAAATAAATAAAAATGACAAAAGCACATAAAAATGTTTTAATTAAAATTGCAATGAAAACAGAAAATATAAAAACCAAAGCTAATTTAAAATATTAATAAATAGTATAAAAGTAAATGAATAATACTAAAATAACTAATTCTGAACAAAGATAATGACAAAGATAACTTTTTTCTAAAATGTTTTTTCCGAAATGACAGTGTACTAAAAGCTGTAATGCCCTAGCTAAGTCTAAAATCAAACTTTGATCTAATTAAAATCTTGCTCAAAACTAAAAAATATATATCCAGCATGATTTCTGACTCAACATTTTCTCCCATAAACAGCTGTGAAGCCATAGAGACATATTAAAGCAGGTTTTTGTGTGTGTGTGTGTTCGGTGTGTGTGTGTGTGTGTGTGTGTGTGTGTGTGTGTGTGTGTGTGTGTGTGTGTGTGTGTGTTCGTGTTCTGACAGTCAGAGATCTGCACACATCAGCTACACACCTGCTCAGGTATCAGGCTGCAGAGAGGACAGGTGAGAAACAGACTTTTGAGCTAGAAGCTGAAGATATCAGAGACAGAAGAGGTCATGAGTCCAGACAGCAGCCACAGGAAAAACAGACCAGGAGGTTATTTACTACGTTTATGAAGGGAAAGATAGTGGAAGGAGAAAATATATCATTGTTTGTTAGATTTAGAATCACCACCTGACATTTATTTTGGGTGGATCTTCTAAAGCTAACAGTAAGTATTAGTTCATGGTTAGTGTTGAATGTTGAGTCAGTGTGGTGTAGGAATTGGAAACCTGTTCACAGTCTAAATGAGAGTGAAAGGACGTCATGCACCATCTCTCACCTTTGCCAGGTAGGCCTCTACGCGGCTGCTCTGGGATTCCCCTACCGTACCCAGCAGAGGCGTCCCGAGGCCCAGACTCCGGTTCAGGGGACCTAGAGAGGCTCCGTAAGCCCCCACGGAGCCCAGAGATGCCACATCCAGAGCAGGGCCTCCTAAACCGCCGTTCACTATACTGCTGGTGAGCAGAGATTTACTGCGCTGCCTCTCGCTCAGGAGCTTAGTGTTGGCCTCCGCTAACCGCTCGTTCGACCTGCACAAAATTAACAAAAAGACATTTTGTTACATTATTTAAAAAAAAATGAAACATAAATAAATCAACTAAATAAGAAATAGCTGCCTATTTTTTAATTGAAAATATTTACTGGTGCTGATTAAAATGACGATAAAAATAAATTTTGGGTAATTTATTCTTTTCATTTATTTATTTTAAGAATTTATTCATGTTTGTTTTTTACTTTATTATTTTTACTTTTGTTTTTCTTTTTTTGTTTAAAATAATATTTATTTCTATTTTTATTTTACTATTTACTATTTTTTATTTTATTAATTTATTAGCATTTATTATTTTTAGCTTTGCTTTGTAAATTTATCATTTTCTGCAACTCGCTTTGAAATAATATTTCTTTATATTTTACCATTTTCATTTATATTTTATAAATTCATTTGTATTTGTTATTTTTAGTTTTACCTGGTTGATGTACAGTATCATTATTTTCTGTGACTCCCTTGATAATGTTTTGAAATAATATTTATTTATTTGTATTTACATTTTATAATTTTTATTTACTTTTTTTAGTAATTTATTTGTATTTATTTATTTATTTTTAGTTTTATATGGAAATTTATCGTAATTTTCTGCATCTTCCTCAATATGCTTTGAAATAATATTTATTTACTTATATTTTACTATTGTTATTTATATTTTATTTAATTTATTTATTTGTATTTATTTTTAGTTTTACTTGCTAAATTTACCACCTTTTCTGTGATTATCTTTATATATTTTGAAATAATATTTATTCTTTTATTTATATTTTGCTATTTTTATTTATTTTTTATTTTAAGAATTTATTAGTTTATTACTTTTAGTTTTACTTGGTAAATGAATAATTTTCTGCACCTGATATAATGAAATGAAATGAAATACTTGAAAACTCTTTTTTTTTTTTTTGCAACTAATTTCAATTTTCTGAGGACAGGCTCCCATCATGCCTCTCACCTCTCTAGTTTGGCGGCCAGACTCTTGCGGAGACGGAGCTCTTCACTGTACAGCTGTTTGTAGCGCTCCAGCTCTGTGCGGCTGGAGTCTCGCTGAACCAGACTGTCCTGCTGAACGCTGCGTAAACGATTGAGTTCTCCCTCCAGATCCCTGATGCGCTGCTCCTGCTGAGCGCGCTGACTGGCCTCATTAGCAGCTTTCATCTGCTCCAGAGCTTCCTGAGACGCTGCCTGTGTCTGCCGAAAGAAACATACAAACAGGGTCTAAAAATTTTATAATAAAAGAATTATTATTCCCGTTATTATATAAAATAAAATAAAATAAAATAATAAAATAAAATAAAATAAAATAAAATAAAATAATATAATAAAATAATAAAAAAATCAAAAACAATACTGTCTGCATGAAACGGTCTACAACTTCATAAAAAAAATTTATTTTTATAATTTTTATAATTTTATAATTATAAATTTTAATTATTATAAAAATATAATTATACATGTTATAATTTTATTAAAATATGTTTTAGGTATATATATAAAAAATAAATAAATAAATAAATAAAATATTGCCTCTGAATATTGCATCTGAAGAGTGTAAAATATATGTGACCTTGGACCACAAAACCAGTCTTAAGGGTCAATTTTTTGAAATTGAGATTTATGCATCATCTGAAAAGCATGAATCGGCCTGAAAGCTGAATAAATAAGCTTTCCATTGATGTATGGGTTGTTAGGATAGGAAAATATTTGAAAATCTGGAATCTGAGGGTGCAAAAAATCAAAATACTGAGAAAATCGCTTTTAAAGTTGTACAAATGAAGTTCTTAGCAATGCATATTACTAATCAAAAATTAAGTTTTGATATATTTACGAAATAGGAAATTTACAAAATATCTTCATGGAACATGATCTTTACTTAATATCCTAATGATTTTTGGCATAAAAGAAAAATCGATAATTTTGACCCATACAATGTATTTTTGGCTATTGCAACAAATATACCTGAGCTACTTAAGACTGCTTTTGTGCTCCAGGGTTACATATAATAAAATAAAACAGATAAATAAGCAAAATGGTTCTAATAACTTTTTTTAAATAATATATTTTATTTTTAAGAAATGTATAAACAATAAAAAAAAATTAAATTAAATTAAAAAAGTAAAAAAAATAACAAAATAAAATAATCTGCGTAAAGGAACATCATTCTTGCATTATGCAACACAAAATGGCCAATAATTTGGTGCTTAATGACCATTTACTTTATTTGCATTCAAATATGTAACAACAATAAACAAGGTTAAAGTGAATGCCTTATGATATATGTTGAGTCTCTGACTCGTGTTGTGTACCTGCAGGAAGAGGTTGACCTCCTCTAGTTTGTGTCGGATCTCCTGTCGGGCTCTTTCCTCCGTCTCCCGGCGGTACTGCTCGGCCTGGCTCTGGTCCATCACACCGGCCTCCAGCTGCCGGCGCAGACTGGCCACCTCCTCCTCCAGCTGCCTCCTGCTGCGCTCCAGCTGCTCGTGGCTTCGGCTCAGGCTCTTCACAGACGACAGCTTCTCCTTCAGCTGTCTGTTCACCTCCTCCAGCCGCGAGCAACGCGACGCCTCCCGCTCGTACTGAGACTGCAGCTCATCCACCTGCACCAGAGGAAGGTTGCAAACAGGTTTGGAGGCAAGAAGACATAATAACACACTCTATCAAGGAGGAAATAACACACTCTATCAAGTTTGCCTGCTTTAATCTTATCTGACAGTCTTAAAAATGACAAAAAAAGTTGCAAACGTCTGTAAATGCCTAAAGCTGAGACTGTACCCGAGTCTTCATTCTGCTGACGGCGCCCTCAGCCTCCAGCCGATGGCTCATGTCTGCTCTGAAGCTGCCCATAGGAGAGTCCAGCTGTCCACCACTCTGATCTCGCAGCTGCTTCTTAGCGGTTTTCAACAGCGTCTTCAACCTGACATACACACAGAAAGAGAAACTGAAATTAGAGAAATTCTGTATCAGGGTTGCTATTGTTAACTAACACTAAAACCATTACTTTTTTTCATATATGAAACCATGATCCACACTCACAAAAACAGTCTAAATAGTCAAAAACGTTAAAAGAAGACTATTTTTGTGAGTGCGGATCATGGTTTCATATACTAAGTAGCTAAATAGACTGACGCACCAAAGTAAAGTATTAAGTGACAAAAGAGCGCGGTGCAAACAGCTTTGTGGATTTTTTTTTTATTTGTATAAATTGAAATAAAGCTGAAATAAAGTAATATATAAATATTTGATGCAAAATGTAAATGAAGAATTAGAAATGTTGGCTTAGCAGCTAAATTAAGTTCTAAAATGACTAAAACTAAAACTGAAAAAAAAAAATTAAACCTAAATAGAAATATGTATTACAAACTAATAAAATGATAAAAGCACAGAACAAAATTACTTAAACTAAAATTAAATGAAAACTTAAAAAATTAAAAGAAAAGCTTATTACTAATAAATATTAACATATACAAGATATTAATAAATATTATAATAGAGTATATAAATCATACTAAAAAAAAACACTGTTCTTCTTCCATTTGAAGTCAATTAAACCATGAGATATAGGTACTTACCTCCTAGTTTATTTATTTATATATATATATATATATATATATATATATGTGTGTCAACATAAAGGTCTTATTGTGATTGTGATTTCTTTATAATCTTTCACTAAAATGAAATAACCTGCTCCACCAGTTAAACACTTTTTCTCATCTCCACCATAATTAACATAGATAAAAAGAATAATAACATGATTATTTGTCCTGTCATCACTTTTCAAATGCTGTATCAAGGTTTTTAGCACTACACATGGCTGTATGTCATTGTACAGCACTACAGCAGGCTTGGAGTCAGTCCTCCTAAGATAAAGCAATGTGCACTATATGCGTGTGTCTCACAGATTCACAAGCAGGAGGATCCGCACAGCTGGCTTCTCTACATACTCAAACACGTCTACAGGTGTAGAGCTGCAGCGGTCGGGGTTAAAGGTTAAAGGGTCACCTGTACATTTCTTTCTGAAGGTCAGTGTTTCTCTTCATCTCCTGCTCCAGACGGGTGTCCACAGATTTCTTCTGCTCAACTAGTTTTTTGGCCTTTTTCTTTTCAAGCTCCATCTGAAACAGAGAGAGGACGCAGGTATGACAATCTGGTTCTTAAAAGCTTAATAACAGAGGTTTAATACAACATTTGGGTTGCTGACATGACATTTCAAAGCATTTTGGCACGTGTTCCACTGTGTGAGATGAAATATCACTAATAATATTTTCATCTAATAATATTTTTAACAATATTTTCCCCTAGACATACAATACCATTCAAAGTTTGGGGTCAGTACCATTTTTTCATGTTTTTGAAAGAAGTCTTGTCTGCTCACCAAAGCTGAATTAGTTGATCAAAAAGTTTACAGTAAAACTGTGAAATATTATTACAATTTAAAATAACTGTTTTATATTTGAATATATTGTAAAATGTAATTTTTTCCTGTGATGAAATCTGAATTTTCAGCATCATTACTCCAGTCTTCAGTCTCACATGATCCTTCAGAAATCATTCTAATATGCTGATTTGCTGCTCAAGAAACATTTCTGATTATTATCAATATTGAAAACAATTGTGCTGCTTCATATTTTTGTGGAAACCATAATACATACATTTTTTTAGAATTCTTTAATGAATAGAAAGTTCAAAAGAACAGCATTTATTTGAAACAGATATCTTTTGTAATATTATAAATGTCTTTACTGACACTTTTGGTCAATTTAATGCATCCCTGCTGAATAAAAGTATCAATTTCTTTATTTCAAAAA
This sequence comes from Spinibarbus caldwelli, assembly GCA_039654775.1. Lineage (NCBI taxonomy): Eukaryota > Metazoa > Chordata > Actinopteri > Cypriniformes > Cyprinidae > Spinibarbus > Spinibarbus caldwelli. The sequence continues at coordinate 3,739,805 of CM077265.1, forward strand.
AGAAAAAAAAAAAATACAGAAAAACAAAAACAATTCTATTTACCCCAAACGATTGAATGGTACTGCAATATATAAATCAAACTAAAAGAACAAAATTTATTTAATATTTTATGAAACTATCAGGTGTAATTCAATGTGACACATTTTGGATGGACATTATTGTGTTTTTCTGGCACCTGATTGGTCAGTTCTCCTTTCTCTTTCTCCAGCTCAGAGAGGCGGACTCCCAGTCGTGAGCGGCTCTTTAGCTCCTCCTCCCACAGTGTTTGTGAGTCCTGTGCATTATGGGATAGCATACTCTGCTTCTGCAACTGGAGAGGTGGACCACAATTAAAAACACAGATAATATTTTTCAGTAGCACTACGAATCAGGGTTATTATCGTTAACTAAACTAAGACTAAAAACATTAACATTAACACTAACGTTTTTGTTCCTTGAAATAAATTAAACATTTATATATATATATATATATATATATATATATATATATATATATATATATATATATATATATATATATATATATATATATATATATATATATACAGTGGGGCAAAAAAGTATTTAGTCAGCCACCAATTGTGCAAGTTCTCCCACTTAAAAAGATGAGAGAGGCCTGTAATTTTCATCATAGGTATACCTCAACTATGAGAGACAAAATGAGAAAAAAAAAATCCAGAAAATCACATTGTAGGATTTTTAAAGAATTTATTGGTAAATTCCTCGGTAAAATAAGTATTTGGTCACCTACAAACAAGAAAGATTTCTGGCTCTCACAGACCTGTAACTTCTTCTTTAAGAGGCTCCTCTGTCCTCCACTCGTTACCTGTATTAATGGCATCTGTTTGAACTCGTTATCAGTATAAAAGACACTTGTCCACAACCTCAAACAGTCCAACTCCAAACTCCACCATGGCCAAGACCAAAGAGCTGTCAAAGGACACCAGAAACAAAATTGTAGACCTGCACCAGGCTGGGAAGACTGAATCTGCAATAGGTAAGCAGCTTGGTGTGAAGAAATCAACTGTGGGAGCAATTATTAGAAAATGGAAGACATACAAGACCACTGATAATCTCCCTCGATCTGGGGCTCCACGCAAGATCTCACCCCGTGGGGTCAAAATGATCACAATAACTGTGAGCAAAAATCCCAGAACCACACGGGGGGACCTAGTGAATGACCTGCAGAGAGCTGGGACCAAAGTAACAAAGGCTACCATCAGTAACACACTGCGCCACGAGGGACTCAAATCCTGCAGTGCCAGACGTGTCCCCCTGCTTAAGCCAGTACATGTCCGGGCCCGACTGAAGTTTGCTAGAGATCATTTGGATGATCCAGAAGAGGATTGGGAGAATGATGAAACCAAAATAGAAGTTTTTGGTAAAAACTCAACTTGTCGTGTTTGGAGGAGAAAGAATGCTGAGTTGCATCCAAAGAACACCATACCTACTGTGAAGCATGGGGGTGGAAACATCATGCTTTGGGGCTGTTTTTCTGCAAAGGGACCAGGACGACTGATCCGTGTAAACGAAAGAATGAATGGGGCCATGTATCGTGAGATTTTGAGTGAAAACCTCCTTCCATCAGCAAGGGCATTGAAGATGAAACGTGGCTGGGTCTTTCAGCATGACAATGATCCCAAACACACCGCCCGGGCAACGAAGGAGTGGCTTCGTAAGAAGCATTTCAAGGTCCTGGAGTGCCCTAGCCAGTCTCCAGATCTCAACCCCATCAAAAATCTTTGGAGGGAGTTGAAAGTCCGTGTTGCCCAGCGACAGCCCCAAAACATTACTGCTCTAGAGGAGATCTGCATGGAGGAATGGGCCAAAATACCAGCAACAGCGTGTGAAAACCTTGTGAAGACTTACAGAAAACGTTTGACCTCTGTCATTGCCAACAAAGGGTATATAACAAAGTATTGAGATGAAATTTTGTTATTGACCAAATACTTATTTTCCACCATAATTTGCAAATAAATTCTTTAAAAATCCTACAATGTGATTTTCTGGATTTTTTTTTCTCATTTTTTCTCTCATAGTTGAGGTATACCTATGATGAAAATTACAGGCCTCTCTCATCTTTTTAAGTGGGAGAACTTGCACAATTGGTGGCTGACTAAATACTTTTTTGCCCCACTGTATATATATATATATATTTTTTTTTTTAACTAGTTGCCCAACATTTTCCATTTTCATTGAGGTAAAGTACTAAAATTAAATAAATATAGACATATTAAATTAAAACTAAAAATACTATTACTTTTAGTAACAAAATTACTAAAACTTTCTCGAAAATTAAAATCAATCAGAAAATCTAAAAAAAAAATCTAATTTAAAATATTAACAAAAACTATAACAGTATATCAACGATACTAAAATATCACTGCTACGAATAAACCAAAATGTTCTCAAATCTATCCTCTTGTCATCCATTGCATTTTTATGTATTTTGAAGCTTAATGTGACAATTTTGTTATAAAGTTCACCTCTCGGTTCAGTTGTTCTTCCAGCGTCATCTTACTGCTCTGTAGGTTTGTGACGAGATCTTCCAAACGATTCCTGACCTGAGAGCAATCACAGATGTCAATACGCAACAGGATCTTGCTGATGGGTTCAATTCACTCTCTCAGCAAAGCACTTCATGCAACTCTAGATCTACTTTAGATCTCAGAAACCAGAAATGCAGAAGGTAGAAAGACAGTTTACAATCAATGCAAATCAAAACAAAAACCCTAAACCACCACCAAAACAGAGAAAATACCCCACTAACAACCCAACCAGAGAAAAGCAATCAAGTATACAGACACTTTATTCTTTCTCGTTTATTTCAGGTGTAAATCACAGTGAGATTGGAGGCAGAGCTGTAATTCACAGTAAAGAAAGAACAACCAATAACTGCTAGAATCACAGCTAGATGTTTGATACCAACCCCTTCTCCAGCTGATGAGCCTGATAGCTGTGAAAAGAGTGACTACACCATCAGTTTACATGAAA